>CM040468.1:13837749-13877525 GCA_022758105.1 Pangasianodon gigas | reverse complement strand
ACTTTGATGAAAGTGATAAAAAAAAATACATAAAAATTCTCCCTCGCTCGATTCTGACATTTAACAAATGCAAAAAATATGTTAATATTTATTGATCTAAAACAGAAAAAGCTTACTCTGATTTAATGTTTGACAGTAAAGAAAAAAAAGTTTTTGTGTTTTTTTCTGAAGTGTATGTAAATATCTGGTTTCAAGTGTAGTTGTCAATAATATAATTTGTAATGAAAATTGTTGTATTAAATTAGCAAAGAATGCAAAATAGAAGCATTTTCACAAGACTTTTGGATCCCACTGTATACAAACCCCAGGAGGGGAGGGGGAAAAAACATTCCATGCCATAATACAGAATGTCCACTCATCCAATAGAAGAAATTGTCTCTTTTCTAACAACAAAAATATTAGAACTACTTTTTAAAATAATAATAATAATAATTACATTTTAATAATAATTTTCTCTCTGAAATGTAAGTGTCAAAATTGTAACTCTTGGGAAAAAAAATTCTATATTTTTCATTTGTTCTTCATTCCTAGGAAATTGTGTTTAAACCTATCCTATTTCCCTGCAGTATAAATATGAGATTAGACACATTTAAACGCCCTTTCATCCATTAACATGGGAAAAGCCAAAGAACTTTCAAAATAAACAAAATACACAAGCAGTTAAAAATAAACAGGATTAGGGCCAAAAAGGTTTCACATCGGTCACAACTGGAATTTTGTTGAGAAAACACAGAGAAAGAGAGAGAGAGAGAGAGAGAGAGAGAGAGAGAGAGAGAGAGAGGATGGTTAAAAAAAAGAGCCCAAAGATCACCATTTTAGAATTGCACAGTTTAGTTGATTTTTGTGATTATTAAGTTTCAAAATCAACTGTTATACAACTGTTAAGCCCATATTAAGAGCATCTCACAAAGTACAGTGCCTGAACGTCACCAAGCATCATTAGAACTACAAGTGGCATAATGTGTTGTGGTCAGATGAGAGAAAAATCAAATTTGGCTCATGCACACCATCAGCATGTTTGGCGAAAAAAGAGGGAAGGCCACATGCACTAACCTAAGATTATAAAGGAGTTTAAAGTGTTCTGTGGCCAAGTCCTGAACTGCTCATTCATGCAATTATCCAGTTAGCCAGTCATGTGGCAGCAGTGCAGTGCATAAAGTCATGCAGATACAGGTCAAGCACTTCAGTTAATGTTTACTGTAGAATGGCCAGACTGGTTCAAGCTGACAAGAAGGCTGCGCTAACTCAAATAAGCGCTCTTTACAACCATGACTGGCAGAAAAGGCATTTCAGAACACACATGTTGAATGGGTTATAACAGCAGAAGACCATATCGGGTTCCACTCCTGTCAGCCAAGAACAGGAATCTAAGGCTACAGTGGGCACAGATTGGAAAAATGTCGCCTAGTCTTTTTGCAATCTTCAACTGCCCAGTTTCAGTTGTCTGGAAGTAGCAGAACCAGCAACATTAAAAACCTATAGCTCAAAAGACCTAAACTGGAACTGTAAATGCCAAATGCCATATGATAAATAGAAGCACCACCTCCAACATGCCCATGTGCACAAGGGTATCCAATTGGGGTAGATTCATAGTTTAGACTCATGGGGTAGACTCAAAACACTACGATCATATGTTTTCTGCCATGGTTCTGTTAAACTGGGAAAATGAAGATTATAGTCCCTCAACAACTATATAATATATAATATATACAAACATAATCTTTGCAGTCAGAGATTGATTTTTAGTAAACCCAACCAATTAGAGGGCAAAACGTTTCCAATTAGAGGGCAAAGTATTGCCCCGGTTTGTTACACTTGTTTGATTAGGAAAAGGATTCTGTTGGTAGACATCCACAACAGAGATATCAGCAGAAATGTAATCATGATAATACTCTCATTATATGCACTTTCGCAATCATAAAGGTTACACTTAAATCATAAATACTGGGTATTATAGACACCCTAATCCTGTCTCTGCTAGTCTTAGCAAATAACAAACTTCCATTCAGGCATCTAGATACACAGGAGGCAACGAAGGCAATGTAGCCTATATAAGGATGTAGCCCATATTTGTTGTAAACTACAGGTCTCTGCCGAAACAGACTGTCAGTTTGAATGGGTGTGCCTGAAAACAAAGTAGAGACTATCCAGTGCACTCTTAAGACACCACAATAAGCAGTTTACCAATGATGTACCTTATAACCCATGGAATATACACACATACTGCACTGCATAGCTTGGTTTGGTAATAATTATACATCAACATAGTGCAAGTCTATTTAAATAAAGACTTGAAAGTTATGCATTAAATTGTTTGCCACATTGAATTACTTTGTGCATCTCCATATATCTGTTTTATGTGTTGCATTTTACCATCGGTTGGAGACATGCAGAGGGAACCCAGACTGGTGGAATCGTTTAACAATGAGGAGTCACTGATGAGGGAGATGTTTGTGAGGAGGGAAAGGTCAGAGGCAGTTGAGCCAACCAGCAACGCTGATTCATTAACAAGGGAGGGGTTAGCATCTGTGTGGGGTGTTGATCCAATGAGAGGGGAAGAACTTGGAGAGGGGGTGGAGGCAGTTTTATCCTGATTTGCAGGGGAATGAATTTTAGCTGCCTGTGGTTGTGGGACCACCCTCTTCACTGTGCCGTATTTGTCGTCTTCTGTTGGTGAGTCCTGTGTATCAGAAACACAATAACTAAACATTGTCCCTTTGAAACAGGACTGCAAATAACACAGCTTACAGTGTCACTTACCTCAGCCGAGGGCGCTCTCTTCATAGTTAAGCTCCTGACAAAAAAGACACAGGTGGACTATTATTTATTGTGATTCTTTTGAATACTGATGGCAACTGAATCACTTTGTAAGCTCCATATCCCATGTGTTTTAGAATGTGTGCAGAGGTTTTGCAAATACGATTTCAAATTTAAAGCTGCTGAATGTAAATTTTGGAATTTCACCCTCTCTAGTAGAAAAATGCTACTGCATGGAATGTACTTGAGAAAGAACGTTGCATAATGTGTACAGTGTTGTGCCCTTCTTCAGAATGCAGATTAATGCAAACCACATTCTACACACTAAATAGGATGGCTAAACAGCAATGAAACTATGGGAGTACTGACATGCTATTTAGTAGCAGTATGAGGTTTGGGACCTAAGATAAACCGGTTGTTGTAATTATCTTCTGCTTTTATCTTCGTTTCCACAGTATTACTGAAGTGTTACAGGAAGAAAAGCTTTATCATGCACACCAATGTGACTGTCAGTTACTGGGTACTAGGTGATTGAGCAAACTGTCTCTCCGTTAACAAGAGTTTGTCTTTTAGTTAACACGCTAAGATAGGCCAGCTCGCTTGCTATCATTGGCAGTTTTGTGCTTAATTGTGATGCTGCAGTACTGTTTGAGAAACAGAGGACAATGGTAGCTGACTAACTTAGTGTGAATAGTAATTCACACTATATACTATACTATACTATTATGTTTTTGAGTATTTTTTTAGACTGGATTCTACACACTGTAGCTTTAATATTAACTAAGATATAAATGACCTCAGACTGAATATACAGTATGTGGTCCATTTTCCATTTGGAGCAGTTATTCTCACCTCTCAAGCAAAGCTTCCTCAACACACTCCAGTAAACCTCTGCAATAAACCACAAAAGAAACAGAATTCACAAGACATTCTAGAAGACCTTCAGCTCCATAATTATTGGCACACTTGGTAAAAATGGATAAATCTTTTGGTTTTATTAGCTTAATAGCACCTATAATTTAAGTAAAGTTATTCCAAGGGAAAAAAAACATGTCACAATTATTGGCACCCCTGCATTTAGTACTTTGTGCAACCTCCCTTTGCCAACATACAATAGCAGTAGAGTAGTGTGTTCTCCTATAATGCTTGATGAGATTGGAGAATATAAAGCAAGGAATGTGAAACCACTACTCAATAGAGAATCTCCCCAGGTCCTCCACAGTCCTACATCCTCTCTTGTGAACTTGTGCTGGGGGCGGCCCAACATGGACAGCCTGAAGATCATTGGGATTGCTGGGGATGGTGCCACTTGGGGGCTGTGGAGATGGTTTGGGGATCTCATATGGGGAGTTGTATTGTGATGGCTTGGGACTGCGATTGCTGCGGTGGCTTTGGGGCTGCAGTTGCCACGAGCAGCTTTGTGCTCAGGACTCCATCAGTGGACAGTGGAATGATTTAACAAACCGGACTTCTTGTGAAAACTGTGATGAATTAACTGGTTGCACAATTGCACTGTTTGTCCACATAATACACAGTTATAGAAGGGAATTATTTATAATTGCACTATCCGTTAGCACCCAGATGAGGATGGGTTCCCTTCTGAGTCTGGTTCCTCTCATGGTTTCTTCCTCATGTCGTCTTAGGGAGTTTTTCCTTGCCACCGTCGCCTTTGGCTTGCTCATTAGGGATAAATTCACATATTTACAATTTATTTTGAATCTATTTATTTCTGTAAAGCTGCTTTGTGACAATGCCCATTGTTAAAAGTGCTATACAAATAAAATTGAATTGATTTGAATTGAATTCACCTCTCAAGTTCACCTCTCAGGTTTTCAGTGAGGTTTAGGTCAGGGGACTAGGATGACCATGTCAAAAACTTGATTCTGTGGTCTTCTGTGTGGATATGGACGTATGTTTTGGATGACCCATGACTCAGTTCTAGCTTTTTGGCAGAGGCAGCCATTTAAAATCCCCTGCTACTTCATGGAGTCCATGAGGCCACACATCATCACAGATCCTCCACCATACTAAACAGTGGGGATTAGGTTATTTCCTGTATAACCTTGTTTTTTTTTTTTTTATGCCAAACCCACCTTAAGAATGTTTTGCCAAAAGACTCTATTTTTGTCTCATCTGGCCATAGAGCCTAGTTCCAGTTAAAGGTCCAGTAGCATCTACCAAACTGCAGGCACTTACATGATTAGATGAAAGAACAGGCTTTCTGCTTGCACACCTTCCAAATAGTTTGTTGTCCTGGAGGTGGCATCTAATTGTAGATTTGGAGACTTGTGACCACAAAATTCTTCTATCCTCTGTAAATCTCCAACCATGGTCCTTGGACAAATTTTTTGCTTTTCTAAACAATATACCA
Source organism: Pangasianodon gigas (assembly GCA_022758105.1). Lineage (NCBI taxonomy): Eukaryota > Metazoa > Chordata > Actinopteri > Siluriformes > Pangasiidae > Pangasianodon > Pangasianodon gigas. Next base: position 13,872,397 of record CM040468.1, on the reverse strand, counting down.
TAATACAACTGAGACCTCTTCCAGGCAGGTTTGGTTGGTTTAAATTTCTTAATTATTGCCCTAACAATGCATGTGGACATTTTCAGGCATGTAACTATTTTTTATAGATATTGCATCACCCATGAGGGTCAGCACACATTTGTCTCATTTCATTTGTACATTCTGTAATCTTCTCCATGTTGATGAACGACTAAGGGAATGTGGCCTCTGTCTCACCTCACATTTATACCATAGTGAAACAGGAAATGAATTACACCTCAATTACACCTTAAGATACGAAAATGAAAAAAATACAATAGAAATGGGAACTGAATGCTTCAAACATATTTTGACCATAAGAATTTCTAAGGGTGCCAGTAATTGTGACATATGTGGTTTTGTTTAAAAATATATATTTTTTAACTTTTTAAAATTTTCTTAGAACAAATATACTTCAATTAATGATTAGATTTCTCTCATATCAGTGTAAGATTAGGTTAATTATGTTAATAATTAACTTACGGAGATTCCTCCTCATCTCCAATAGAGCTCCACTCATCACAGGATCCCTAGTGAAGATTTCAATAAAATAATGTATTATTGTAACCATTAGTATTAAATTGTGTAAAATTTAATTTTACATTAGTAAAACTGTGATAAAAGATTAAAAGATTACATAAAGAGTTAGAGGGACGGGGCGTTTGGAGGATGCAACTAAGACAGTCTGGGTTGCCGTTCTTACCAGTGAATCAGGGCAAGAGTCTGTGTCCTTCTGCATGGATGGTCCAAACTTTTCATGGCCAACTGGAGGCAGAAATGAATCATATGCATGTAAGTGTTGCATGTGTTGTCTTTCAGTTCACACTTCCTAAGAGCTACCAATACATACTACTTCCCATTTCACTTACTCTTTCTCACCAAAGAACTGTTTGATTCCAATAAACCAAAACTAACATATATGTTTGGATTACACCCCTCTAACGCACATCAGGCTGAATAAGCAGGAAATATAACAGCTTTAACATATAATAGTGTTTTTTTTGTCTTATTAACTACAAGAGGGAGAAAAAAAGACAGACTGGTGAAGGAATGAGAGTATATAGTTGGTTATTTACTGTCATCTTGCAAATATTGTACAATTAAATATATATATATATATATATATATATATATATATATATATATATATATATATATATATATATATATTCATTTTACTGTGTACAATATTTACTAGTAGAAATTCTATTTTGAGATAATAAACTTGCCCTTGAGAATGTTTGAGCTTGCGGACTTGTTGTCTTGGTAACAAGTCTGACAACAGCCTTGAAGAACAGATCCAACAAATCCAAGGTCATGTTAAAACTTCAACAATCCAATACTGCTAACTCAGTAATCCATGTAAGAAAAAAGGGCTACAGGTGTACAATAAATACATGTTTAGCATTATCAGTCTAGCTTTAGTTTGTTGCACTGTAAATGGTTGTTTATTACTCCAACCATGACCTCACAGTTGCAATATATTGAAAATTAATTTCAGTATATTTTTCTTTTAACAATGATATTCAAAACTTCTTGCACTATTTAAACTTCAGTAAATAACAGATGTCTAGCATGCAGTCTACTGAATAATACTAAAAGATTAATAACCTAATGATAAACCAGGACATTTAGGGGTTAATTATACTTGGGGAATATAACATTAGTTAATGAAGCTGTCATTGCAATAAAACGTATTCCAGCAGTATTTTGATCTTCCTCTTGTACAGCTTAAACCCAAGAAACAATTTAAGATTAGGCACTGGCTCTTGAACCAGCACTTGCACTTTGTTGATGGATGAACAGTTAACAGATATTTTTTAAACAATGTGCAATGCCATACATCCAGTAAAAGTACCGTTTGAACTATATTTGAAGTATGGATGAAATACTTCATGTGTTTGAAATAATTATACACTTACACTGCTCTTCAGAAACTCTTTTTCTGACAGGCAGGTGTTTCCCTAAAGATGTAATCTTATCAGGAAAAACACTGCATGTCTGTGGAAACACACACACACACACACACAAGCACAAAAGCCAGCTTACTGAGTGATTCAAAGCACACACAACTCAGAGACATAATTCAGTATGTCCAAAGACCTCAGTCTGCCTCGGAGTTTTTGGCTCAGCTTATGCTATTTCATTTTTGACAGTTTGTACATAATAATACATAGAATGTTGTTTCTCAGTAATGTCATTATTGTCACATAAAGGCAGCCGGTCTTAATTTAAGATAGAACACACCTCAAGATCACTGTCATCCATAGACTGAGAGTGCTGAAGATCAGGATTGTTGGCAGTGTCCAGCAACTCTATGACCAAATTACGTGTCAACAGTTGGGTAATAAAAGCATGCTAGAGAGAGAGAGAGAGAGAGGGAGAGAGAGAGGTAGACCGAGGTAGACCGAGGGCAGAAAATATACATTTATATAAGTTATATAAACATACATTTTTCAAGAATAGTGACATTCAATACTAAGATCAATAATAGCTTGACCAGTTCAAGGACATCTTAATTCATACTAAACATGTAAGTTACACAGACAAACCATTTTTAAAAGGTGGGTTTTGGATCAGGATGTTCTCTGCTCTTCTGTAGGTCAAACGTATGAAGTGGCTATGATATGATTTTATATATTCTCACAGTTGCTGATACTCTGACGTAAAGGGGTAAAGGGGACCATAGAAGCACGCTTGTGGTTTCACACCTTTAGACATCGATATCACGTTAACCTCCTGACGCCACAGGTGTGAATTTCAAAAATAGTATACTGTAATTGCACTGCTACACAATGCAGTGGAGGCAGTATATCAAACTGGTGAATGGGTGATACGTCACAGTTAAAGACTGATCAGCATTAATTGATATTAGGTTGTTTTTTTTTTGTATCACACTACTTTCACGATTGGTCAAAACGTGGTCAGTGTCAGAGTGCTTACAGAACTTTGCTATTGGCTTCTCTGAAAACAGAATTGCAAAGACAATAAAAGGTATAATAATAAGTGATACACTGTGCAGCCCTATTTCCCACCTTTTAATAGAACCAATGCAGCCTCTCAGACTGTATTTGATTCAAATCTGTATTTTCAGATTGGAATTCAGATCGCAGTGTGTTGAGATACGATATTGTACCTGCAGCAGTTTCTCAGCCGTTGGCCTCTTCCGAGGACTTTTGGTAAGTGCCATCTTGACAAAATAGTGGAATTCTCGGGACCTATAATACAAATGCAAAATCATAGACATTTCATAAAAATATGTGAACGGGACTGAGAAAACTAGCCCATGATTCTGCAGATTTACCATTTGGTCTTGTCCTTCAGTTTGGGTGGCTGGAAGCTGCTTTTGGACATCAGCATTAAAGCTCTGGAAAAAATAATTCAACAGCATAATTTTTCACATGACTAGAGGTGAAACAATAAGAAAGAAATCACTATATGATTATGGTACAACCCAATACCAACCTTTAAAACAGGATGGTATTAAATTAATAATATACACTATACTGCCATATAATGAGACCAGCTGAGCTTGATCAATGGCTTGAATGAAGAGATGGATTTTTCATGTTTTCTTTGATTTTTTCTTTTTTTTTCTTCTGATGTAGTGTTGTTGTTTTTTGTAACTTTATGGTGTAGTTTTTGTGTTTTCGTGGTATATTTCTATATTATATTTTCTAGAACTGAGCTCCATAACTAGGAATTCCTCTAGTTCCTCAAGCTTCAATTATGTGTCTGTAAAAGGGATGAACTGTTGTTTGTTAGGTGAGCACTGAAGAAAGCTATGGGCTGAAACGTTTGCTCACTGGTCTGTTTTAACTCACTGATCTTACATGTTTTTGACTACGCAAGTTTAAAATAATAAATATATATTTTGATAGACCTTTGTGGTCTGGTTTTCAGTCAGTGTGTGTTTAAATGCATTAAATGTAGTAAAATGTAATGTTTTGGAAAATAATATTTGGAATAATATAATACCTGGGTTTACTGCTGGTCTGTTTAGAAGAGCCCAACATTTTTTACTTGAACTATTACTTTGTGCTTTTTGCAGTGCTTTGTGTCATATCATATTGGAGGATTTGGATACTGGATGTGACATCACTGACTTTATCAACCACTGTTTATCCATTGCACTAAAAGTATAAGTTCAATACCAGCAACTGAAACACCTAATTAACATACACATGTCCTGATTCATACTGGTCAAACTGTAAAGTGTCCTGGCTCCTTCAGTAATTTTGATGAATACCAGAATACCATCACAATATCCGTGGTCATATGATTGATAGCCACTAGGAGCCAGACACATGAGTGTGTGAACACATGAGTCTCTGGCTCCTAAATCACCACATTACAATATACATCATCAGCTGGTTGATAGTCATTAGAAGCCAGACACTTATGTAGCTTAGCAAAAGGAAGAATAAACAAAAAAAAAATTATAGCACTTAACTTTTTTTTTTTTACAGCAAAAACTTATACAGATAACTGAAAAACCTGAATTCCAATCACAATATCTAATACTAAAATTTCAGTCACAGTAGTAAGAAGTATCAGTAGGCTGTAACAGTGATACTTTGTTAAAATATGAATTAGTTGCTGATGTCTTTTTTTTTTGTCAACTGATTTTCCTTCCATGCTTACAGGTAAAGCATCCATTCCGATTTCTCTTTTATAAATCAAAACACCACTATGTAGGTAAGAATCCCTTGGATATCTGAATATCCTGTTGGGGGTGGGTTCTAGGAGCGGTGATGTAAGCAGATTGTGACCAGTTACAGTTGTGCTTCTTTTCATGCGAGCTAAACAGAACCATTTATAAAAAATCAGAAGATATCCAAAGATATTATTATTTTTAGAATGGCATGCAGAAGGAATCTCTGTTTCTTTACACTGAGGAATAAACAGGACTGTGAGTGGACACCAAGTCCAGTCAGTCATCGTGACCTTCTGAAACATCTGATCACTTCTCAGAACAGTTCACGTCATCAGGTAGCTGCACTCCAGCAAGTCACTGCGCATGCGTGTCTCGGATGAAACACGACCACACAGAGAGCACGAAGAACCTATGAGTAGACCGATGAGGATGAAAAGAGCATGTAGTGTGGCCATTGCTGCAAGTTCAATTCTGTAGCACTTTTTCTGTGGCCAGGTGGATATCCTCTTACACATTAACATAGCCAGCTAACGCTTAGAGGTATTTTTCTTCTGTTTTACACAGAGTGAATAAAACGATGTGGTATAAAAGTGAAGTGCTGGTTGTTTGTGGATGTAAACTCCAAATGAAAATACTGAAATTGACCTTCAGAACATCATGTTAAGATTAGTTTTAATTAGATAATTCAACATGACAATTGACCAATGTGGCTGATCTCCTAAAAGGTATTATATGTATGGCCATGTGAAAATAAACATTTACATTAAACCTATTCTCAGACTGCTGCCCTAACAACAACAACAAAAAACCTTAACAAATTTGTTTAATGCGTTTAACTCATGCATATTACTTTTTAACAGGAAACGAAAAGATGGCTGCATAATTCAGAAAATATTCCACAAAAATGTTATCCACAAACTGCTTAAGACTCACTATTGTCCTGTAGCAACTTGTAACTAATTGTATTTCTTGTAATCTAAATTTAAGTTTAAAATGATCTAATACAACACAGCATAATAAAGCAATATCAAGTGTTTCCACAGAATCACATAACGGACCTCCACATAACCAGGCAGTCACAACTCATCATCTTAAACAGATATCTGTGATGACTGCAGACACGGATCATGAGATTATAAAAAGGTAACGTTACTTTGGCATTACAATGGCAATCAAGAAATTCTCCTTAAGAAGCACAGTACCATGTGCAATTGTAACCGTATAAGCTTCAAAATACTTGAAAATGTTATTTCAAGTATAAATGATTATATTTTGGTTTTCTTTTTTTCTGCAAGACTATGAATCTCTGAGAAGAAAATACTGCATGGCTGAGCCTGATAGAGCGGGGTTAAGCTTCAGTACATGCCCATCTTGAAGTGGTGCATAACAAGACATAAGTAATTCACAGTCCTATAGAATTAAGAGGTTTTGGGCAGTAAATTCCTGGTTATCACTGTAATTTAGCAGAGTACCCTGTAGTTTACTGCTCCAATTACAGCTCTTTTCATCCAGTGTCTTCTTTTAAATAGAGTCAGCCTTGCAGCTTGTTCTTATATTTACTCACAAATGTTCAAGTTCTATCACATGAGAATCTGCATGCCAGTTGAGAGGTTTTGATTTATATCCCTCATTAACTTGTTATCAGAAAAATGTAAAGGCTCTTCTTACCCTGTAACACCAGAATCTACTCAGATGTCATGCTTACAAAAAGGAAACTATGGTAAAGACCTATTTGGGTACATACTTTGCTGTGAGAGATATAGTATCTCCTTTAAGACAATAAATTTAATCAACTGAATAAATATTGGGATGTTAATGTAAGTATGTATGTGTGTGTGTGTGTGTGTGTGTGTGTGCGTACATGTCCTCACCTCATTGGGTGTAAATCAAACATTGGTGGCTGAAGTTCTGCTAGTTCTATGGCTGTTATGCCCACTGCCCAGATGTCACACAGCTGGTTATAGCCACCTTTCCTCTCTACAGCTGCCACCTCAGGAGCCATCCTGAGACATACGAAAGGGCCAAAAGGAAAGAGAAAGAGAATTTTCAAGCTCATGAAACTAGTAACTGAATAATCTCTTCTCTTTATTAGCAAAACTGAGGTTTGTGTGCGTGGATGTTTGAGCAGGATTAGTTCTTTGTTGCTTTGATTAACCCAAACATAAGAGTAGCAGGCTGACCAGGATCTTTTACTTTACTCTGCTGCTTTTCATACAGAAGCTGTGTACAACAAGCTTCTGGTAGAATGATTATAACTCTTATTTAATGTTTAGAAACATTTCAGTGTGGGCTTTCTGATAATTCTGATAAGAATGTGTCAATGTGGTGTGTACCCTGTTGTATGTAATTAGGAGTTACAGGCAGAGGCTTAAATATTTTCTTCAAAATCTTTCTGAAGGATCTTGCTTAATCTTTGAAGTCTAGTAATCTTTCATAATTTATCTTATGGCTTGTCTGTTAACGTCACTGAAATAGAAAAAGCTGTGTTTTCAGATCAGAACACAATTATTTTATAACATATTATTGCTCTGTCATTCTCCAACACGTCCAACGCCAGCTCACTGCTCTCGCATTATCACGTCCTCCACTGCCGGCTATTTCTCTTCCCATTTAAATGCTCAATTACTGTACATGTCTCTTCTCAGCTGAGTGCAGAGGAATTAGTCACCCTCTTTCACTTGACCTGCTCTGCTGTTCTTGATGAGACTTAAAATCCAGCAGGAATGCAGAAAATCAAAGCAGAAATTCGAAAAAGATCAGCTACATATATCCTTCAACATCTTCAAAAACTCCCTTGCTGCTTATCAGCAGGCTGTGAAGACACCACGTACCAGGTATTTTTCAGACCTGATCTCTGCTAACTGCAATAGCCCTACCTTTTTAACTACAACACAATTAGTGCTGTACTAAACCCCCCAGTTACCACAGTCTCAATGTTTTTCCTGAATTCTGTGAAGAGTTCAAGAATTCTTTCTTGAGCAAGATTGAAACCATTAGATCTCACATTACACCATCTAATCCTGAACCTTCAGTAAACATGGGGTGCACTACAATTCTCTGGATATCTGTACCTCTGAAAATGTTCAGAACTACAGACATCCTTAACCTTAAAAGACATACAATACAAAGAAAAACGAAAAATGTAAGTTTTGGTGTTTCCCAAGATTTTGAGTAGCAACTACTACTCACCAGTATGGGGTCCCAATAAAAGACTTTCTCTTCACAACCGATGCATTTATCTCTGCTGCTACTCCAAAATCCGCTGAGGGAGGAAATGGAATAAAGAGGAATAAAATTAAAGGAGTGTATAGCTTTGTTTGTGTGGGTGTGAGGCAGCTTGTGTGTGAGAGACAAGCGGAAGGCCTGACTGACCTAGTTTGACATCTCCTCTCTCGGTCAGAAGAATGTTGGCTCCCTGTAGAGCACAAAATAAAACAATGAGTGCACACAGGCCACCAGATTCTTACTCATTAGCAAGCACACACACACACACATACACACACACACTTTGTTGCACACTTTGAACATTTTGGTAATGTGACACAGAGCACAACAAGTGGCATGATTGTTAGAATAAAAGTACGGGTCTTACTTTTATATCTCTGTGCATTTTGCCCATCATATGTAAATAATGTAGTCCCTGTAAACGAGAAAATGGTATCATTAACACGTTTACCATATCACACTATACAGCATTATGATCTTTTGAGAAGGCAGTGCTTAAGGATTAATCTTTACTCTGATGCTGAGTTTAATCTCACATAATCACATATTCACATAATCACAAGTGCTAGTACTTTTAGTACAAATTACTGCTGACCCTAATCCCAATGCAAATCCAGCCTTTGCAACTTCATTCAATTTAAGATCCTATAATCAAACCCCCATTATAACTATCCCACTTTCAGACTAGGGTAAGGATAATACACTATATGGCTAAAAGTCTGTGGACACTTGACTATCACCCCCATATGTGCTTTCTGAACATCCCATTCCCAAGTTGGGTCCCCCATTGTTGTTTTAATAACCTCCACTCTTCTGGAAAGGATTTCCACTAGATTTTGGAGCATAGCTGTGGGGATTTGCCCATTCAGCCACAAGAGCATTAGTGAGGTCAGGCACTCATGTCGGGTGAGGAGGCCTGGGTCGCAATCAGCGTTCCCTATTCATCCCAAAGGTGCTTAATGGGGTTGAGGTCAGGGCTCTGTGCAGACCACTAGAGTTCTTTCACTCCAACCTTGGCAAACCATGTCTTCATGGAGCTCACTTTGTGCACAAGGGCATTGTCATGCTGGAACAGGTTTGGGCCCCTTAGTTCCAGTAAAGGGAACTCTTAAAGCTACACCATACAAAGGCATTCTAGACAACTGTGTGTTTTCAACTTTTGCATCAGTTTGAGGAAGACCCACATATGGATGTGATGGTCAGGTGTCCACAAACTTTTGGCCATATAGTGTATATAATTACATATAGATTGTTATTAAGGTAAATAATTTAATAATGTGCTCAAAGTTTTACAATTTTGACATTAAACCCATCCTCACCTGTAGTGTTTCTCTGCATACATATGCTATCTGTCTCTCTTTCAGGGGTCCAGTCACTGTAAGAACACCAGTCACCTCATTTAGAGACTTAGAGAAATCAGCATCCTAAATTAGTGAATGTTTGCCAAATGAAATGTATTTTACATTCATTATTATTACTTAAGAAGTCACAAGACCACAATACCTTTTAGATTTATACTGAAACTTTATCCTAGATAAACACTCAGAAACTAGAGTACTACATTTTTGGAAACTACAGCATAAATGCATTATGCTTGTGAAACTGGTCAACCATCCTAGATTTCCCTATACACTGCAGCCAACAAAGAGAAACTTCTAAAAGGTCACCACAGCAGGAAGGCTGGTATTTAGTGCAATGGAGCCTCCCATCCTGCCAATTCCTCTCTGTCATAATCAGTTTACCTAAAGTTAGGATCTGGGATGCTGAATTTCAAAACTATATACAATAACCTTAAAGGCACCACTGATGTGGAGGTAAATGTCAGCAATACATTTGTAAGCCCTGTTAAACATTACCATGGTAGATGTCTTGCAGTGACCCTCCTCCACAGAACTCCATGCAGATCCACAATTTGTTGTTTCTGTTAAATTTGGAAGTTTGAGTCTCAGTGTCACTACTATCTATAACCAGTTCAATATATATAATCCAAAAGTATTTGAATGTCTGTCTGAAGATTAATGGCAGAGAGACAAACCTGAGGTAGCTGCCAAAATAGGCCACAATGTTTTTGTGCATGCAGTCCTTCATCATGGTGATCTCCTGCTGAATGCTTGAAATGTCATCTCCTGAAACACAGACAGTCTTAATTCTGTCTGTATTCTGAATAATAAAAATGGTACTTTTGAAAATAATGTTATGATTGACGGCCTGTAAACACTCTTTTACAGTGACTGTGACAGTACAGTGACTTGAGCTGAGGGAGACACACTAATATGCGTGGTACAGTAACAAACTTTTCTTTGATTAACTGGGACAAAATGACATTTAAATACGTACTGCTACAAGCTCTTAATAAACATATGTTAAAGTGTAAATGAACAATCATTTGATTTGAAAGTATTTTTTAAAAACTATTACTCATAATTTCTCCTACAGTTTGGGTATATATAGTATATAAGGTTCTCCCTCTGCTGCATTTTAGCACCACCAGTCCAGTGGTGCATGGACGTGCATGTCAGATGTACAGAAATGTCTGTCACTGCTACTTTTTTTCGACAGTCAGCACTGTTGGGCACCACAATGCATTTAGAGGAGAACACAAGGTGCTTGATTCTGCCAAGTGACAATAAAAACACCTGACTGACTCATCTGATGGAGCTCCTAAAAAAGTTTGGGTGATCTGGTGGTGAATAGCCTATGAACTAAGAAAACTTCAGTCCATTTCAGTGAAACAGCATCTGACCTCATCAGATAATCAGTTTTGTGCAGGTATGCTCTTGATGCACTTAACAGTAAGAAAAACCATAAATTGTGTGGACAATTTTAACTTCCCAGGTGCTTATGACCTACCAGCATCCAGTTTGACTACTTTGATGGCTGAGATGATCGATGTCTTAATGTTACGTGCCTAGACAGAGATTGGCAAACAAAAAGTAGGAGAGTATTAAAACATTGCAAATATATTTCAGAGATACTACAAGTCATGATCTACACTGGCTGCCAGTGTTCATGATATGGTGATAGCAAACTTTAGCAATAGCTTCTTTAAAAAAGCCTTGAATGTCAACAGCTGTTCCATGTTCATGTACTATATGGGTACAGTGGATATAAAAAGTCTACACATCCCTGTTACAATTGCAGGTTTTCGTGATGTAAAAAATGAAACCAAGATAAACCCTATCAGATCTTTTTCCACCTTTGATGTGATATAGCAAGCAACACATTTCTAGTGCAAAAAAATAAAATGGTTTTAGAAAAAAAAGAAAAAAAACTTACAAAAAACTTGGTTGCATAAGTGTGCACACCCCTTAACTAATACTTTATTGAAGCACCTTTTGCTTGAAATACAGCACTCAGTTGTTATGGGTAAGTGTCTACCAACTTAGCACACCTTGATTTGGCAAATTTATTCTACTCTTTCTTGCAAAAATGCTCCAGATCTATCAAATTACAAGGGGGTCTCCTATGCACAGCTCTCTTCAAGTCCTTCCACAGATTTTTGATACGATTTAGATCTGGGATCTGACTGGTCCATTCCAATTCCAAAGCACTGATCATCTTCTTCTGAAGCCATTCCTTTGTTGACTTGGATTTGTGCTTTGGGTCTTTATCGTACTGGGAGCAGATGCCTGCAGGTTTGAGCCAAAATAGATTGGTATTTGGAGCTACATAGCCATGATTCCCTGTAGCTTGACTAGAGCCCTAGTCTCAGCTGAAGAGAAGCAGCTCCATAGCATGATGCTGCAACCACCATGCAATACCGTGGCTGTGGGGTTCTTTGGCTGTGGTGTTTTTTGGGTGGATTTATAAATAAATACCTTCTATGACTCTGTACTACATGGTCAAATAGTGCAATTGTGTAACCAGGAAACTCATTACAGTTTTCACATGAAGTCTGTTTTGTTCACTGATGGAGACTTGAGCCAACATTGCATAACTGTTCATATGAATTGTGGTACAAAGCCATCTTCATGGTTTTTAAGTGGTACCATCCAGAGTAATCTCAAAGGTCTCTAGGCTGTCCGTGTGGGGCCATCCTCAGCAGCTGCAAGTGATTTCCAAGTGATGAGAAATCCAACCAGAAGCAGGGCATCAGGATGGATCAGGCAGGTCCTGAGACTTCACACATTTGACCACGCACAGGTGATATTAGCAACACGTCAGATTTTGTGTACGCAGTGTGTGTATGTGTGTGTGTGTGTGTGTGTGTGTGTGAGAGAGAGAGAGAGGGAGAGAGAGAGACTGTTATGCCTAACATTCTATCTTGGTCTCATCAGATCTCACCAGACGATAATATATTTTGTATATTTTGACCATAATATATAACCCACATGGTTTGAGATGATTAGGTGGACTTGAATGCTGTGGACAGAGAGGAGGCGGGTTGAACTGGCAGGTAATGCATGATGATTCTCACATGTGTCTTATTACCGCCAGTCTACTTAATTGTGTCTCTTTGTGCTTTTCAGTGACTCCTGTAGCCGGCGAGAGAGGGTGATATAGCTGGCTGACGCACGTACACACACATGCCCACACAGTGGAGCGTGAACTTGAACCTCATGGAGCGAAAGCTGCAAGTCCGGGATGGACCCATTTTCTGTTGTTGTCCTCTTTTGTTAAGTTTTCTGAAAGTGTGCTGAAAAGCACGAGCACAGAGCTAAAATTTCGGCTGCCTCCCGAGTCTTCCTCCACACCCTCACACACCGGGGTTCTACAGATGTTTTTTTTTCCATGAGAAAGGGTTTCTGTCTGGCCACCCTACCCCATAGCCCAGACATGTGAAAAACACAAGAGAGCGAGTGACCAGATATTCCAGCAGCTCTTTTAATGTTGCTGTAGGTCTCTTGGCAGCCTCCCTGATAATTTTTCTTCTTGTCCTTTCGTCAGTTTGGAGGGATGTCCTGTTCTTGGTAATGTCACCCCGATGTCCCATTTTCTCCACTTGTTGATTATGGCTTTCACTGTGTTCCATGGAACATCTAATGTATTTGAATTTGGAATGAATGAAATAATTTGGGAATTCTATTGTACCGCTTTTCTGATTGATACCTTTCAAAAATGGGATCCCATACATTTGCTTTGTAAGCTCCATGTGGTCTGCAAACCAGGAACATGTCAAGAAAATCCTACAGAAACAGCTGATCTCTATTTGGGGTCAGAATTACTTCATTGATGGCTGTGTATGATAATTATGTTTGAACATGAGTTTGAATGTGATTGGTTAATTCTGTGCACAGTCACATGACCCATCATAAAAAGGTGTGCACACTTATGCAACTGGTTTACTGTAAGTTTCTTTTCCTTTTTTTGTATTTGATTTTTATTATTTTGGTTTTCAATTGAATTTGTTGGTTGTTATATCACATTAAAAGTGGAAAAAGTTCTGACATGATTTATCTTGCTTTCTTTTTTTTTTAACATCATAAAACCTGCAATTTTAACAGGGGTGTGTAGATTGTGGACTTTTTATATCCACTGTATATGTACAATGTACGTATTTGGATACTGTGTTCTCCTGGTGTAAGGTTTCTCTTTAGAATTGGTTGAAGCTAGTGGTGGGATATATAGCAAATATATCACAATCCCTGGAAACATTTGCATGATAAAGGATTAAAGATTTTCTTTCTTGATTAAAGAATAAGCTATCATCAAGCAGTTACCTTTATAAAAAAAAAAGTTACCTTTTTTTATAGTGGCAACGACTGTGGCATGTGCCAGCAGAACTGAGAGATCTGTTAAAGAGAAGCTCTACATAAAAAGGAAGTGTAATATTGCTATCTTAATTTCAGCTCCCTATATCTTACAGTAGCAACATGTTACTGTATTATAATGTAACCATGCCATGGTACAGTCTTTTGACTGCAATGAGCCAAAGAAGAACCCAGGATACACAAATTATATTCCAAGCATGCACCTTAGTATACATAAGTATAGCACATGCATGGTAGTCCTCACATTACTAACCACATAAATCTATAACTTAGTAACATTGTTTAATACTCATTAGACATATCCTGAGAAGTAACTGGGATCAAAGAAGTAAATGTAAAAAAGCCCCAGTGTAACTACTCAAAAAAAAAAAAAGAAGAGATATTCAAATTATTTGAAATCAGTTTAAATGTAAACAGCTCGTAGGCCTGTACAATCTGCTATTCTCCCTGCAAAACTGCTTGTTCTGAAGCTTTGTAAACTTTATGCACTATCAATATAAAGCCTATTTAGCTTATACTCTTCATCAGGAGGAAGGAGCTGCCTGCTTGTAACCATGGTGATACCAGCACCAATGAGGGATCAGCTGCCACAGGGAGGGTTACATCAGTAGAAAAAAAAAATAGCAGCACCACTGATTTCCTGTTTTCTTTCCTGTTCTACCCAATCACATCCTGTGACATCTTCTCCGTATGAAATTAAAACACATGGTTCAATACTGTCTGCACTATAAGCATTACAATGATGGTCAGACAGTCACGGTCATGGTCGATCGGTCATAACAAAATATTCTTGCAGGTTCAAGCAAACACAGTCATAGTTTTATGTGCAATGGAAAAATTAACGCAAGATTTAAAAAACGAGATTGACTTTTAGATAACGTGAAATCATACATTGCCAAAGGCCTGTTTTATTTCTGTGGACAATATTTGACCTGACAATGACAGAACACACATTCTGTTAAGAAGAACACATGTTGCTGTCAACTCTCCCTGACACCCTATTTAGTCACTAGTGTGCGGTTTTCCTGTTGCAGCTGACTTAATGTTTTACCACATGCAGAAATGTTCACAGGGCGTTAAGTGTCATATTTATGCCCAATGCATGTCTTTTTTTGAGGCAAGACATGCTTGAAAGTTAAGTGTAAAAGAAGTTTACAGCCTTCTCCTAACATCTAGCAGCTTAATAACCACCCTTACATCAGGTGAACCTCATGGAGCCATATGATGAAATCGGGGTTTCCTGTGGTCTAACAGTCAATAAGCAATCAAAGCAGTTCGTCAACAGTTTTGCACCATTGATACTTTAATACTCTTGAATCAGAGTATCTTTCATTTTATTTTTCCAATATGTATCTTCCTAAAACTCCTAAGACTTACTGAGTTTCTAAAACGGGTGTACTTCGAACCCTCTCTGATAGAGAAACTCTTGTAAAATTCAACAGACGGCACCAGCAAAGAACCTTTAAGGGTTCTAGATTTAACACAGAAAAGTGCTTTAAGATGAATATTGGGATAATAAGCCTGCAGTATGGAGGATTATGCAAACAGAAATATATATATATATATATACACACATATATATAATGTAATATATGTACATACATATACACACATACATACATATGTATTATTATTATTACTATTATATCTGTGTGTGTGTGTGTGTGTAGTATGCAAAAGTGTGACAGTTTTATCCAACTTTCTTTTTTTTATAGAATAAACAGCTGATACACTAATTGTCCTGGAGTACATGAGATGTGTCAAACACTTAAACTAGCTCCAGATTTGTCTCAGTTAAGTGCTAACACTGCAGGTAACATCCTAAATGGCACAGCTCTTCTTATAAACAGTGTACCAGTGATGAATTCAGCATTATCTAGCTTAATAAGGGTTCAGACAAAACTATATTGATCCAAAGCCGCATAGTGTAGCCCAGTAAGCTAGTCAGGATAGTGGTTTTGACCTGGTGAAGTCTGGAACAGCTGTAGGTGAGACAGTGTGAGTGTGACAGCTCGCTAGCCCAGGCTCGGTGTGTGTACCTTGAAAACATCTCCGTAGGTGCCGCTCCCGATGCGGTGCAGCAGCTCGTAGTCGTCCAGCGGGTTGCTGTTCAAGACGCCGATGGCATCCATGGTGTGCAGTGTGTGTGCACTGCTAGTCTGCCATACATACACATACACATATACACACAGACACACATACACATACACACAGCGTTTCTGTTGTCGAGCTCTCGTCTGTACCAGACTCAGTGTGTCGCCACTTCCTCGTTAGCATCAACTCTGCTGCAGCTGTACTCAAAATGGCTCCGGGAGCTCTATTCCGCTATTTTAGCGTGGTGTCCAGGAATTACATTATAACCCGAAACCTTAAAGAAAACGTCCAGGTTGTTGAGAAAATAAGCAGACTGAGAGCTATGACACAGCCTGCACTTCTCTCCATAGCAGTGTGCTGGTGAAGCTACATGGCAACAGCGTCATGCACTAGAGCTGAAAAGAAAACAACCAGCTTCTTAACTGTCTTCATTTTCAAGTCACACTGATGTGGTCTGAAATGTACTTTCGCTCATGTAAATAAGGTTCCACACTGCATATGTAATGTATTTCAGCACGTAGAGGGCAGTGTTTAACACTATAAACGACTTCTGTAGAGATATTTAAGGTTCTTGGAAAACATCTGTTCAGACCTGGCAGCGTGTGATTATGTGGCCTGCAGTGCCACCTGCAGGATTCTCACAGTAAATACCCCTGCAATAGAAACCATCCCAGAAACTCTAATGGTTTCCACTACAAATACCTTTACAAACCATCAGTTAACCATTAAAACCATTCCCATTACCATTACTGGTCCTTAATGGTATCCACTAGACATGACATCCCACCAATAGAAGGCAAGACATTACCAGTAGAGACCCACAGGGACCATTAGAGTTTCCATAAAAAACAATTCCCATTACAACCATTAAAACCATTACACATTCTATGAGGGTTTCTATTGTTTTTGTTTTTTTTTCAGCAGGGAAGCTGTTGTAAATAAAAGTACATGTTTTTGTCTAATAAAAATACACTTTATCATCATACCTTGATGCATGCAGCACCTCTCTACATCTCCCCAGAAAGCAAAGTGGCGTTGGATCAACACTGAATTGCAGTTAGTATTGTTGCCATTGTTTGATGAAGTCAACATTGAATCATATTGGTTGGTTTTTTTTTTTCTCAGTTGGAAAGACATATAAAATTAGTGTTGTTTATTGATTGTAAATCAACAAATTGTCCACAAATGTAGGTAAAACTAGGCTATGCATTCTTCTTCTTCTTCTTCTTATTATTATTATTATTATTATTACTATTATTATTATTATTCATGGCTGTGTCCCACTAGCAGCCCGTCTCTAGCAGGATCTGTGGGATTCTTTTGCAGTCAGGATGGCCTCTTCTGTGGGCCTGCCCACAGCTTGAGTGGGGAGCACTCTGACGTCTGCTGGAGATCTGATGGTGTGGCTCTGATCTGTGCAGATGTTTAGTGGCTGTGGTGCCATGTGTCCACTCTACTTGTTTTTGCATATCTCTAGATTCTGAAACCTGTGCCTTCTTTTTCAGGGCTTATTTGGCTGCAGGCCCAAAAAGTGACCCTTGTATGTAGGACAGGATCTGTAGGGTTTCCATGCATGCACCCAGTAGCACTGTCTGAGCTAACCATACCATGCCCTGCATCCTGGCCCAAGTGTCCCACTGTTAGGAGTGCAGTTTCAATAAATTCCATCACAGAGGGTTCACTTGCTGCTGACTGGAGCAACCGATCCTCTGCGAGCAGCAAAATTACCAGTGTAGCTTTGTGTGCCATGTATGATGCAATCTTGAAAACTTTGTCAGAATATTATCTGTGCATCTGCACTCAGTGCAATGCATCATCTGATGAAACCACCAAGGAGGTGACACAAGCATTAATGGCAGGCATGCAGCGCAGGCCGACTTGCTTATCAGCAGTCATGCGGCTAAGACAATCACCACCGCACCTGGGCACTGCACCATCACTAAATTAATGCCTGTTTTAATGCTCTCAATGCAGTGCTTCACTGGGGCACAGCAAAAAAAAACTTTCAGCCAGAATTGCAGTGGATTTGGAGGTGCAAATCCATATCCTGTCCAATACAGACCACCGTCATTTTAAATACAGAAGTGTTCAGAGCTGGTTACCTTAGCCTGTGGGCTGGTAGAGGCTAAATCAGATCTACTCCTACACATTGCTGGAGCCAGTGATGAAAACTGTGGTTCAGCTGGCAGTTCCCTGTCAGACAACAAGTTCCTGGATGAGGACCAAGAGAAACTGTTGTGAAATTGTAAAATTCGCTTGTGAGTGGAAGTTAATGCATGACCTGATAACTGGAAAAAGATATTGTGTAACTTTTATATCTATTGTATATAGATTAACACAAATATTTGACAGGCTTATTGTTGACCAATTGTCACAAGATGTATTAGTATTATCATAATTTCTATATTCTATTATATATTCTTTGTTGTTTACAACTTGTGTCTTATAGAAGTGTGTGCTTTAGAAAGTGTTTTAGGAGCCTTGTTATGTATTGATATCTGTTATCTACTCTCATGCAGTCTGCGAGCTAGACACTAACGGTTAGTAGCTACAGTAGCTACTTTCCTCAGTATCTCTGCCAAGTGAGTTCTCCCTCTGTGCTTCACAATAAAAATGCTGTTATCTAGCCATACCTGCCTGGATGGTTATTTAGCTAGATATATGAAGCACTCACTCACACTGGATCTGAAGCCTATCTTGGGAGCACTGGGTTTGAGGCAGGAATACACCCTGGATGGGACCCCATTCATCACAGGGCACCATTCACACACACATTCATACCTAGGATCAATTTATCTTACCCAATCCACATACTGGCATGTTTTTGAGAGGTGGAAGGAAACCAGAGAACCTGGAGGGAACCCACGCAGACACGGGGAGAACATGCATAGAAAATCCACACAGACAGTCATCCAAGCTCAGGATCAAGCCAGGGAGGTTTGGAGCTGTGAGGCTTATAAGGTTTTAAGTTTTATGTTTGTAAATTACCGTACCTATAAAGTGTTATTCTTAGTGCTTACTGGCAGGAAACTAATTAACTAGTAAACCTAATTCCCTAACTGTACAGACGTAAATCCATCCATCCACTCTCTGTACCACTTATCCTACACAGGGTCATGGGAAGCCTGACAACCTGGACGGAGTGCCAACCCATCACAGGGCACAATCACACACACAATCACACACACATTCACACACTGTGGACAATTCAGAGATGCCAATCAGCCTACAGTGCATGTCTTTGGACTGGGGGAGGAAACCAGAGTTCCCAGAGGAATCGAACCCTCAACCCCAGAGGTGCGAGGCAATAGTGGTAACCTCTAAGCCACCATGTCCCCCGGAGGTAACTCCACTAAAAATAAAATGATAATGGAAAACAATCAAACGCCATTTATTTCCCACATCATAAAGATCTTGCCAAAATGAAAAAATAAAATATAATTTTCCATACAAGCGCTGGACATTTGTGCCAAATATAATACTAAATTTAAATTCTTATTGTCATCTGATTTTCTTTATCAAATTGTAATTTCATGGCCATAACTAAAATACAGAGGCTAATAAGACAAAGAAAATCCAAACTTTTTATTTTCTGCAATGTTTACGTTGTCTTTTCTTTTCCACAGCAGTAGGTAGAATATCAGACAAATCTCAAACAAAAACTCCAAACCGATAAATAAGTCTTTTTTTATATTTATTTATTTAATTTTTAAATGTTTTAATATCAGACAAATCTGAAACAAAAACTCCAAACCGATAAATCAGTCTTTTTTTAAAATATTTATTTATTTTATTTTATTTTGCTTGGACGCGCTTTAAGTATCATCTCGTGGCTTTTTTTTTTTTTTTTTTTTTTTTTTTTTTTTTTTTTTTTTTTTTTTTTTTTTTTTTTTTTTTTTTTTTTTTTTTTTTTTTTTTTTTTTTTTTTTTTTTTTTTAAATACTTTTTTCCCGGACTTTGCCTTTCCGTTGTTCATCCCTCGGCTTGGGCCAGGAGCATGCGCAGTGCAAAGGAACTTCTGTAATGGCTGCCAGATGGTGTAAGTGAGACTCGATACAGTTTATCGTCTCCTGGAAAAAAAAACTTTGGCTATAACAGACCGTTAACATTTAATAAACCGTGTTAAAATGGTGTATGTCTGTACGGAGACATACAAGAAGACTGTACTGAACAGTGATAGAGTAAACTGATATTATGTAAGTATTATCGCTGGCAGTGTTTTTGTGAGCAGCGGAACATCTTGGCATCTGAAACGCTGCTAACTGGGCTGGGGTTAGCCGCTAAGCTAACGGCTACGGTGCTCGCAATTATAAACACAAGCCGAACTAGGAAGCGACTTAGAAAATTTTGAGCTGTTTGAACTTCCAGTGATTCTCAGGCTAGTATCTAACTGTATACGTTACACTTTACGGTTATTGAAGTGAGAATTAAGAAACATTTGTGACAGTAACGCTCGTCATAGATACCGAGCTGCTAAGCTAGCTGCTATTATCCTGCCTCAGGGTAGCTTCATTAAACCGCTACTCCTCAAGCCTGTGCCCTGTTTACAACTATCAGCTTATAATGCTATTCCCTGCCTTGTTTCTTCTGCACTGAGTTTGTTTCTGTTCAGTTTCTTATAAATACTTCCGGCATGCTTTGTTTAGGGGATCAGTTCTGAGTTTGTGGGGTTACTATAGGTCATGATAGCTGTGGTTGGTTAACTGTGGAAACGGACACAGGTCTGCACTTCTTAGATACTTTAAACCACATCTTCTGAATAGTGTGTTAATGACTAAAAATAAAACGCAGTGAATGCAAATGTCAGGTAAACAGTTTGTGTGTGGTTTGAGGGGTGAGTAGTGTTAGTCTGTATAGCTTTACATGGTTAACATGGTGTCTCAGGATAGACCTGTGTGCTGGCTCAAACCCACTGCACAAAAAGCAACCTCATTACTAATAAACAATAAATATTAGTCTACAATTCTTGCCTATGAAGCAATATGAAGTTAAAAGACCCCAGAGTGACATATGACATTTTATAATAAATTCATTGTGCTGTTTATGATCTTGTCACTGAGGCATTAGAGGCATTAAACTGTGTTTCTGGCCACTGCATTTTAAACTGATATTTACTTCATATATCAGCGACTTTAAAAGTGAATTAGAAGTTAATCTATCTGCGTCCACCGCATGCTTGGAGTCTGCTGTGCGTTCACTCATGTCAGCCGTGTCCTGTAGTGGACCAGCAGATCCTTCATTCTGACTCGCTCGAAACATTAATTCTCTTCCTGTTTTACGTTTACTTCAGGCTTTTATTTCCTATTGTGGCTTCAGTGTGGTGTTTTAACTATTTGGGTTTGGGTGGGTTAATCAGATTAAAATACAGCTTGTGTCTTACTGAGAAACTGTTTATTTATGAGCCCTTATCAATAAGCTGGGCCACTTCTGCATATTCCTTCAGTGCTTTATGCTTTGCACCAAGTGCAAATGCTCTACACACATTGAATATACTGGTTTTTTTTTTTTTTTGGGCATTTTATGTTTTGTCCAGTTTTTGTTAATTATGAATGCGGACTTTTGTGACATCTTTCTGTGAAGAGTTATTTCGTTTAATTCAGGTGTAGAATGGACATGCATGCTATCTGTCGGCCTTTGTTTTCAAATGCTGTTTCTCACGAAAGAAGCAACGTAATGAGAGGCTGTCCTCAGGTGGCCTTCATTGGCACAAATTTTTTAATATTGGCTTGGTATTTTGTGGCCCTATAGGGTCCCCAGAGGACTAGTGGTTAGGCCTCGACGCTGCCTCGGCCTGGGTTCAATTCCAGGGAACCAACACGACAGTGCACTCCCAGTGCCGGTCCCAAGCCCGGATAAAATTGGGGAGGGTTGTGTCAGGAAGGGCATCTGGCGTAAAAACTGTGCCAAATCAAAATATGCGGATCAGTGATCCGCTGTGGTAACCCCAAACGTGAGCAGCCGAAAGAAGAACAGCATTTTACTTAGGTTTAGTCCGCATATTGAGGCTTGTGTGTTCGGCTACAGCTCTTTCAGCAGATGATAATAAATAAAGCAGTAATATTATTTGACACACTTGAGTTGTTCTTTCTCTTTGGACAGACAGAGTTGGCCATTTATTTCAGTAGAAAGAAAAAAATAGAAGGAATTTTCAACTGTGATTGTTTGCCAGTATTCAAGAGTTCGGTCAAAGCAAGGATAATGATGGAATATAAATACTATATTGAAAATGAAGCATGTGGAAACATTTAAAAGTATATGGGACTTTAAAGCTGTTTTATTCTCTCTAAATTATGGAGAAATAACTTTTGTAAATGGATTTGGATAAAGAAGTGAAAATAATGTAAAGAACTTGTATGAAAGAAGAATGGTTTTAATAAAGTATTGTTAAAATAAAAAAAAATCTCTCTTGTTTTCTCCTCAAGCTGGTGGCCATGGCAGTGTGGGAGCGAGTGGAGGCTGTGCTGAACGTGGGCCTCCGGGTGCCCAGCATCATGCTGCTGGAGGTGCTGTACCGCTGGGATGTCAGCTCTTTTTTCCAGAAGATCCAGAGGAGCAGCCTGAACAACAACCCCATCTTTCAGTACAAGTACCTGGCTTTGTACCTGCATTATGTAGGTATGTAGTGGGACATACTGGGGATGTTTTAATTATGGACTTATTTATTTTGGGACAAATTTTTCTTTCCTCCGATTTCTTGGTTAATTGCAAAACAGTTTACAATTTAGACAATTAAGCTCCATCTTTTTAGGCTGCTTTTACATGTGCAGTGTTTAGACTGTTTAAATCAAACTCAGGTGTGATTTCCTGTTTGGAGCAGTTCAGAACAGACCGAAACACCTGGACCAAGACCATCTGAGCGAGGTGATCTCGGTCTAGTTCCACTTGAACTCTGTCACAGTTTGACTGCTGTGAGAAAGCGATTCGATCCTGAATGGACCAAACCTGCCATATTTTTGTGTTATTGGTGACATTTTTCTAGACATGAGTTACTAAAATGAGGTGCAAACTGAGCCGAGGGACAGAGCTGAAATGCTGTGGAAATGCCATGTGTTCTGGATATTTGGATCAAAGAACAAAAATATAATATAAACACTAGATGTGATACACAAAATGGTTTAAACTAGGTATTAATATAATTTTCTAGTAATTTATATAGTGCTAGCTATATTATTATATAAGCTTCCAGCTGTTAAAATGTTTGTTTGTGTGTTTCCTGGCTTAAGGTCTCCTGTAATGGGCCCGTGGAGACACAGGATCAGTATTTTTCTTTTAGTCACAAAAAGAGCTTGAACTAGTCATTAAAATGATTTAAGTGTGTCGTCAAGTAGATCTTTATCATCACAGCTATATGTGCAGTACATACCGAGATGAAATAACGTTTCGCCAAGACCCATGATACATGTATGACGTACACAGTGTTGACAGGACATGAATAAAGTGCAGTAGAAGCATGCAGGGAGCAGGTAATGGGAAACAGTGGGGTGAGTACACAGGGGGGCAGTGGAGCATAAATTCTCATACTTATTAAGCATATTAAGCATTAGGACTACTGTATTGTGAGCTGAGGTAGCCGCTGTATTGTAGAGCAAGAACTAGATTTCTTTTTTTCTCTCTCTCTCGCTCCTCACAATGATAATCCAGTTTAGCCTAGGGAAAAAGCCTGAGAAAAGTTCATTAGAATACTCTCCAGTCCAGTGATGATGATGATGATATTGTTAGAGATTAAATTTAGGGATATCTAGCTGGTCCAAGACTGGTGAAAAAAAAATCAGCTAAACTTCCCTCCCTTTTGCTGATGCACCTTCACCATGGACTTTTTATATTAAGTTACGTAAACGAGCAGCTCAGTGCGCCACTTTGCTGATTTGGAATGGAAAATTAGCAGACGCAAACGATTCCATGAGCAGAGAATGCTGTTCAAGTAGATTATCTGATAAGCTAAACAGTTTAGGAAGAAGACACATTATCCAAAAATGAATACAGAGCTTTTATTTTGTACTGCTTTCTGTGGACAATAGATTCCAGCATCCAGTCTCAGATTTTCAGTATTAGTATTGCTTGTTTACCACATGTGCAAACTTTGTTAACATTTCAGAATTGTACAGTTGTGTATGCTAGTTGTATGCCGCTTATTAAGTTTGAAGTATGAAGCTGGTATACAAAATGGTAAAACTGGCAGATGGTTCTAACACAAACTGCTTCATCAGGAGCTTGGTTCTGAGCTCACGTCCCCAATTTTTTGCTGTTTGCCTCTTCATGGCCACGGCATTGTGAGACACTGGACTTTCAACCGCAATAAAAAGATATTGGTGTAGTAATAAAAAACACTTTTCAATTGTTGCTACAACCTTCAACAACAATCACTTGGCCTGCATTGCATTATGGTTGTTATGATACCATAATTTTGACTTTGATACCGATACCAACTTTAGTATTGTTGGTTGATACTAATATGATACTTAAAAAAAAAATGATGCTTTACAAGTTATCAAGTCTGAACACTTACTATCTGTTTATCGCGCTGATTAAAAATACACCTGAACCGATCTAACTGCACAAAGTGAGATAAACATGGGGTTATTTGGGTTGCTGGCGAGCTTTTCTGTAGATATGAGCTGCTAAACTGTGAGGAACCAACTGAGGCAAAGGACAAGTCACTGAAGTGCTGCTTAAATACGTCCTGCAAATGTGGACCAGTGAACAAAAAGAGAAAATAAATGGTGGATGCAATACAAAAAAGGTTTTAAACTAGTCATTTCTGTAACTTAGTAATAGATTGAGCACTGCTCCGTGTTTTCTGTGCTCGTGTGTATTTTTAATGCTTGCACTTGGTAAATGTTTGTTTACCTTTTGTGGTTGTCATATTTCAGATTGTAGATTAACATCAGTCTTTAAGCATTCTTGTTTAAATTTACAGGGAAAGTTGCAGACATGTACCCAAGAGTAATAATATTTACGTCTATAACCCGAAGAACCGAGAGCATTTAAAGTTCTGGAACTGAACCGTTTTAGATTAAAAAAAGTACAGAAGTGTTGCTGCGCTGTGCACACCCCTGCAGTACATATGTCATTTAATTTTTTTTTTATTGGACTGAGCAATTAAATAAATTCCTTGCCAATGTTGTAGCATAATCCTTTGGCTTTCTTTCTGAATTCTGCAGCATTTTGTAAGAAAAAAGGGTGGATCTCGCCCCAGAGCATTACTGAGAAAGCTGGTTTACTTGAGTAAACATCTCATCTTGAGTAAACATCTGGTTTCTTTACTGGTCCAAACATGTGGTGATGCCTTTTCCCTAAAGTGTGTCGAGCCCTGTTTCACAGCACCAGATCCCAAAGACCAACGTTCTTAAGCTTTACACTGTATGATATTTGGGCCGATTTTGCTGTTGCAGGCTCAAGAGCTGCTGCTGTTAAACGCAAGCATCAGCACAATCGTCTGTTCAGCACATTTTCCTTCTTGGCCGTCGACTGTGACTGTGTCACTGCCAAATACAAACACGCCTCATAGTATATTTGTAAGTCTTATAAAGAGAGCAACCAGTTCCAACTTTCCGAGGACAAATGGATCTACATCCACGTCAAATGTAGCTTTTTATTTATTTCACAACTACATTCAGAAATAAATGAACGATTAAGGGAAAAAATGTCAACATTCAGTTGAGCATTTCCTTGAACATTTTTGCATTTCCCCAACCATTTATTTTATTTATCTTAATTATTTGTTTATCTTCTCACACATTTAATTTTATATACAGTACCAGTCAAAAGTTTGGACACCTTCTCCTTCAGTGATTTTTCTTTATTTCTATTATTTTCAACGTTGTACATTAATACTGAAGACATCCAAACTATGAAAGAACACGTATGGAATTATGTAGTGAACAAAAAAGTGTTAAACAACCCAGAATATGTTTTATATTTTAGATTGTCCAAAGTAGCTACATTTAGCTTTGATGACAGCTTGGCACGCTAATGGCTTTCTCTCATCAGATTCACGACGTAGTCACCTCGAATGGTTTTCAATTCACAGGTGTGCCTTGTCAAGAGTTAATTTGTAACTCAGTTTTTTGTGCTTTAGACCATCAGTTGTCTTGTGCAGAGGAAGGGTGGGTACAGCGTCAGTAGCCCTATTAGTGCTACTACAACTACTGTACAAATCCATATTATGGCAAGAAACACCCAGTTAAGTAAAGAGAAAAGACAGTCCATCACTACTTTAAGAAATGAAGGTCAGTCACTCTGAAAAATCTCAAGAACTTTGAATATATCCCCAAGTGCAGTCGCCAAAACCATCAAACGCTATGATGAAACTGGCTCTCATGAGGACCGTCCCAGGAAAGGAAGACCAAGAGCTACCTCTGCTGCAGAGGATAAGTTTATTAGAATTACCAGCCTCAGAAACTGCTGATTAACAGCACCTCAGATTACAGCCCACATAAATGCTTCTCGGAGTTCAAGTGGCAGACATATTTCAACATCCACTGTTCAGAGGAGACTGCGTGAGTCAGGCTTTCATGGTCGAATTGCGACAAAGAAACCATTACTTTGGAAGAACAACAAGCAGAAGAGGCTTGCTTGGGCAAAGAAACACAAAGAATGGACATTAGATCAGTGGAAAACTGTCCTTTGGTCTGATGAATCCAGATTTGAGATTTTTGGTTCTAACTGCCATGTCTGTTAGACGTAGAGAGGGTAAACGGACGGTTCCTGAAGGTGTGGTTCCCACTGTGAAGCATGGAGGAGGAGGTGTAATGGGGTGGGAGTGCTTTGCTGGTGACCCTGTCGGTGACTTAGTCAAAACTGAGGGCACACTTAACCAGCATGGCTACCACAGCATTTTGCAGAGACATGCCATCCCATCTGGTTTGCACTTAGTGGGGCCATCATTTGTTTTCCAACAGGACAATGACCCCAAACACACCTCTAGGTTATGTAAGAGCTATTTGTCCAAGAAGGAGAGTGATGGAGTGCTGCATCGGATGACCTGGCCTCCACAGTCACCTGATCTAAATCCAGTTGAGATGGTTTGGAATGAGTTGGACCGGAGAGTGAAGGAAAAGCAGCCAACAAGTACTCAACACCTCTGGGAACTCCTTCAAGATTGTTGGAAAACCATTTCAGATGACTACCTCATGAGGCTGACTGAGAGAATGCCAAGAGTGTGCAAAGCTGTCAGTATTTATCTTCAGTATTAACAAACTTGTGCTGCGTGGCTGTGCAGCTAATATGACAGAATGTAGTAACTATCATCATTATATAATCTGACACATTATCACACAGTCTGGAATAGAATTCCTACTGGGAACATCTCGTACAGTGTGCCAAGTAATAATTGTAAAAGGGAATTTCAACAGCAAATACACAGTGACAAATTTTATTCAATTTCTGTGTGGTATGGCTATTTCTACCATTGTTGCTTGTGGGCATTCCACTTTTTTAACTAAGTGTGGGACACGGTGATACAGCTTTTCTGTCATTTTTGAGGAATGCAGTTGACTGGGGGACTAAACATAAGAACTGAAGCTGCACAAGTAGAGTTTTCATGGGACACCGAACTGTACAAGGAATTCACTGGAGCCAGTTGTTTGGATGTGCTATGAGGCTGTAGCACTCTTGATTTTGGCTGAGCATTTTTCATAAACCATTCAAATCTTGTTTTTACAGACTCAGAGAAGTACCTGAATGGATTGCACATACCCTCTGTAGTAGATAATATTAAGCCTGGGATTTTTGAAGTGGTGTTCATTTTTGATTTGCTGAAGTAGACGATGCTGGGCGCAAAAACTTAGAAATTTTTGCTGTTTTCAATTTTAACATTAAATATAACAATATATCAAAATATAACATTTTACAAAATATTAAAATCATAATGAGAATTATGCCATGTTCACAATGAGCCTGACTGTTCTCTTATTTTTTTTAAGTGTCTGTTAGTTATGTAGTACTTCACTGCAGAAATTTCCTTGAGAGCTGTGTGGTGAACTCTGATGTGTAGCTGGCTGAAATATATAATTTGATTACAGATATAATTTCCAGTGGAAAAAAACTGCAACAGTACATAGGCTCACATCATGCCTCCCCTGTGAAAATAAATGACCCAGTAGCCCCAGTAGCCTATAAATGACCCAGTAGCCCCAGTAGCCTGGGTCATTGCCAGCAAAGATTTGCTTTTAGGACTTATGGCAGCTTTATGGATTTTTATACAAGAAGGCGAATATGCAGTGACAGTTGTTGCTTGTGCTGTTCTTACCCCTCAGAGCCCAAGCTGGCATGCTGTCTCAAAGGCCTGCAGTATGCATTTACGTTTACGGCATTTGGCAGACACCCTTACCCAGAGTGACTTACATTTATTTCATTTATACAACTGAGCAGTTGCGGGTTAAGGCCCAGAGGTCAGAGGCCCAGCTATGGCAGCTTGGTGATGCTGGGAGTTGAACTCACGACCTTCCGATCAGCAGACCAGCATCTTAACCATCGAGCTACCACTGCCAAATATGCAAATGAGCACCCTAACAAGTTATCTCAGGTTCCTTGCAAGTTTTCGTTGGCTGTGTTAACAAATCATGGCATTAGGGTAGTCAAAAAATTGTGAAAGTAATGCAGGCCATTCTACAAAGGTTTGGTATTTTGCTTTAATATTATTATGCTGTGTATATATATAAATATATCTCCACAATATGCTGTTTGTTATACAGCCCTACACTACACACAGCACTGAAAAACATATGCATTTCTATATTGCATATATTCAGTTCCTGTTATGGATAAAATATGTGTGGTTTTGTATTGCCCTGTGTCTAGTGGCAGGTGGGGCAGAGCCTCACATATACAGTGGCTTCAGAAAGTATGAGGTGCTGGAAAATGAGCTGTATGCTGGATGACTGTCAACTCTCAACTGCCTATAACAGGGTTACACTAAAATTTCACTAGTTAGTAATCTAAGTCAAGTCTGCTGCCTATAGCTGAAGTCAGAAGCAAACACTGGGGGGAAAAACTGGCTCATTCTGAGTTAGACTGTCTAGAACTGCCTAAACCCGTATAGCTTTTAATGATACGTTTATCAGTGTTTTTGTTTTTTTTTCCTCTCTCCACAGGCTACATCCTCAGCCTGGTGTTGCTGACTCTGCCACGGCAGCATTTGGTGCGCCTCTACCTATATGTGCTCACCGCTCTGCTGCTATTTGCCGGACACCAGCTCTCCAGGTGTGTCCACACGCAGTGACACACCACTAGTGCTGAATGTGTGCTACAAAACTGGCAGTAATTCACATTGGATATCGCTGAGATCTGGCCACAGCCACGTCAGTCACAGATCAGGTCTTCTGAAATAGCAACAACTAGGGAAAACAATTTGAATAAATAATGCAAATCAGCGCTAACAATGAGTTTCCTACCTGCACAAAACTGAAAATTCTTGTCCAAAATTGAAACTGAAAATGATTTTTACATATAGAAAATTGTATGAATTTATTTTGATTTATATTTATTTAAATTATTTGAACAACTACTTGATTATGAAGAAAAAAATAATTTACACAGTTGATAGGGAATTCAAGGTGGCCAGATTAGATATGCTATTTCCATTTCAAATTGCATTTTAAACGTGCTGTAGTTGATCATAAACCAGGTCCGCAACTTTGACAAATTACAGTGATCAGGCTCAGGCCATTTATTATGTCTGAAAGTGATCCAAAACACCTAAATTGTGGGGGTTCCTGGCTAATATGGCAGTTTGGAACAAGTTACTGTTAAAGATGAGTAGTATAAAAACTAGGGCATAATAAAGAAAAAAAAATCGATTTTGCCTTTTTGTTTGTTCCCCCCTGAAATTTCAGCACATCCCTAACATTTTCCTTGCCTACTATTCTACTGAGTCTAAGGGTAGAGATGTACAGTATGCTAAATGTTACTCATGTTCTTTGCAGGGATTATGTTCGTAGTGAGTTGGACTCTGGCTATGAAGGACCTCTGTACCTGGATCCACTCTCCATGAACCGATTCACCACAGCTCTAATTGGTAAGTAATCAATTCTTGCTCCACCAGGCTCCAAATAAACAAGTGGCTCACCTTTAGTATCTTCAGTGCTCTCAGTCAGTATGGTTATTGTCTTCCTGGGGCATTTGTTGTGCTTCTGTTTTCTCACCATTCTAGGTGGGAGTTATTGTAGTGATGGGTTTCAAATGACATACTTTCAATTCCCATCCCTGGCTGTAAAGGTTAACCACAATGATACACAAAACCTGAGAGGAAGGAGCCTAGATTTCACTCTGAACAGAGGGCCTGTGAACAAAAAGCCAAGTGCAAGTCAGTGAGCTGTCTGAAAGGGAGGAGGAATTGTCTCATAGTCTTGTTCATGGGAAACATGTTGGAATATGTCGGCAATGTCACCTCAGTGGATCTTTGGTTAGGTCTCTGGTTAAATGTATGCATTCAGGAGATTAGGAAGGAAGACAGTGTAATGTCTTTATTGTATGGGTTTTCAGATAAATGATGATAAACAATAATTTATTTCAAATGGGACCTTATCCATACAGGTGTTCAGTCAGTTGAACATGCCACAGGTGGACTCCAGTCATGTTCTAGAGACATCTCAAAATAATTAAAGCAAACTGAATGCACCTGAGCTCATTTTGGAGTGTCTTAGCCAAGGGTCTGAATAAGTATCTAAATGAGATATTTCAGTTTTTGGTTTTTAATAAATTTGCAAGCATAACTAAAAACATGTTTTTGCTTTATTAAGGATTATTGTGTGTAGATTAATGGCCCAAAAAGTACGTTTGATCCTTTTTAAATTAAATTTAAAATGCAATAGTGTGCAAAAACTGAAGGCATCTGAATATTTTTTTGTCTTCGACAAAAGCAACCCTGAAGTTTATGTAGTTATACTAAATTGGTGCAGGTTGGTCTGTAAATCCTCATATGGAATGTGTTTAATTCATTCCTGTCTGACATCTCATGTCTCTTGAAGGTAAAAGCTATCTACTTTGATGACTTGTAGGTTTCTTTATTAGTTCAAATCAGTATATTATTGTTTTAACTTAAATTATGGTGTTTTAAATTCTTACCACTTTCTTGCATAAACTGAACATATTTGCTCTAATGTGGCATTTTGTGATGAAGTAAGAAGTGGTTGACAGTAAAGTCTTTTTCCTCTGGCTGTTTGCTCTCTGATGAGCATAGCCTCGGTCCTCATTATAAAGTGATGGCATGTGGCATACAAGTTGGCAGTGTATTTTTGTTTGCATGTGTAGTGGATGCAGATGGAGTCTGTTCAAGTTTCACTGCAAACACATAGTATCTCAAGTAATCTTGTGTGGAGTCTTGCATTTGTGTATCCTCTCCAGGTTATACCCAAGTGTCAGTGGGAACTGTAAAGACTATGTTTAAAAAAAATAAATAAATAAAAATTCTTTTTTTTTTTTTTGACAGGTCAACTGGTGGTGTGTACACTGTGCTCTTGTGTGATGCAGACAAAACAGATCTGGCTGTTCTCGGCTCACCTTCTCCCCCTGGTGGCCCGTCTGTGCCTTGTCCCTTTGGAAACCATTGTCTTCATTAACCGTTTTGCCATGATCTTCACTGGGCTTGAAGTGATCTACTTCCTTGCATCTAACCTGCTGGTACCCTACAACTTGGCCAAGAATGCCTACCGGGAGCTTGCACAGGTACAAGATACTGCAGGATACATATCATACTAAAATCTTCTCTAGTAGTCTGTTACTTTCCTGTCCTGTAAAATCTGTATTGTTTTGTGTGTTTTAAATATACACTCACTGTTCACTTTATTAGGAACACCTGTACACTTGCACATTCATGTTATCTAATCACGTGGCAGCAGCACAATGCGTGAAATCATGCAGATCCAGGAAAAGAGCTACAGTTAATGTTCACATCAAACATCAGAATGGGGGGAAAAATGTGGTCTCTGTGACTTTAACCGTGGCATGGTTGTTAGTACCAGATGGGCTGGTTTGAGTATTTCAGAAACTGCCGATCTCCTGGGATTTTCACACACAACAGCTTTCTGTGAGCGGAAGGTTTGCAGGCTGAAACACCTTGTTGATGAGAGAGATTCTTTTTCTTGGCTGACAGGAGGGGAACCTGATGTGTCTTCTGCTGTTGTAGCCTGTCCACCTCAAGGTTGACGTTTTGTGCATGCTGGGATGCTTTTCTGCTCACCACAGTTGTAAAGCGTGTTTATATGAGTTACTATATCCTTCCTGGCAGCTTAAACCAATCTGGCCATCTGACCTCTCTTATCAGCAATGTGTTTCCATGCATAGAACTGTCGCTCACTCAATGTTTTTTTGTTTTTTGCACCATTCTGTGTAAACTCTAGAGACTGTTGTGTGTGGAAATCCCAGGAGATCAGCAGTTTCTGAAATACTCAAACCAGCCCATCTGGCACCAACAACCATACCATGGTTAAAGTCACAGAGATCACTGAGATTCTGATGTTTGATGTGAGCACTAACTGAAGCTCTTTTCCTGTATCTGCATGATTTTATGTATTGTGCTGATGCCACAATTGGCTGATTGGATTACGGCATAAATGAGCAGGTTGACAGGTGTTCCTATTAAAGTGGATGGTGAGTGTATAGAAATAAAATGATTAAAAAAAACTGTAGAATTCCATTTCCATGTCAAGGAGTTGTGAACACAAATTTGTTTCTAACTATTTTGTCTCTCTCACTTGTACTCTCACTCACTTACTCACACACTCACACTCTCCCTCTGTCTCTCTCCCTCTCCCTCTCTCTCTCTCTCTTGTACTCTCTCTCTCTCTCTCTCTCTCTCTCTCTCTAGGTGGTGGAGGTATATGGGCTGCTGGCTCTGGGTATGTCTTTGTGGAATCAGCTCGTCTTGCCCGTGCTCTTCATGTGCTTCTGGTTGGTGCTCTTCACGCTGCAGATCTACACATACTTCAGCACACGGGACCAACCTCCCTCACGCGAGAGATTGCTCTTCCTCTTCCTTACCAGGTCTGAAAGCAAAAGACAGCTTAGAATGTGTTCACATTATCCTTTGTTATTTCTACCAAATTGTCTCCCCAATTTGGTTATTTGCTAATTCCCACCCACTTTTAATTCTCCCTTAACATGTGACAGCTACCAACCAGGGAGGGGGCAGGCTAGCACATGCTTCCTCCGAGACACATGAAGCCAGCCAATCATCTTTTCAAACTGCTGCTCACATGGCATCATAGGGCAGCTGAACACACTAAGGTGGAAAGTGCTGTTTGCCTTTTTCCACATTCATGAGCTCAGACACACCCACAATTGGTCAGTGCTGCTCTGATTGACAGGTGAGAGAGTAACGCACCTCCCCACCCAGAGAGCACGGCCAGTTATCTTCCTTTGGACTCGTGGCCACAGATGGCTGTGGCATTTTTGGGATTTGAACTTTCCATCTCCCAACAATAGGACAAATGCTTTTCTGTTGTCCCACACGGGAGCCCAACTTCAGCTATTTTTATACAGAAAAAGTTCTGCCTAGCACCCTTTGTGTTGATATAGAGAAAATGGCTCAGGTCATGTCCACAATGTTGCTAGTTAAATAATTATGTCTACTGAACAGCAAAGAGTGTTTTTGTTAAAAGCAAGTCTTACTGGATGCTTAATACATTTACCAGACTTACCACTAAACATCTGAATTGGTCCCAGGAAACAGCCTAAATTTGGAATTGAAAGGGTTCTTTACTCACTGTGTAACAATACTGCATTTTCCACTGCCACTTTGGGTTGTTTTAACCCCTTAAACTGCTGTTTGGTCAGGTTATTGAAAAGTAGCTTACAAAATGTGATATCATTTCCACAGCTTAAAGAGACAGGTTTTGCATTACTTTGAGAGATTCATACAAAACACATAAAACAGATGTGTAAAAGAGTTAATACTTCAAATACTTTAACAATAAAACTCTTGTAGTAGTAACCTTAGTGTGGACTATGAGGTTTTTAGCTTTGGTACTGGGCTATTTTGGGAGGGTGATTTTGAAGTGAGATTTGGTCGCTTTTGTCTGAGCTGGCAACATGGATTGCAATCAAAAGTGGCCAGATGTGAAAGGCTATCTGTCTCAGCTGTCCGTTGTGATCATATCACCTGAGGCAGGTCTTGATATCAACAGTGCCTAGAAAAAGTATATTAAGATGTATATAGTGATGAGTTAATAAAGTCATTCAGATAAATCACACACTAAGATGCAGGAAATTGTAAGGGTTGTTTTTGTGGACTGTGGATGTAAATCACTGTTGTATGTGTGTGCAGCATCGCAGAGTGCTGTTGTTCTCCATACTCACTGTTGGGGCTGGTCTTCACCGTGTCTTTTGTGGCGCTGGGCGTCCTCACACTCTGCAAGTTCTACCTACAAGGTTACCGAGCCTTCATGAATGACAATGCCATGCACAGGTATGTTTTTCCTCCATCTGTGCTAAGGCTTTTTCACCCCAAGGCTTTTTTAGCATGTGCATGATCTCAGATATAAAGAGTGTGATATCTTAATAATGGCGTAATAATTTCATGTCTATTTATTTATTAACATGAATAAGCAATTGATATATTTTGTTGTTATAAAATGTATGTAGATGACTGTTGGTGCTGTACAGATTATTGATTCTCTCCCTCTCTTTTCTCAGGGGAATGACAGAAGGAATCACTTTGCTGATTCTGTCTGTTCAGACAGGGCTAATTGAGCTGCAGGTAATCCACCGGGCCTTTCTCCTGAGCATCATCCTCTTTATTGTTGTGGCCTCTATTTTGCAGTCCATGCTGGAGATTGCTGACCCCATAGTGCTGGCACTGGGGGCTTCCAGGGACAAGTGAGCATCTTGTCTTACATAAGAGCACACACATTAACACAGTCTCCTCATAATCATCCTAATTTACATATTATATGACTGTTACTGTCCTGTTACTGTGCCAACATGCCAGTGCAAACTAAATATT
>CM040468.1:13787241-13818089 GCA_022758105.1 Pangasianodon gigas | reverse complement strand
CTCTCTCTCTCTCTCTCTCTCTCTCTCTCTCTCTCTCTCTCTCCCTCTCTCTCTCCCTCTCTCTCTCTCTCTCTCTCTCTCTCTCTCTCTCTCTCTCTCTCTCTCTCGCTCTCTGTCTGTCTCTCTCTGTCTGTTTGTCTCTCTCCCCTTTCTCTTTCTCTCTCTCTCTCTCTCTTCCTCCGTCCCTCTCTCTCTCTGTGTCTCTCTCTCTCTGTCTGTCTCTCTCCCCTTTCTCCCTCTCTCTCTCTCTCTCTGTTTGTCTCTCTCCCTTTTCTCTCTCTCTCTGTGCCTGTCTGTCTCCCCCTCCCTTTCCCGCTCTCCCTCTCTCTCTCTCTCTCTCTCTCTGTCTGTCTCTCTGCCTGTCTGTCTCCCCCCTCCCTTTCCCTCTCTCCCACTCTCTCTCTCTCTCTCTCTCTCTCTCTCTCTCTCTCGATATCATAGTACATTAAAAGCTCATTGTGGGAAGAAGAGCCCGTGTGCTGGGAAGAGCTGCTGTTTCCTAACTCACTGCTTTGCCACACTTCGTGGGAGGACTGGCACTTTTGTGCGCCTTGTCGCTTCTGTTCTCTCAGTTTATCAGTATAAAGTTAAAGAAAAAAAATAAAAATAATCACCCTGTTGCCTTAGTTTCTCCCTCACAAAGTCTTTGTAGATTTCTTTCAGACCTCAGACTATATTTAGCGCTAGTCTTCATTAGTTCCCATCCCCGACCTGATGGAGTAGGTGTAGTGGAAGTCAGGTGTAATAAGCTTGTTATTTGCATTGTCTAGAAAGAAGGACAGGTTCGTGAAGGAAACAGCTCTTAACATGACACTGAATTTCAACTTGTATTCTTGCGTACATGTTTCTCTTTCATTTAACGAAGCGTAAAAGGAGTCAACAGGTATCACGTTTTGCTTTGTCTAACACGAATGTGCCACCCACTGTTACAGTTCCAGGTATCAGGTTTTTCAATTATAGCACAGTTACTCCAAGCACCCACACAACCTCCCCCCAGCCCCCCTTTCCCCAGCAGACAGACTGATCATGAACGTGGCTACATGTATAGGCGTATAATGTTATCGGACTGGGTGTTGGACGACCTCTCCCTGGCTCTGATCCCGCTTATTTGACCAGAGTTGATGAGATCTTAAGGAGTTCTGAAGAGTGGTCATGTACTATTAGTCATTATTGTGTGAACATGGAGCCAAGTCATTTTTTGTGCTGCCGATTCAAAACTGACACACAGATTTGAGGTTGTGTGTTGGTGTGGTGTATCATTAGGCAAATAAACAAGGTTATAAAGAAGCGCAAGTCAATATATACATATATAGAGTCAGTGATCTAATGTTTAAAAATCCAGATGTTTGTTACATTGCTGGCATGACCACAAAGATAGCATGCTGTTTATATTTCCATCACCAGAAGAATGAATTTTCCAGCAGCATCTATGGGATCCATGCTCAACAGAGTTAATTATGGACATTTTGCCTTACAATTATACATTTGTGGTAATATTCAGTATAAATCTGTAAATACGGTAACTGTAAATACATACAGAGTCTGGCATGGACTGCAGCAGTTGCTGGGAGAAAAAAGCAGCAAATAATAATTGATTCTAATGAAGTTTTCTTGGAAGTTAAGAGGTTTTTCAGGTCTAACGTTTTATAAAAATTTCTGTGATTTTTGTAATAGTCATCCATTTACAAGTCATGTAAATAACAGTAGATTTATGGGTACAGCAGAACCAGGTATAATATCAGCTAAGTCAGATTTGGTATAGAACCCGAAGGAAGACGGAGGATGGAGAAAAGAGAAGTGTATGACTGGTGACTTCACACTGAGACCTGTTCCATCCCTGCATTATTATTTCTCTCTGTCTTCATCCAGCTATCTGCTTTGCCTTTATAAACTTTTTTTCCTCCAACTTTCAGCAACTTGTTTCCCACATTCTCTACCTATCCTCAATATTTCTCTATCCCTTATATCACTACATCCTTATATCACTTTCTCCTACACCTTGTGTTATTTGTTATGACATCCCTTTTTTAACCTTTACTACTGCTTACATAAGTTTTTATACTCTGTCTGGATCTTGTCCTCTAGCTGTTCCTCTTCTATCCTCTATCACCCTCCTATGGATCATTTGTCATTTTCTGGTTTAAGAAGCTGAATGTCTGTGCACTGAATGTGTGTGTCTGTGATGTGGGGTGTGGTGGAATATCTATGTTTTTGTGTGTGTGTGTGTGTGTTTGGGAACAAAGAAGGAAATTGCGGCACCTCTTTAAAGTCGCACAGCAGCCTGGAAAAAAGGACGTGGTGTTGGCACGCTAACAGATGATACTAACCTTGTAGGAAACATGTTTCCACGTATTTATAGGGTTTTGTTTATATCGAAGTTGTCGAAGGATCCGGAGAAGGAAAGTGCAGTTGGCAAGATGACACGTATTATAAATGTTACTCATGCTTGTTTCTCAATGCGTCTTCTGAATATTTTGACAGACAGACATAAGTACAGTAGAACTTACATCTCTAAAAGCTTTGATTTATTAGAAATCTTTTAGATAAAAGAGGCCAAGTCGAGTATATCAAAGTCCTGACATGACTGACCTAATTACACTGACTTATAACAACTCAACACCACCAGATAATAATTTACCACTTGTTGAGAATATTTCTATTTGTAAGTTGCTAAAGAGAGAAACAGGTCAAGATTGGCTTGTCCTAATTTGTGTAGCCCGTATGGCTAATTCATCTCTCATCCTGAGTTATTATGGCGTGGTATAATTAATTGCATAACGTGTTTGTCCTGCTACTGCAACTGCTATTAAGACTAGTAAGATTTCAAATATAAGTATACTCTATATGATTGGAACTTATGTATTCCTTTCTGGTGTGGAAATTGTGTCATGAGATTAAGAAAAGAAATAAGGTTGACCCCCTTAAAGAACCTGTGATAAGATGGATTAATGTGGTCTACAAGCGTAGAGCAGCAGGTAGACAGTGATGCATTCTGTGCACTTTTAAAAGCCCTTGGCCCTTTTCTCTCAAAGTGAAAGAAAAGCAACTGAATTGACTAGATTGTATGAGCTTGCCAGCTACAGCATTGGCTGCCGTGATATCGCTTTCAGTGTCATTGTGTGGTGTAAAGTACACCTAAACATCAAACAATGTATCAATTGTCTACCATTGTAAGCCAACATCTCAATTGACAAGTAGGATGATCCTCGCATCCAGTAACCCTGTTTAAAATAGACTTAAACACTCTGGCTCTAGTGCTTCTGTTATTTACCGTTTCAGTTAACCCCTTAAATTCCCAGCTTATTTTCCAGCCATTACTAAAGCATATTATTCAGTATTTTCTTTAATTATTCAGCATTTATTATGCAATTAATAACAGTTAAATTAATAGAAAAGGTGTATGTTATAAGATATAAGTTATATGAAAGTAAAACGTCTCAGCCTGCAGATGAGTCCTGGGTACTTAAGCATCTAAGCAATGTGTGAAGATTGGCATCTAGAATATCAGCGACATTATATGGAGGTTATAGACTTTACAGAAACAGGACAGATTTGTGACCAGTCTGCAAGCATCTAAACGAGATCCATGAGTCCTAGCAAGGTGAAGTCTTTGGCATTGTCAAGCGAGGGATTGGTTGGAATGGCGCGCCACCTCCGATATTCAGCTTCCCCAGCCTGGCATGGACATGTATTTTGTACTGGGGAGGGGTGAGAGCAAAGCCGTTAAGATTCGGGAGAAAATTGAGGAGGTGCCTTGCCAGATGGTGCCTCCATGCTCCAGTCTGGCATCCCAACTGCTTGCCCCCATGCCCACCTCATGCCTGCCTCCACGCCTCTCCCTCCAACCCATACTCACCACACCCCAGCGATTGTTTGCTGCATTACACGCTAGAGTAGGCAGGATTCCAGTGAGAGCACAGGCCATTACACATCCTATCTTGCCCAGCTTCCTTGGCACTTTCAGTGTGAGATTAAAAAAAAAAACAAGAAAGAGAAAGGGAGATAATGAAGAGAGGAAGCAGACAGAGAAAGAATAGAGACAGAAAAGATGTGCACTTTTCAGAGTTTTTGAAAGACTGGCTAGTATGAGTCATGAATTTTTAAGGTCTGAGAGCATAGGGTGGAGATCTAGTGACGCAAAGACGGGAAAATTTTTGACTTTTTTCTTTTTTTTCAAAAATGTCATGCGATTTAATCCTATTTCTCAAAAATGGTCCATGGTCCAAATTTAGTTCTCATATGAAAAGTGCACAGGACAAAATCAAGTATGTATTAAAACACTTCAGTACAACTGTTTTAGAAGTCAGCATTTTTTCATTCATTGGAAGTTCTTAATTGGAAGGTCATTGTCTTCTGAATGAAGGAGGAAATACTCTAGTAGTTATATGTATAAAGTTCTGAATGACTCCTTTGCCTGATCCCTTCCCTCAACAACCTGTTCACCTTCAGCAGGTGTTCTTTATTCTCTCTACCTCTCACAGCATGTATTAAGCACAGTTTCTCATAACGGCAAGCCCTTTGCCACAAGTCACCTGTAACTGTGGATCTGGGGTTAGGAAAACGCAGGAATTAGGCAAGGTAGAAATGATGAGGCCAACTCTTCCTACCCACGCTTGCTTCTGAAACCCCTTATTATTTTTCCCCCTCATCCATTTATTTGTCATACATGGAACCAGAGCCAGAGCCTCTGCTCAGGAATGGCCAGAGACACTAGCACGACACTGCTGGATTCCCACGACATTTTATTAAACACAGCCCTGACCACACGCTGTAAAATGCTCAAGCTGTCAAGCCCTCTCAGTGTGTCTCTTGTGTGTTTCTCAAGTGGAATCTGTGCTCTTGAATTCTGAGCTGAACTGGAGCAAGAGATCACAGGGCAGTTTGGGAAAAAAGTAGGGGGGTCACTGGAAAGAAGTCATTTGACTGGGGAGATGATAGATGGTAGCTGAGTCTTGGAAAAATCCCAAATCAGTGTTACTGAATTTGCAGTACTGGTTTTATGGTGCTTCTTTGCTCGAGTATCAAACCATGTTTGACAAAATATTTTCTGCCTTATGCCCACAAATTCACAGGAAAAATGGGCTGCAACTTATTGGCTAAGTACCAGATGAACAAGATGAACAGTGTTACTCCAACCTTTGTTTTCTGTTTTCCAAGGCAATCATCTATGAAGGTCAGGACAAGAACCCTGAGATGTGTCGTGTGCTACTGACCCATGAAATCATGTGCAGGTAAGATAGTGGCTTTTATAGAAGAATTTTAGATTAAAGTAGGTTGGGAAGATTGACGTCTACCTATTTTTAGCAATATTTTAACAGTGTTCCACCTCATGAACATCAACCTAATCCTGAATTAATTAGGGCGAGCAGAAACTCATTACTCTTTTGGCTTCATTAACAAATATGCTTCCTCTGCAGTCCTATGAAGTGCAAGCCTGGTTGGCTTAGGAACTTAGTTAACAAAGATTCAAACTCAGCAGCTTAAGTAGTAGTTGAGGCACACACACACACACACACACACACATCCTTGTGAGGACTGTCCATAGACAATTATTATTGCAGCTTATTAATCTATTATACTATAAAGTACTGTGCAAAAGTCTTAGGCACCCTATTTTTTTTAGTACAAACTTTGTTATAGATTTTTATTTTATGACTTCTACATTATTGATTCAGTACAAAAACATTTTAGATTTCTAAACATTAGTTTTCAAGCACAAAATTAAATGTTACAGAAAAATGTTTGTATGTCAGTACAGAAAGCAGCATATTACATAAGAGACACTTTTCAGACAAAAAAACATAATGAAGGCTGCTGGGTTTTGCTGCAAAAATAAGAAGCAAGTGTGACAGTCAAAGTCTTCAGAAGAACTGCGGCTGGTTCTGCAAGATGCTCAGTAACACTTACAGCTCATTTCCTTATAAAACTGCACACACTGTACCTGAGACTACTATTTTTTTTAAAGCGAAGGATCGTCACACCAAATATTGACTTTGTTTCATTTATTACAGTTTACTGCTCTTTATAGTATTTTTTTAAATGTAGAAACATTTAATTTCATTATTT
The DNA here is from genome assembly GCA_022758105.1 of Pangasianodon gigas. Lineage (NCBI taxonomy): Eukaryota > Metazoa > Chordata > Actinopteri > Siluriformes > Pangasiidae > Pangasianodon > Pangasianodon gigas. The sequence continues at coordinate 13,812,023 of CM040468.1, read as the reverse complement.
TTGAAGGCATCTTTGCTCTACAGCATTTCTTTGCATGTGCCTACGACTTTTGCACAGTACTGTATATACTGTATACACTCACCGTCCACTTTAATAGGAACACCTGTACACTTACTCATTTATGCAGTTATCCAATCAGCCAATCATGTAGCAGCAGCACAATGCATAATATCATGCAGATACAGGTCAAGAGCTTCAGTTAAAGTTCACATCAAATATCAGAATGGGGAAAAATTGTGGTCTCTGTGACTTTAACCGTGACATGGTTGTTGGTGCCAGATGGGCTGGGTTGAGTATTTCAGAAACTGCTGATCTCCTGGGAATTTCACACACAACAGTCTCTAGAGTTTACATAGAATGGTGTGAAAAACAAAACACATCCTACGAGCGGAGGGTCTGCAGGCTGAAACACCTTGTTGATGAGAGAGATCAGAGTAGAATGACCAGACTGGTTTGTCATATAGATCACACTTTTTCCCCATTCTGATGTTTGATGTGAAAATTAACTGAAGCGCTTGACCTGAATTTGTATGATTGACTGATTAGATAACTGCATAAAAGAGCAGATGTCCAGGTGTTCCTATTAAAGTGGTTATATATTTAAAATATTTTATATATATATATATATATATATATATATATATATATATATATATATATATATAGATAGATAGATAGATAGATATACACACCAATCAGCCCACACACACACACGGCAAACATCTTCCACCATGATGTTAGACAATCTGTGTGCCAACCAATAGTTGTTCCCTCCTCAACTTGCCTGTGTGTGTGTGTGTTGGGAATGTTGGGGGGGTTGGTTGGTTTCAAATGCACTCTCAATTATAAGCAGAAAATTAGGCTGTTCGCTATTAATCAGGCCTGCTAATTGCCACAGACCACCATTAGCCATATGGTGCTGTGCCAGCTTGCAACTGTGGGACAGAAGTGCTTATTCCTTTCCTTTGAACAAACAGAAGGAAAAAAATGACCAAAACAGTTGTGAGAACATGCTAAAGGACGTTTTTTTTTGCTGGACTAGGCCAAAACGGTTCTTTTTAAAGATTAAGGTTGTCATAACACAGGGCCAGCAACATGAATCAAAGCATCCTGTGAAGTAAAACATATGCTGGAGGAGGCCCATACATGTTTCTGTGTATTTATGGCAACTGCTGTTTCCTGTTAATTACATGAGGCAATTTAGCTTTAATTTCTTCAAAAGCTGTATCGGGAAGGAAACCTGGAGTTTAAAGATGCAGTTTCCTGATGGGGGAATCTTAGGGTTGGACTGATGTTAGGGAATATAGATAATACCACTTTTTCAAAATAAGCTGATAGATGTGGTAATTAACATAATTTCTACTTAAAATAAGGTGTTTAAGTGTGTGCATGTGCGTGTGTGTGTGTGTGTTTGTGTATGTGTGTGTGTGTGTGTGTGTGTGTGTGTTTGAGCGAAAAGAAGAATGGAAATGAGCATTTATTGATTTATTTCATACTGACAAATGACATTTCCAAACGAGACTATTTGCAGTGTCTACTGTATAATGTATTTTCTGTACAGCTTCTCATAAGCTAATATGATTGAGCACACACAAAAGGCCCTAAAAATTTGGCCTTTTTGTGAGAGAGAGAGCCTGAATTAGTGAAAAGAGACAATACTGCGGGTTTCATGTGACAGTTTCATCCCCAGCCCCTTTGAGAGTCCCACTGCCATCTGTGCAGAGGAAATTCGAGCCTGGGGGTCTCTCTCTCTCTCTCTCTCTCTCCCTCTCTCTCTCTTTCCAAGCTGCTCCTAACCCTCTTACACTCTTACACTCTTTCTTTATCACCTTTAACCCCCTCAGATTCGCCCTCATCACCTCCTCAGCTCCATCTAACATTTGACCACAGAATTATGTAAACATTCCTAGCATCCTAGACATCTCATCCAGAAACTTGGCATGTGCATATATTTTGTGTAATCATCCTTCCTTACCTGTCTAAAGTAAAATGAAGACTCAATCCTTCTATGCCACTTATTTCTACCTAGCCTTCACTTGTCTGGTTTTAACTTTTTATGCTAAATCATTCTATGTACAGTATGAACATAAATAATGAACATGGTCATACTGTTCTTAACTAACTCCTAAATTTCTTTTTTTTTCTTCTGTCCACTGATATGAAGTGATACCTCACTTAAGGTGTTTCTTTTCTCTTCTCCTCCATGTCAGTCGGTGTTGTGACAAAAAAAGCTGCGGCAACCGAAATGAGACGCCTTCTGACCCTGTGATCATTGACAGGTAGGAGTGCTTGCTTCTTGTTATCCCACTGTGACAGGTGCTTATGTTAGTGTATGTGTGTTCCACATGAAACATGAGTGTTAACAACAGCTCTTTTATTGTAATGCTGGGCCATGCTTACTAATTAAGTCTTTACATAGCCTTCCCATACAAATCTAGGTTTCTCTTAACTTGTTGACTTTAATGCTGTGAATTTCTTTGGCGGTGGTTTTGCTGTGCTAAGCCAAAAATGTTGAGAGCAAATTGCTGTATATTGGCCTTTACATCCTGGTTCACTTACACTATGAGCTTTCTGATTTCAACCCACAATCAGGGTTTTTTCCTGTTTTTGTTTCCTTTGATCAAACATTGTTCCTTCTTTTGATCTGATTGGCTTTCTCAAAGGTCCACTGGTACCTATTTGAATCATACTTGAGGAGGTGGATTCAAGAACATGGCCTTTTTAAAGTTAACCACCTCAGCCACTTTATTTGAGGAGCAGTAGCTCTACTCCTAGACTCTAATGGATTGGCAATCTCATAACCCTATCACAGAGAGTAAGACCAGAAACCCTGCAGAGGAACCTCATTTCTACCACCTCTAATCCCGACTATAGCCAGAGTTTGAAAAATTGACTGGAAAACAGAGAGATTAGTCTGAAAACTGAAATCCGTTTCACCAACACAGACCGTTATAGTGACTATACCACAGTTGCCACTGACCTGATCTATCTGTCAATCTCACACATTCTTTTCCCATTATTCATGAATAAGATCCCAAGGTATTTAAACTCCTCCACCAAGGGCAAAGGTTCCTATTTCTCTAATAGAGAACCATGGGCTCTGACTTAAAGGTGGTGATTTTCATCCCAGCCACTTCAACTTCATCTTAATGCTAAGAATGCAGACACAACACTTGGAACACTTTTGCCTCTTCTTAAACTTGATGGCCTTCCTCACCACTGGTATCCCTCATTGCATCTGCCATGACATGCACCGACAGGCTTCTCCCCACAGCTTCATATAGCTGCCTTTCAAATTGAGCACTTGAACCTGGTCCATTCATTCTCAATGTCTCCAACCCCACTTGGTGCAAGGGAGAAGTCCTTTCTGGAGGTCATCAGTTAAGAGCTCTGCCTCTCTTTACCCAATTGTCCAAAGGATATGGCCTGATAATACAATCACAAAATTGATCATTGACTTGTGGCTCAAGGAGCTTGGGTACCAAGTACACTTATGAGCAACTTTGTGTTTGAACAAAGTTTTTGTTATTGACAATCCTTGGCTTGCACAGAAGTCTAATAATATTTCAATGCTCGGGTTCGGACCCAGGAGGCCATTTCTCCCAGGCATGTCTGGCATGCACCTGACTTCACCTTCATCTTGTAGGTAGTGATCCCACAAAATGGCTTCACTTCACAATTTCATGAGTGGCCAAAACCAGTTTATGTGGGTGGCCTGGGCAGCAAACACTTGCTTTCTGACACTACCCCCAGGCATCACTCCAGGTTGGGTCTCAGTAAGCCTAATCTGGGCAGGGTACACAAGGGTCTATTTTGTACCTTTAAAGGGAATTGCTCTTTGTCTGACCTCTCCTCTCAGATCTGTTCACCAAACGTGGACCTAATGGGAGCATTAAGCTCCTGGTGACATAGTCCTGAGGTTCACCAAAGTACACAAGCCCATTTACCACGACAAGGTCTTGATCCACAAAGGAGGGTACTTCAGATTGGTAATTGGTCTGTATTTAGATCATGTTCCCACATCCAGAAACTGGGAAAGGCTGCACTCATATTCCTTTCACGCTTCTTAATAAAATCCACATGGATAATAGTCTCTGAAACAATAGCGGCCAAAAGGCCTCAGGCTTCGTCACTCTCCCTCAAGTTCTCTCTCTCTCTCTTGCCATTCCTCCTTCTTTCCCCAGAGTACACGAATGCAACTCTACTCTCTTTAGCTTTGCATCTATCTCTCCAAAGCATCTCTATCCTTTATCTATATAATTGTTATTAGTGTATTATAAAATTGTACTACTGGTTGTATATATATACTTATCTTGTTAGCAGTACTACTGAGCTATTCTTGGACATGGGCTCTTTATCTTTATTTATCTTTGTGTTGTGTTTGTTAGCATTTGTACACATTGTGAAAGAACCTCATGTACCCTGGTTTCTGTTGAGGTGGGTATTGCAGAAAATGATCTTGAGCAATGTGGAAGCTATTATCCAGGCTCTGGGGGCATTTACTCTTATGGGTCACAGCTCTCAGTGCTATTCTAAGAGAGAGCCTCTTTCACTCAGTGTTGTAGAAAGATATTTAGAAAGAACTGTCCCTGATGAATGATGGTAACATGTCCTTAGGGATTCATTTGGAAGGGAATCATCAACATTAAATTTTAAAACAGAATTGCAATTAAATATTGTTCCAGACACTAATAGCACCAGCGATCTGTTTCAAGCCCAGTTTTCCCACATTATATTTTTCTTTCCATGATTTAGTTGTATTTTTTTTCTCCTTGGTTTTCTTATCTTTTTATATTGGGTTGGAGGCTGAAAACAGTCTTGGATGCTCAGTATGTGCTCAGTGTAAATGAGGTCTCATAAATTTGCAAATTTGCACAAAACAACTTCATTTTAATGAAATCCTAAGAAATTGCTCTAGTGATAATCAGTAACAAGCAGCATCTAAATATTCCTACAAAAGCTGTCAAAAGGATATAGTATTGAATGAAGGTAGAAAAGTACATTTCAAATCAGCACACTAAAGTTGATAAAAACATTCTTGCTTATATTTTAGACAAACTTTGTTGCCAGTGAAATGCACACACAGAAGTTAGAAGTTAGCAGGTTCGGTTTTGAAGGCCTGTGACAATGTGTGTATGTATTTGTGTGTCTGTATTTCAATTCGTGTGTGGCTTGAGACTCCAAAGAGTTAGTAGCTGCTGAACGTCACCCTGGACCATGTGAGCAGTGTGTAAAAGATGATACTATATTTTTCCGTTCATCCTAAACACACACCAATACATACACGCAAGCCACATAAAAAAACACAGATATTTGCATCAATGTCTTGAATCATCAGTACATCTTTATGTCTTATTAGGTTTAAAAAAAGATCTGAACATTCATTTTGCATAAGATTTTGTTGAGATTTTAAAAGGAAATAGGTCAATGGCGCCTCCGTTTTGTCACTTTGTTCTTAGCGGCTACTTTCAGGCATCTCAGTTTACAGGCTGCTTGTTATTTCTGAGACTTGAGATCTTTCGGTCTGGAATGGGTGTGAGAAAGTGTCTGTGTGTGTGTGTGTGTGTGTGTGGGCATGTGAAATTTCCTCTTCATGGGTGTATGAACAGGGAGTGACGAGTGTAAATAGGTTACCCCAGTTTTTGTTCATTTTTGTTCATTTCTTTATCCCTGTCAAAATATCTTGTGGTGTTGTGTCACAAGTGCTTTGACAACAGTCAGATTTATTATTTGGCTGTAGAGCTGTGTGTTCTCTGACAGATTTTGGATATGTGGTGTTTCTTGAGTGACTTTATCTTTGCCATATCCTATAACAAATCAGTAACAAACGAAAAGGCCAGTTGTGCTGACACTACAGCCCAGTGGGTGTAAATTCTTATGTAAATTAACGTATAATTTAGGGTAGGCGTCAGAATTATGTAAAATCTACCTAAGCAGTTACATATGTTATGATGCATAAATAACTATCAGATCATCATCAAATGCTGACATCAAATGCACAAATCTGTACTTTATTCAATAGTCTGGAGGTTTAAATTTCAAATCTGCATTAGCCAGTCTGATCAAACTCGCATTTGTCAAGAACATGAAATGAGTACTGAATCTCCTCCTTGTGCTTTGCCTGCCACAAAGTGAATAAACATAGCCCGTAGAGTTTCTACAAACAAACCTCACAATGAACGCACCACTGAGCCAGAGATTCAGAGAGGGCTTTTGTTTGGTCTGTGTTTCGAAGCTGGAAGCACTATTCTCTGTGGGATTTCTTAGACTCTTCGGATGTGGGCAGCCCATGCTGGGACCCAAGGGTGCAATGGGACCGCCCCAGAATGTGAGAGTTCCCGTGGATGCCGTGGGACTTCCTGTTGCTCCCTCACATTTTTAATCTCAAATAGCCCAACATCTGGACTTGCACACTAACCAACAGAAAGTACATGTTTGCCCCACTCTCCCCAGCTGGTAGATGTCATATGATAATGGAGAGTTTGCTTGTGGGTGTGAATTGTTAAGACCAAATTGGGGAGAAAAAAATTAATAAAAAGCACTCAACTTAAATATGTGACATTTATTTATTTAATGTGAGTGTTCACCCCTTTGTCCCCAGCCATTTCAAATTAATTTCTCAATAAATCTGTGCACTGGAAACATACACTTGTGTGGTAACTGGGTGAAGAAAACCTGAGTTCTGGGTAAAAATAATAACCCAGCAGTTGGTCCACATCATCATCCTAGGTTCCGAGTATTGTCGAATTAGAGAGATATTAAGTAACCCAGCAAAATCACCCACCAGACACAACCTAGTATTTCAGAATAAGAAATAACCCATTATTTTATAAAAGATGTATCCTGTTGGCATTTATCCCTTTTTGCTAGACAGTGAGATAATGATTCAAATTACATTTGCAAAGAAAACAACCATCAGAGCAGAATATAGTTTGTGCATGGTTCTTCTGTTTTTGTCTGTTGTATCTCACCTCTAAAATGATCTGAAAGACATGAATCAGTATATTAGAAGTATCCATTGCCTAACACATGGCCACTCCACGTTGTTTCCTATTAAGCTAATCTAGCCATTGTTAATGTAATCCTGGACAGCTTGGCGGGTTATTGTCAGCCAATTACAGAGAGCAGAGGCACAAAGAGAGAAACAGAAACAGGGAAACATAGAGGGAGAAGCATGGATCAGTCAGAAAGAAGGGAAGAAAGGTGTAAGGAAGATTGACAGAAATTAAGAAAGCGAGAAAGATGAATTGGTGGGGGGGGTGGGGGGGGGGTGAACAATCTCTGGCACATTACCACAGTAGCATGCAGAGTATCCTTGGTCTTTCACAGTACCACTCTATTGTGAGTGGCTGCGTGTGGCCCACTTAATCCCAACATGCAAAGCAGTTAATAACATGCCATCGACCTCTACCTCTCCAGTTAATATAAGGTTAACAATATGCAGTTCACCCAGGCCACAATCCTATCATGCGCCTGGTTGACCACAAAAGAGTGAGACGCATTGCGCTGTGTGGGAGGGAGTCTGACTCTCTCTCTCTCTCACTCTTGCTTAGCTTGCTGTCAGTCAGTTTTGCTGTCTGTTTTTTTCACTCTACTGCTCAGTTTCAGTTTCATTCTTTTGGTGTGCCTTTGTGCATTTCTTTGCCTCTCTATCAATCGCTCTGTCTGCCTCTCTGTGTATTTGTCTCATCTCTCTCTCTCTCTCGCTCTCTCTCTCTCTGCTGGGGATGTCACATTTTCCTCCTCCTCCAAGATGGAATTGGCCCTGAGGGCTATCTAGCACACAACTCTGAAGTCTGGTGCATGTGTGTGTGGGTGTGTGTGGGTGGGTGGGTGATTGTGTTGCTACAGGCAGTGGAACTGCTGGTGTGTGTCCTGTCAGTACAGGGGGTGCAGCCTGTGGGGAGGAAGGAAGCATCCTTTACCCCTTGCTGGAGATAAGACCAATCATAGGGCTGACACTTTGTGTGCATGTGTGCGTGTGTGTGTGTGTGTGTGTGTGCGCTGAAGCCTGTCAATCAAGGACTCATGAAATGTCAATCACCCTTCATGGACTTACATGGACAGCATTAGGTCAGCAGAAGCACCTCACACTCTGGGTTGGCTGGGTTCATATTTTAAGTCTCTCTATGGACTTATGTTATGACTACTTTAGATTTCTGTAGTTAATTTGCGACACAGTAGTCAAAGATGGCCATCACACATGATGTAACCGTAATTACTGTCCATCTGTCCATGTTGTCTAATTGACGTCTAAGCAAAACTCGAAGAAGGAAGGGGAGATGAAGAAAGGTCATGTGTTCATTCATCATCACATCTTCTCCAAATCCGGTCTCACACACAGAACTGGAGAGGCAGCCAGATGGAGAGCTGCTCAGGCCTTTTTGCATGAACTATCTGAGTGTAGAAACTTATTTCGTATAGATACGCAAATGCGAGTACACACACACACACACACACACACACACATTTATAATTAACTTGTCTATTATTGCAGCTAAATACACAGCTAAATCTTTTGACTGTTTTAACTTTTAAATCATTGTTTAAAAAAATTGCATCGCCCTGATGATCAGTGTTTCCTGCTGAATGAAATTTTTGACCAAGGCCTAGAATGGCAGACAGGAAGGACCCCTCCTAAAGTATGTTACTTCCTGATTTGTGTTGTACTCTTTCACAGGTGCATAAGAAGACAAAAACATTGCTGTTTTAAACAGTTTTTAAAAGTGCCCTTGTTTTCCGTTTGTTACAGTAATAATAATAATAATAATAATAATAATAATAATAATAATAATGTTATATTTCTATTTGCAAATAACTGTGCCATAGTTGTGATTCTCGAAGGACAAGTTCATAATTTCATCAAAGGTGATTGTACAAATGCCAGTTATGGGTAGAGAAACAAGAACTGAAAGTTTACACATGGTGCAGGGTGGAATGTCACCCTTCACTGAATTTCTCTGAAATACACGATAAGCTAGCTTAATTAGGGAATGCAACAAATCCTATTTAATGAAATATTCATTGTAGCTTTGCTGGCTATTGGTTTTAGAGCATAATTAGGTGATTAGCTGAAAATACTGTTATTTTTGTTTTTCTATTTCCCCGTTGCTCAGAGAAGCATTTTGATTGCAATATTGTTGATACCATATTGTTTATATGAGGATATTGTACAGGTTAAGAACAATAGCTAGTGAGTGTGCAGCGCTACCGAGGTTAGTTTGCTTAGTTCAGCATTAGCACTGATTAGGGCCTTAGCCTCTAGCTCCCATGGATCTTCTACCGTGTGGACTATGTTTATTCACTTTGCATTTTGGTCTCCATAATTGAATAATTCATAAATGCATAATATATGGGATCCCGGAGATTTCTGTATCCCCGGTTGTGTTTTTAGTGTCCCGTTAGCCAGGATCCCCCTGCACTGGGGGCCCATTGTTGTGTTTTGAATCTACTTCCTGCGGGGAAAGGTCACCCGTGGCTCTAAAAGACAGAGCAAGGCCAGTGAATTATTCATGACATTGACTTTGTGTCAGAGAAAGAGGGGGGAGGGAGAGAGCGGGAAAAAGTGAGAAATAGGGAAAGAGAGATACAGGAGGAATGAGGATGTTTTATTCATTTAGCTCATTTAGGATCCCTAGCTGTACCTTTTTACCATTAAAAAGCCAACATTTACACTGGATGCTAATTTGGTTTAAAAAAAAAAAAAGAAAAAAAAAAAAAGCCCCTCCCAGAACTCACCAAGCTTAATGCTCTATAAACAAATAGGTCACTAACTGGTGTAGCATATCATTTTTAAAGGCTTGCCAAACACGGAATTCACATTTTATTAACAGTAACTAACATTTGTGTAATGCGAAGACAGAAACCATTATATTCAGTCAGTTTGCTCAGATTAAATTGGCCCTAAACTATTTACTTTTTTAGGATAGAAAGCTCACTGATTTTGCATTAACATTAGCTTCCAGCACTGCACAGCAGACAGCCCAGAACACAGTGCCCTTAGGCTGTGTTTAAAGAGGTGGCAGACACACATCCTCTTCAGGGCACAGGCTCTTTAGGGTTTACAAAGCCCAAGATTGAGGGATGGCAAAGGGGGAAAGCACCTTGCCCCAGGCTACGTCATACACAGATGTGCTCCTCAGTCTCCATTACAAAACCCTCAGGTTTCATTAGTCAGCTTTTTGAAAGAGGGAGGAGGGAGGGTGTGATGGTTCTCTCTGAAAGAGATAATGGCAGGAGGGCTTATGGAATACCTTCTTACCCATCTGTCTAATGTCTCACCCAGGACTTTTGGGTGCTCTGTAGCATGTTATTTGCATTTTAGATACACTAGCAAACGTAAAAATAGTGCAAAATACTAGTTAATAAAGCATTTTTTGCTTTCATGGCTATTGAGTAGATGAAGAACGATATGGACTTATTAAGAAGTTTTGCTTGTAAGTACCAGAAAAAAGACATACAGTACTGTGCAAAAGTCTTAGGCACATGCAAAGAAATGCTGTAGAGCAAAGATGCCTTCAAAAATAATGAAATTAAATGTTTCTACAGTAAAAAAATACTATAAAGAGCAGTAAACAGTAATAAATGAAACAAAGTCAATATTTGGTGTGATGATCCTTCGCTTAAAAAAATAGTAGTCTCAGGTACAATATATGCAGTTTTATAAGGAAATTAGCTGTAAATTTTACTGAGCATCTTGCAGAACCAGCTACAGTTCTTCTGGAGACTTTGACTGTCACACTTGCTTCTTATTTCTGCAGCGAAACCCAGCAGCCTTCATTATGTTTTTTTGTCTGAAAAGTGTCTCTTATGTAATATGCTGCTTTCTGTACTGACATACAAACATTTTTCTGTAACATTTAATTTTATGCTGGAAAACTAATGTTTGGAAATCTAAAATGTTTTTGTACTGAATCAATAATGTAGACGTCATAAAATAAAAATCTGTAACAAAGTTTGTACTAAAAAAAATAGGGTGCCTAAGACTTTTGCACAGTACTGTATAATTGACCAGGTTCTCAAACATAATTAAAAATAAAGGTTCCTGAAAAGGTTCTTAAGCATGATGCCATACAGGAACCATTTTTTGATTCAGTAAAATACCATTTTTGGTTCCCTAAAGGACAGTTCTTTAACCGTTTTTTGTTGTTGCCACAACGAACAGAATATTTATTTCACCATTACATAGCCATAACATAATGTGCCATCAACAAAAATGGTTAACAATCAATCAATCAAATTGCTCTTCAGGAAACCAAAAAAGGTTTCTTCTATGATGTGACTCTAAAGAACCATTTCCAGCACCTTTATTTTTAAGCATCTAGTCTAGGGTGAGTGGTAATGAAACCATCTTCAGTGTGCACAAGGACTAACTGTGGATGTATAAAATATCAATATTTGGGAGGTACTCAATGAATCAAGTCCAAGCTCTTGATAAAACACACAGCACTACCATGCTCTTTCCCATTCCCTTCAGCTCAACCTTTAGCTACCTAAGACTTTCCAGTGATGTTTTAGTGAAGTGGGCTCTTGCCAGATGATAGAGCTGTGGTTTGGGACGGCTCCCCCCAGTTCCTCACAGAGCTGCACTCACTCTGAGGGCCATTAGCTTCTAACTGGCACAGCAACCCCTCTGCTACCTGACCTCTGAGTCTGCCTAGCCATGAATGGGCCACTGTGTGTGTAACCCCCTTCCCAAAATCACCACCCAACCCCTGACCGAGCCCGTTTTCATTAGCAATGTCGTTAAAAAGAAAACTGACTCTGTTGGCTGGGAAATTCGACCATGTCCTCTCTGTCAATAGACAGAGTCAGCCAGGCCTACGACCCCTCCCCATGTAATGAATGCTTCTAATTTGCCCCTGGAAGGCAGAGTGTGTATGTGAGCTTGTGCGTGAGTAATTTCATTAAGACAGTAAGTGGCAAACATACCTTGATGTTGATGATTTTTTTTCTAGTATAATTTCTCAGCTCTCCATGTGCATACAGCTACAGTGCTTTTCCCTTTGCAAGGTGCTTTTGTGCTGCTGAATTTTATTGGATCTACTGCCATCCAGACAGAACTTCACAAGGCAATAACGTTTTGATATCTATATGCTATTTCTTCCCATACTGTCTGTCTTTTCTGTCATACTAGAAAGGAAATGAAATGAGAGGACAGAGGCTTTTGGAGATGTTTGGAGATAAAATGTTTGAAATTTTCAGTTTTAGAGCTTGATAGATGCTCACACCGTGCTCTCGGATTGGCGCTACAGCCATTCTGTAGAGTCCGAGCTCTGAATGATCTGTGCACTGTCACCAGACAAACATTGCATAATGGAAGTCTTGAGACTCTCACCCCTGCAAGCAGATGAGAACCAAACCACTCTGCTGGAAATAAATAGATGGGTGCCATTACTTTTATCCTTGTCCTTGGGTCCATGGGTCATTCTGCTTTTGGGTTTACATGTAGATTCCTGCAGTTGGGTATCAGGGACTTAGTGAGCAAGGTCACATGGAGGTGATTTTGTGTGTGTGTGTGTTTGTATATGTGTGTGTGTGTGTGTGTGTGTGTAAGAGAGAGGGAGAGCTGCTTTAGAACTAGTGCCTCAAGCAAGAACAGCCTGATGTAGACCTGAAATTCTCTTTGCTTTCCTTCTGCCTCTCTTTGTTTTTCTTTTTTCAAACCAGGCCGATGCTGTGGAGGAAATCCCCTGGAGAGCTGTGGGGAGCGATGATTGACAGTCTGAATGTTTGGTTGTTTTCAGACTTGCCAGTTACAGTGCTGGACCTTAGCTTCTTGTGAATTCTTTGCAAAAAGTGTTTAAAACTAAAAATGCCAGGTTCACCAGCTCATAAGTCATAGGCATACTGGCTCAGTATGAGCAATTGTAGACTTATACCACTCATAAATGTCGACTGTAAATCCAGAGCCTTATAAATAAACATGTTAGTAACTACAGCATTACTGGTTCTGTGGATATGAATATGAATATGAATATAGAGTGGCCCGTAACTGCAAAACACATTAACAAAACCAAAACAAAACATTACTAATTCGACACACTGTATGACTATCACAAGCAAAAAGAACAGCACTTTTCGGTCTGTTATCCCGTAAGCCTAGCAACATGATTCAGTGTGAAGCTATTTATGTTATTATAGCGAGGAGTAATTTTTTTCTTCTGAATAACCTGGCTGTCGTTAGCCAGTTTAAGTGTTTGCATACTCATATTAATGTTGTGCAAAATTGACAGCGTATTTAGAACAACATTATATGAATGCCCTTGATAAAAATAAGCATGAATAAAAGCATCAGTAGATTTAATTAGGCTCATATTTCCTCTTACTGTAAACATCCTCCAGCTCTCCATTTTCTGCGGTCTCTCAGACTGACACATGCTGTAGCCAGAAAAAAGCAGTGATGTTCAGTAAGCATTTCTGTTTCGAGTTAACATTGATGTGTTTCTCAATTTGCTGTTGTGTTTTTGCTTTAGTTGTTGCGTATTCTGATGTGCTGTTGCATCTTTGGTTGGGTAATACGTTTGGCACTAATAGACCACTGTATGAATATGAAGCCTGTTGTCGTGTGTTATGTTGTGCAGCACATCAGCACTCTAAGCTGCACTCAGGGGTTCTATAAGCATCTGTCTTGGTGTGTGAGAAGGTGGGAAACAAAGGAGGTGAGGTGGCAGTCATGCATCACTCCATTATTAATAGCAGGGTCCAAATAAAAACGCATACCTTGTCTGATTTAACGGATGGCTGTGTCCACGCTGCTGGCCCTGTTCAAGAGAGCTGGTGGAGTAACAAAGTTATTTCACTGAACTACACACTCTAACAAAGGCTAGTTTGAACAAATATAACACAGTGTATTACAAGCATTTAGCAGATGCCCGTATCCAGAACAATTTACAGAAGTGCTTTGTAGTCTCCATCAGAAACATATCCTCATGCTAGTAAAAATAGGTCAGGGTCTAATAATACCATCAAGCTAAAATCTTGGTAGCGAGAAGTTAGTACAGCATAAAACACCCAAGAAGAGATTTTTAAACATATAAATTAGTGCTCATTTAATTGCTTGTTTAAGTGAGGTAGGTTTTCAGTCTTTGTTTGACGATAGCCAGTGACTGTTCGGAGAAGTTCATTCCACCACCTGGGACTAATTCCACCACCTATAACTACCACCATTTTGTTATTTCTTTTATCAGAGTAGATTGTTTTGATTCCTTACAGCAGGTGCCACCTTGCTTATTGTACATAACCTGGGCTGTGGATTGTGTTATCCGTCTCTCAGCAGTGTGCAATGTGATTCATGTCTTAGTTGTGTTGAATCTGAATCTCTACAGAGTAGGAGAAGCCTTTCAAGTGTGCTTGGCTGGCCAGTGGTGAGCTGATGTATGTTTTTATAATGAGCTGCTGCTTTATAATGGTCCCACCTCCCTGTAGCTGCCTGTCTGGGCCACTTAGGTGCTTGGTAATTAACACACAAACCTCACTGCAGTCATTCATTCAGAGGAGGGTTCATGCCTCTTTATCTTCTCCTGCACTGAAAAAAGTCCCAAACGTTAGGGTCCCAAACTCATAGATCATGATATGCTTCAAGCAGTTATAGACTTACGCTTATTTTTCTACTACTCTGATCCCTCTTCAGCCTCTACAGCCAAGGAGCTTCAGTTTTTACATGGTAGCTTGCCAAAAGGGGATTGCGAACAACGGTCAGCTTCATACCTCCTAGTTATGTTTTGAATATGACTTCTTTTATTTGCCCTGTTATTTGAGCTTGTAGGCGTGCATGAACCTTTTCAGTCACATTTAAAATCACACACTCCTGTCTGTGTGAACAAACTACTTCAATTTGAAAAATTCACACAGCCTCTTCGTGAGTCAATTCACTCACTTCCTCTGGTTCCTCTGCCGACTTGTCTTCCTAAACAACATTCTTGGTGACATGAGATGAGTTTTTTCTTCACATACAGTTCTGCGCTGTCGATATTCTAAATAGAGAACAAATTGGTGACAAGCCAGGGAGACATCTCCCCATCATCAGTGAGCCCACTTTCATTTTTTTCTCTGTCTTTTTAAGTCCTTTTGTTTTTCCTATGTGTTGTTTGGACACTGGTTTTTAAGCCATTGCCACCCAAGCCACAGCAAACCAAAATGAATAGTGACAATGTGGCCCAGCTTGCTCAGCCATGCTATTTGGAGTATATTTTGGGATCTTGGGAGCCTTGCCAGGATGCAGAGAGTGGCACAAGGTGCCCTTCTTTTTCAATGCCAGCATCTTTGTGTCCTGCAATACAACTCCATGTTCTCAGGCGCTTCTCTGTCCTGACTGGAGGAAGAAGAAGAAATCTTTCTGGTGGGATATGTGTGTGCAGAGAGATTGAGTTCATGTGACAGAAACTAAACCTACCTTTTTGTTTCATATTTCATTATTTGTTCATTTTCATTATCTTGTTTCAGCTTGTTACTCCCAGGTCACAATAATGAAATCTCTGGAGTATAAAAATAATTTTTAAAATGAATGATGTTAATTAGAGAAACACGTCATAGCAAGCACATCAAGTATACACTCTACACTGTAAAATATTATTTTAGTATTGCTGGACTTTTATTACCATTTAAACTTGGCTGTTTCGACCCAAACAGAACAAAAGGGTAAAATGCATTTAAATGCTCTTTCTCAGCAACTCTGGCTATCCATCATTAAAGGTAAACAATTCAGTGCCAAGTTCACTCTGACAGGAGAACGCCTGTTCAATCTCACTTCAGAATACGGGCTGAGTTCCGACCAACTTTAGCATCCCCTGCCTTTGTCCTCTGGTGGGGGATGATGGTGGTTGATGTCATACGTCTGGCGGTCTCGCAGTGCCGATGTCCCCCTTTGTGTAGATCTGTGGACTTTTCCTGTCCAACATGTCTGCTTTGAGATCGGGAGCAGAGGGGGGTTTGAGAGGCGATTTCCCTTCTGAAGCACACTAGGAAGACGGGGCCAGAGTCCCTGCCGAGCCCGCCATTGTTATTTCAGCTCACCAGCTGCACAGATCGATGGCCTTATTCAGTGTCCTGGTCAACCTTCAGCACACGTCCCAAAAAACAACAAATACATCCTGGCCTGGCCTGCGCCAGACACTTCTGAACACCGGCGTAAATCTTACGAGTGAATGACACAGGGGACAAAAGTAGCAGGGTGCCATGTAGAAACACAAAATGGAAAGCAATGCAATTAGAAAACTCTATCAACAATGCAGACACTGTTTTAACCCTCTCAAACCAGATGTTATGACATCTCAGCTGTAAATAGAAATAGGAAACGGGATATTTCATAATCGCCTGTTAATTATCTTTATTTGGCACCAAACACGAGGTTCTGGGAGCATGAATGCAAATTAGCATGCCATTGTCTAAGAAATCTTTCCCCGCCTCTTTCTCATGCAGCGCATGCTGATACCTGACTGTGCCAATAGGAATTTTCTATTGTTTGGATATTTGATTTTGTCACAGTTTACATTTTGGCACTGAAACTGCTAGAAGCATAATTAGTCTTACTGGAAGAACACTCAAGGCTGATCCAAAACAAACACATTTCATGTTAACACCCCTAATTTCAAATGTGCCTTATCTTGAATCTCTCAAGCTGAGAATGATTGATTCAAGGTTATAATCATATAATGTTTATTCACACAAGATCTATATATTATCGGCAGTATTCTACCCCTAATTAAACATGTTAATAAGAGTTGAATCTGTCACCGGGTAATCAGTGGGTGTGATGATGGCAGCATTGAGTGCTGGCATCAACGCTTTGTTATTTCTGTCACTTTGCTGCAGTGAGTGTGACAACACACGTCGTCAGTTTTCACTTCCTTCTTCCTCTTTTCTCTCACACTTTGCACTTCCATCATTGTATCCGAATGACAGAGCAGTAAACCAGAAAAATCTCAAAGGGATTTATGTAAATCAGTGTGTATGATTAAGGTTCAAGGGCCCTTATATTATAACATAAACAGAAAAATAAGACACAAGACCATGGAATTGGTGTGTGTGGGTGTGGGGTGATATATTCCTGGTATATTTGTGACTATTTATAAGGGCTTAAACATGGTGAAGAACTGCATGATTGTAGAAATTGGTTGGGTTAAAATACTTATGTGATTAGGCATGCTGCTGTGATATCCAGTCAAATCAGTGTATACCTCTGGCTCAGTGCAATGATATTTTTGTAATGATATAGGGTTAGATTTAACTTATAGATATAGTGTTTTGTGGCAGAAATAACCATCTGCAAATGCAATGACTGTCTTTTTGTGTGCTTTTGTGGATGTTCACTTGCATGTGAGACGCCTGGGACACGTGTTTATATTGACTATCTGTATGATGACCATTAAATTTGTCTATTATTTACTTAGACATCCTACTGAGTCTTTTAATTATATTATGTTTTGTACATATGACACATCAACTGTCTGAGTCAGATTTAGTCACATTTAGTAACCACAACTGAGTTAAAATAGTTCATTACATTATCGTTTGCAATTACGCACAGTAGCCTATTTATAGAGATGTGGAGTGACATAATAGTCTACATCTACAAAGCTTTTATATAATTTTATTGCTATTATTGTGGGTTTTTTAATGCTCTGTAGCTCGACACTGTTTAGGATGAAAAGGCATTTTGATGCCCTTCTTTTGGTGCCTTTCTTCTATTCAGTCTAGCCTCAGTGTGAGGGTTTGAGATCAAAACCCAACATCTTACTCTGAGGGAATTTCTGGCTTAAATACTCCAGGAGAGACATGCAGCTTGGCAACATCAAGTGCTTCTCATCGATTGAGACTACATGCCACAGGCTCTTGCTTTTCTCCATGTTTGAAAAAAAATGTCCACTCTTCATCTTAAGCCCCCTTCTGCTTATGGCAGACTAGAAAAAAAGAGAGCGAAACGCAGCAATTTTCTAATTCAGTCAAATAAAGCACTCACAGTGTCAGCTGTCAGCCAGGGAGCTTAGCTGAGGGGTCAGGGGTTGCGGTGCTACTTTCATGCGAGTGCTAATCGATTAGCCGTCAAGCCGCACTCAAGTGGTAAGACCGATGGAAGGCCACCTGGGTCCCATTTCAATAATTGTTCGATGCCTGGGGTGTGCTACCTTCTCCTCCTCCTGCTTCAGGCTTGGGGAAGGAGACATGAAGAATGTGCTGAAAGTGAGCAAATATGTATGTAAGTGACCAAAAAAACCTCATCATAGACAGACCTTGCCAAGTTGGCATGGGTGGAATTATTGATGCTGGTATTGATTAGTAGATTGCTGAGGGATAATTTGGTCTGAATTTGTCTGGTGACTCTGCTGAGGTTAAGCATAGTGCACTTATAGCCTCATGCACTCTCAGAATTAAGGTTTACTCCTCGTATGGTAGGCCAATAGCTGCGATTCAGAATGAATTGAAATCACTTGATTCCTGTAGTTGCACGCTGCAAGCCTGGATATTAAAATAGTTTGCTGAAATTGTTACACCACACTCAAATTTATAGCAATTTAACAAATTGACTTGTCTAGATTTTTCACAAGAATGTGTAATGTGTTGACAAGTGCGGTGTCTTGATTTGTTTGCCCCAGTAAACTTCCTCTAATGTTGAAGGATTAAATATGAGTGGAGGATAAGGATCAGATCAAAACAATTATACAGTTCAAAGGCCTCCGCAAGCACACATGTGCATCTCAGCCTGTCGGAGGAAATGGCTACATTTCCCTTGCTGACAAATGTCAGAGACCTATGAGATAATATGAGGAAGTGGAGCTATCCATCTTTCCTGAGGGCCTGGAGCGAATAGTGTGTTTATTTCACACTCTGGAGATACTCCTTTCTAGTGGTTCTCAGAATTTATGCAACTGTTAATATTACTGGTCTGAACTATGCCAACACTCAAGAAGTGTTTCTTGAATGCACAGAGATGGAAGTGAGACACCGAAAATGTTAAAACCATGCAGGTTTGTTATCTATAGCATGTATTCTATTTATTTGACGGTAATAAGATGTAAATTATAGCTGGGGCCTTTTTTTGTCTTTAATGGGAAAATGATAGTTAGAGATGACTGCTTTACTACAAAACGTACCCACATGGCTACTCATAATCTTTAATAGCTGTGTTTTAAGTGAAATCAATAGTCCTACCATATTCCCCTGACGGATGCCTGAAATTTGGGCGCTATAGGATCCTTCCAGAAAGAATTAAATAACATCAAAATCCATTTCAGCCATGTGTTTGTGTGAGAAGTGGGGTGAGGGGTGAAGAGTGTTTCTGTTTATGACCAGCTCACACAGACTGATCTCTTTCTCACACATGGTGCAATGGGCCAGGATAAACGGCCTCTCATGGCAGTACTGGGGGTGGGGGAGGGGTGATTAGAGGTTAATAGATTGCTCAGTCAGGCACCATAGCTTACGCTGCCATTAGCACCATGTTACTGACACAAGCCTCACATTGCTGATGTCACACGGTCAATTGGAGATGAGGCAAGCTCCATCCATCAAGCGTTTAGCACATATCGTTTGCTGCTATCATTCTGAGCCTTTATTTCCGTTTTCCACAGGCATGACAATGCTGCCGTGGTATTACCATTAGTACAAATGCTTTCCACAGTGATCGGTTAAAAAAAAAAAACAATAAAAAAACCAGTGTTAACTGACAGGAAAATTATTACCACTTTTCTGAAATGTCTGTGGTAGTTTATACGTTGTCTTTATGAATACACCCAATGTTTTATGGCCTGAATATTTCACAGCTCTTTAAGGGTTTTCTGAGGCCACAGCCATGCATGTTTTCATAGGATGCCAAGACTGTTTTTTTTTTTTCAGACTGCAAATGAGAGGACATAAATTATAAGCCTGATTTTTAGTCATGTTTGCTGCACTATAATTTAGGTGCCATCCAACAGTAAGATGCTAATTGGCTAAATTACCGTGCAACAACATAGAATTTATGCTCAGCTAATGAGCTGTGGGTTAAGTCTATCCTCCCTTCCCAACCACCAAAATAGAGAGAAAAAGGAAAGTAATGCAAACTTATCCACTAGTAGAAAACAGCCAGCTGATTTACAACATCGCAAAATACCAACACAAAAAGCCCACGGTTACAAATGCAGGATCATTACTAAATTTACACAATCTCCACTTCAACCATTTTTCCCCCATTTTATTTTTCCTCTCTGTATGCAACTTGTGGCCTGCTTTGCTTCCCTTCTCATGCTTGCTTTTTTTAACATTTCAGTGAAAACAGCCAGAATAGCATGACAGGCATTTGTAGTTGTGAGGCAGGGGATGTCGATCCCTCATGATTCCCTCTGAAGGCAGATTGCTCCTCGAAAGTAGAGAAAGCCAAGCCGACTCCAGTCACAACATGGCAGCTTGTTTTCACACTTCCACCTGATTTGTTTAGACACTTTTTCTCTGTGAGGCGCCTTGCTGCTTAACGTCGGTTTCAAATTATGTAGGCTGTGTAAACAGACACGTTTGTTTTACTCTCCATGCTCATTAGGTGGCTGACCTCTAATTTAGCAGCCTGAGAATCTGAGGCGAGAGAGATTTCGCAGTGCCTGGAACGGCGAGATGCCACGGTCTGATCTGAACAGAGGGTGTTTTAGCATGTGGCTGTTCTTTGTTCTATACAAAGTCCAATAATAAACAGGACTATTAATAAAAGTTATTGTGAGGTAGAGACCTGAAGAATAGGCCTCACAGACCAAACGAGGGCTCTGAAACAAAGAGTGTGAAGCCTTGGTTCAGGTGACAATAGATGAATGGCAGAAATAATGTGGAAACATCAGGCAGGAGGGCAGGGTGTGGAGCCAGCAGACCCACACTGATGTCACCAGAGGAAATGCCCCATGACCACCAGGGCCTTAGCAACGTCCACGTAAACAGAAACAGGGCAGCCATGTTGTCAACGCCGGAGGGGCAAAGGCGCACGCTTTGCACGCACATTGTTATAGGATGCAAACTGCTGGAAAATTGTAGGCTCAATACCACTGTCTGGTGCCGTCTGTCTTACCTGAAGCTGACCCTATCTGTTCTCAGACTCTTTATTTCATTCCCTTTACCTCTTCTCTCATGCACGTACTCTGTAACAGTGGTAACTCCAGTATAAAGCTCGTGCATGCGCACATGCTCGTGTGTGAGATATCATGGTCAGACGTGCTTAGAGCCCCTGAGTGATGAATTCCCCTGCTCTCTGGATTACTTCCTGTTCTGGAGAGCCCCAGCTCCAAGTCCAGGACCAACTCCCACAGGAAGTGGATACGGATCGGTTAATGGAAAGGAATGTGTGTCCCTAGGGGGTGAAAGGGGTCTAAACACTCCCCTGATGTCTCTTTTTTCCTGCTCAGGGGGGTAAGGGTTGTGTTTTTGCAGTGTAGTTTGTGTTAGAAAGAGCCACAAATAGACAGACAGAAATAAACACAAGCGGTGAAGATATATAAGAACATAAGAAATTACTCTACACACAGTGTAGAAACAGTGAGAAACAGTGAGAAAATCTGAGTGTATGACATACTGGCTTGGGAAGGTAGCAGTATCATAGCATTACATCTCCAGGTTATTTACTTTTCAGTTATTTACCAAAGTCATAAGTATAATGCAGTTATAATACAGTTCATTGTTGTTGTTCAGTTGTAAAAAATTATTGT
Source organism: Pangasianodon gigas (assembly GCA_022758105.1). NCBI lineage: Eukaryota > Metazoa > Chordata > Actinopteri > Siluriformes > Pangasiidae > Pangasianodon > Pangasianodon gigas. The sequence continues at coordinate 13,790,364 of CM040468.1, read as the reverse complement.
ATTCATAGTGTATTAAAAGGCATTGTAAAAGAAATAAAATGTATTAAATAAAGACAATTAATGGTAGTGCACCAAACTATATTTGCCTCAGTCTCTATCCAAAGGCCAATACAGAACTTTGCTATTAAATCGTATTCTCACAAGGATGTCCTAAAGACTTCCCACTTCCAAAAACAGTTTATGCCTAAAACTCACCTTTCTGCTTCACTGGCTAATCTCATCTGGGTACTGTAGACTTTCACCTTTTTAGGAACCATAAAGACTTTACTGTACTCATCCCAAGACAGCGCAGCCTCACAGAAAAAATATTTGCATGCAACTTATTTGCAGCACCTTCTATACTATATATCAATGTTCTGTTACATGCATATGTTGCATATCAACATATCAAACATTCACCCTAATGCCCTGTATGAGGCATTCTGCAGCAATGTAATTTAACCAAGCCCACCTCTACCACTACACTATTTGAATAAGAATATGTAATAAGTAATTTTACCTCTTTTTTAAATATATTGAGTGTAGCCTGTTTCACATGTGGAGTTTGTGTTTTTCACAACATATTATTACACTTACTGGGCTTGTGAAATTTCTCCTCTTCTCTGCAATCAGACGTGCAAGTCCGATGCAAGTGCATTTTCAAAACACGGAGAGTCGTTAGGCTGTAAATTCTTTAGGCTACAGAGACTACAGAGACTTTCTGTAAATACCCACATTACCTAACGACTTGCAAGCCCGATTATGTTAGGTGATGTACAAATAAAATTGAATTGGAAGAAATAGAACATGTCAGTAGTAGTCCAAGATCTCATGATAATGAGTCATATAACGAGGCTGTCTGCTGGAAGTGGGTGATGTATGGCAGACCGCTCTGTCTGCACTCCTCCATCCATCACACCAGGTCCTTCTGGGAATGTATTGGGGCTCAAATGGACCCCTGACCCACTAGGCATGAAGCCAGAGCCTGCGTGGCAGCAACAGCACAAGTAACGGAAGACAAGGAGTGTTTTAAGTGTTTTGATTGACAGGAATAAGCTATATATTCAGATCACTTCTGGACTGAACTGCACTGATGCATTTGTATAGTCATGAGTGTTGAAAGATCACTTAGGGGGTTTATTTGCATCTGGCTGGATTTAAAGGACTACTGTAAGTATTCATTTAAGGTTGTAGGTGCTGTTTAAAAAAAAGTGTTAGATAAGAATAGAAATTTGAATAAACGTAAAAAGGAGAGGAGCAAAGAAGAGAGAACAGGAGTATATCAGCTGGACAGAGTAAAACTCTAGTTACCTGGAATGCGTGAATGTTTTGTTTTTGTCCCCTTTCTCCAAGCCAACATTCCGCACTCCACATTTTGTTCAGTTACAACAGGGTGTGTGGATTTCTTTCGTTTCTTTTTATAATTTGTCCAGGAAAAGCTGACAATTGCTTGGCGGTAATAAGCGGCGTTATCAATCTTGACGATGACAATAGAAGGAAAACCTGTGCTGTGTGCGAGGCAGGAGGTACATTACTGCAACACCACATGCACCAGTGTTGCAATACACTGACCTTGCTCCTCTATGAAATGTATCTGTGAGTGTGTGAGTGTGTCCGGCTGTGTGTCTAGTTCATATTTATACATCTACACAGCTTGTATGTGGAGACATTCTGTGTTGTTCAATTGTATTCATTATGCAATCACAAACCTAATTTTAACAAATGCAATATAAGAATAGCAGGCATCTGATAAAGTGCAGAGCTTCCAACGTCATCTTCTGGACACAGATGCACACTACTGAGGGCATTCTCATTTTATCCCACATCACTAAAGCTAGCAAAGCACAGCTCCCAGAAGCCCCACGCAGATAAACACCTAAAGTGAGTGTTTATGTACAAAGTGATTTGTGTGGGAACCCCTTCAGGTCCCACTGCTCTAGTTTATTTATGTCTCTGCCATATGGACATGTTGCTACAGATTATATCGTGTTGAGAGCCACCGAAAGCACAAGACCATCAAACAAGCCAAGAGAAAATCCTGTTTCCTATTATTACATTCTTTATGTAAAGGGGAATTACGTACTTTCTTTCAAAAATGGTCCTTAAAATGTACAAATGTTGATGAGTTACATATAGTCATCAGCAATAATGTGCAAGATAGAACTATTTGTAGAAAATTGTGTGTTTCTTCACATAAAGAAAACAACTTACTAGAAAAGTATGCTTCAAATCACCAACGTACCAAAAAGGCTGTGTGTGTGCATTGCTCTATTTTTGTTGCTTTGGCTTCTTCAGTTAGGTTGTTTGTGTGAGAAGTTTTGCCATCAGCAGTAAGCACATTATGCTCTATTAGTTCCTAAGTATGACTAAATCTAAAATCATGCTGGTAATAAAAAAATTCAGGAATTTAACAAATGATTTAATATTCTAGAAATCTTCATGTTCTTTTCACACTCTGCTCTCTCTCTCTCTCTCTCTTTCTCTCTCTCTCTCTCTCTCTCTCTCTCTCTCTCTCACACACACACACACACACACACAAATAGATCCTTCCTTCTGGGAATCACTGTGTAGTTAATAGATTATTACTTTTTTATACTTGTGTAATTTTACTGCACGCTGCTTTAACGATCTCACTTGACTCACTCGGAGGATATAAGAGCTGGCTCTGGAATGCACCGTGTCCAAGAAACGCGGCAACTCTCTTAAAATTTCCTGAACCAAAACGGCCCGTGTGCTACCTGCCCAAAAATACCTCTTTCTCTTTTCCCCCACGCTGTGCTTGCAATTACCTGCTCCATTATATCCACATGTGTGTCTTTCACATGGCCAAATACCAGAGCAGCAGTGTGAACACTGTCGTCATCCCTTACAACATCAGACTCGCCCAGTTTGGAGAAATTTACACACTCCTCTACTGCATTATTGCTCCTGTTGAAGAACAACAAGAGGTATTGGAGTTTTAGGGTTTGTTGTTTTCTCTGACATATACAGTAATAGTTAATCCAGTACATGTACGATTGTATTAACTATATTCCATTGGTGACAAACAAAATGCCAAAAAAGTATGAATGCTATGTATGATTTGTCTCAGATAAGGTTATATATAATTATATAACAATATTCAACAATGCTGTTGTATTTGTG
>CM040468.1:13702922-13787141 GCA_022758105.1 Pangasianodon gigas | reverse complement strand
GAACTGCAACACTGCAAGGGATGTACAGAAAAAATAAAATGCCACAAAAAAAAAGAGATTTCTTTTGCACAACACACACATGTGAATTATAAATGATACATTTTTAAGGTTTTACAGAAATGGGAATTTTTACTCTTTTAAAAGTTAAAACCTTCCTTGATGAATTCACAGGATTTTTATCAACATGTTAAGCTGAAGAGAGAAAGAAGCAAGAGGAGAGAGAGTGATGTGCTAAGTCAAACGTTTTCTTCCTGCTGCATTTCCGCAGAAGTGAGAAAATTAGACTGGCGTCAGACTGCTGCTTTCATTAGAACAGAGGGTGATGAGTGAAAAAATGAGTGTGAGAGAGACCGAGATCTGTTTCAACCCTATTTAAACATTTCATACTTTCAGAGCAAAGAAAACCAACAAAAGAAAGCTTTGCTTTCTTTTTTTGGTCTCCTCTCAGAAACACATGGCTTTGCTTTCTTGTGGTGCTTCTTCAGTGCACTTGCATTTGGGTTCAATACAAAACAACAATAGGTTTATTTATCGTTCTGTTTTGTGGCAGACTGGCTTAAATAACACTCAGGCCTTTCTCTGTTTTCCTCCATCTCTCTGTCTCTCTTTCCTCCCTCCCTCTTTCCCCTCGCTTACCCTCTTACTAATGTCACCCAGTTAAATTGCTGCTCAGAAATGTTTGTTTTCTTGGCTCCACAAAAATAGTTTGCAGATGACAAATATGCCAAACTTCTGCCAAGCGTGCTCTTCATTCTGCATGCTTACTTTTGTTTGCTTGGGCTTTGCTGGGTAACAAAGGCCTCCTCAGCCTGATCTTTGCCCATTTTTTGTTTTTGATTTAGTGCAACATAACCCTGTGTGAGGATGCATGCATATGTCTGAGATGACTTACAGCCTATAATTGTCTGTGGTTTTTTTTTTTTACATTTTCCAGTTAGCAAAATTATGTTGTTTGTGCTTTCAGACTGTGTATTATTCAAGAGATAGATCAATATTGGGATTTGCTGTGGAGTGTGAGGGAAGAGGAAGAGCTAATGAGTGTAGAGTGGTGTATAGCGGGTCTGGACGAGCATGAGGTTTTTGTCATTATCCTCATTCACTGGCAGCCTCAGCCTATTTCTCTCAGCTTCAGCATTGTCTCTGTGCATATTGAGTTACTTTACCATAAACATCTAACATCAAGTCATCTCCACTAATTTGCCTCCTATTTTGGATGGAGTGACACTGCTGACATCCAGACTTTCTCCAGTTTGGACTTTCAGCTTGTTTATGGTTCCTTTATCATTGATATTCTATATCACATTGCCTCCTCTGGCATTACCTTTCTTTTAAATGGACCAGCACAGAAAATGATAGATAAGAATAAATAAATAAAAAAAATTAACAAATAATAATAAAAGTTCAGTTCTTTATGTTAATGTTCTTTATGACACACAGAAAAAGAATAATCCAAAATCTCATTCTTGTTGGGTGTTTGATGACCAAGCTGTTGCTTTGTCAAACTTTTCGAGCTTCCACATTCACAGGGGAATTACACCCCATGGCCAAGCAAACAAAGACAGCAAATGTCACCATTCTGAAGCCAGCAGCATCCACCATTCCTCTCTCCAAGCAGAACACATGCGTGAATATTCGCTCTTGAGGGACATGGCTTGTTCACCCTCCCGCCATAAGAAAGTCCGCATTAGGGTTCTCTGACAAAGTCGGATATGTGCCTGCATTTTAATGAGGAAATTTATATCTTTAATGTCTCCTTTTAGAGATGCACAAGGCATATGTATATATATAAATATACGCACACACACACACACACACACACACACACACACACACACATATATATATATATATATATTTATGTGTGTGTGTATATGTTTTATGTGTATGTATATATATATATATATATATATATATATATATATATATATATATATATATATATATATATATATATATATATAATGTGTGCCTTAATTTATTATATTAACATATTTAATATATTAACATTAATTTATATAATGTTAATAAAATAGCACCTGAGACCAGTAAAATGTATAAGTGTGTAATAACTGTGTTATAACTATGTAAGACGATACACTAAAATTACTAGTGTTAAATTAACACCTAAATTCTAATATGAGTTTCAACATGAGCGATTTTGCTGTGTAACTTTGTACAACAATTAAATACTTTTATTTATAACAGTTCCCATGATCACTAATTTCAGCTTTAAAAAGGAAACGCTAAGGACAGGTTTTAGCAGTCATAGCTTTGCTTACAGTTTAATTCAATACCCAAATCTCCTTTGCTTGTTATAATTACTATGAATTCTTAATGAGACCTCATAGTTCCCAGCTTTATCCACAGAGGACATGTGTGTTTCCAAGCAACCAAACAGTAGTACTACAGATTCAGCTAATTAATGTCTTGGTCGATGATGATTATTGCCTGATCACTTGAGGTAGATATGTGCCAAGTATGTGTGGAGGACAGCAGAGATGTGCAGCAAACCTTTGCGCACAACATTCTTTAATGGTCATCCAAAGAAAAAAAAAAAACACTTTTGAACAGGTAAATTGACTTATCAATTCACTGATCATTGCTTAATTTCAACTGCATGTCATTTCAAGGTTCAAGGTTCAAGGCTCTTTATTTGTCACATACATATTACATAAATGTGATGTAATGTAGAGAAATGTTTTTCCTTAGTGCCTCGTCCCACAGTGCAACAATGAACAGAACAACAACGAACTAGATATACACATACATAATAAAAATGAAATATAATAAAATCTATTAGACTATATGATAAAGAAAGTTTACCAACCTTTAGAGGAATGTAATGTAGAATATGAATATACATAAATAGAATATGTTTAAAAAAGCAGATATACAGAGCTGTAGTGTGCAAAGAATTGTGTTTTTTTTCATAGTATAACTATAGAGTTAAAAATTTAAAAAAAAAAAAAAAAAAAAAGCAAATATACAGAGTGTATAGAGTTACTATGTAGTGTGCAAAAAATTGTTTTTCCATCGTGCAAACTGTTTGTGTATGTGTGTCTGGATTTCACTGAGTCTTTTCTGCTCAGTGTTAGGGTATTTCATAGACTTTTTTTTTTTAAATCAATGCATCTTGCATTTCCCTTCTACAGTTATAAAGCTGTCAAAATGGGTTAATGCAGATTTTAATCATTTAATAATCACAACACTGCTGCCTGATTTTTCCCCTCATTTTCCCACTTTGCACTCTTCCGAATTGCACGTTAGCGCAAGAACGAGGTCAACGGAATGCGCACAAATCTCAGCAGGGGGAAAGAAAGTGATGGTAAAAAGGGTTTACACAGTGTTGCAGCAAGATCTGAAATTGCTTGACACCTCCTCCTACATGTTAACATATGGGAGACAATAATTGAGTCCTGTGGGCCACGGCGGTGCGACGTGCCATCTCTCTTCCTGGCGTCGGTAACAGGATATGCCTGCCTTGTCAGACAAGAGCAGGTTTTAGAGATGCTGCAGGATCCTAATGAAGAGCCCCCTGTGAAAGACGACAATGAGAGGTGAGGAGTAGCATCACACTGAAACGAAATACAGTGCTGAATTAAGCACAAAACCGTACGCTGTGTCGCCGTACCTATCATATGACATTTTTTCCATATTCGTAAACTTCATTTGACTCACATCTCAAAAGCTCACATCACACCTTTTTTTGCAAGATGAGTGATCTTTCAAACATCTTGCTATTTCTGCTAAGGTTGAATGTTTTTTTTTTTTAGATTTCATTAGAAATCGATTAGTCAATGCTAATTAGTGAAGAAAACTTTGGAGACAAAGGCCCTAAACTCATCAGTTTCTTTTCAAGATTCATAATTCAGATTCTGTCATGTTTAACCCCTCTGACTGGCACTGGACAACTAGCATAACGTGTTTCACAAATAAGTCTGGCACTCTTCAAGGGAATTATAGAGGGGAAACACTAGAGAAGTAAAAAATACTTGCGCACACACACACATACACACACACACATATATACACGGGCCACATCCAGGCTCTTGAGTGCTGAGAGAAATGCAAATAATCGACTTCCAAAAATCACAGTAACCTCCTGCGAGGGAAAATAGAGAGATTAGGAGTAACATTGTTTCAACTGTACTATAACCTCTGGCAGTGTGATTTTAATTATTAACACAGTAGCAGGAATGGATGAATTAGAAAGTGGAAATTGAGTATCCTTTGAAAATATTAATTGAATTACAAGAGCTAGAAGCTGCACAGCATTCTCTAATGAGACAGGGAGCTATGAAAGCTGCTCTCGGCCGAAGTCTTCAGTGCTGAAAACCTGTCAGACGCTCTGAAGACGGCTTACGAGAAAAGAGGAGAGTGAAGAAAAGATGTAAGAAGGATTTCCTGCAAAAGTGGGAGCGGCTGTGTGAGTGTGGATGTGCGAGTGAAACAGAGACAGGGTTTAACTGGCTGGAGATGCTTTCACTAGGCACTTATTCACCTCTTTCTTATTATTCCTCACTGATATGATCACCTTTCTCTTCTTTTATTGCTTCAGATGCATGTATGGGCAGGTGGGCGTGCAGTGGGGAGCTTTAGCCTAATCTAATAAAGTGTTCTCTGCCACTTGTGTTCCACAGAGCACTTACACCAAAGCAAAGCCGCGAAAATCAATAGAGATTTATGATTTACAAAGGCAGAAGCCTCGACACTTCTTTATGTGCTCCATTCTGGATCCTTAATATTGCATGAAGGGTTGGGGGTGGGGTTAGGCCAAACAGGCAAGGAATGTGTGTGTGTGTGTGTGTGTGTGTATGAGGTTTACTTTGGCTAAAAAAGACCAGCTTTGAGCTCTCAACCTAAGCTTCCTTTCTACCACAAGTTATCTGATCACTGGTTCTTCAGTGATTCTGCCCCAGCAAGGATGCTGCTTAGCAATCTTTTACATGCCAAGGGAGAAGAAAGTGATAACATCACTCCAAAAATGTTAGATGCTTAAAGTCTGTGGTATTCTGTTTGAGGTAATCATGAGCCAGACAGAACTGTATCCATATCTTCATATAAGGCTTTACTAAAGGGACTGGGTGAGCAATGTCGAGGTTTTAGAGTTCATTAAAACACTCACAATTTGTTTGCAGGTCTGTGTCTTTTTATTCCCTCCTATGTGTGTGTTTGTGTGTGTGTGTGTGTGTGTGTGTGCCATGAGGACCCATCTGGTCTGTAGCTCCCTCAATGTACCATGGAAGATGTCCTTAATTAGGCTGAGGCAAGAGGCACTGGTGACTTTATTCAACAACTGTGTTATTCTGTATAAATGTATTCTGTGATTTATGTATTTATTTGTGATAGGATACCGATAGAGCTCAGACCCAATATTCAGAGAAACCAACTCTCGTTTCTATAAAGTTTCTATTATGCGTTTAAGACAGTTTGTGTCCTGTTGTATGCTTTCACGGCATACACTACACCAGTGGATCAGATTGTGATACAGTATGTAAATCAATGTCTCAGGCCACTATACACAGCAATATTCCATATCAGTGCATCACTAATGTGTATACTTTTGAATAAGGTGTACACCTGATCATCTTAGATCCAGTTCGTATCCTCATAAGACTTTAACCACATGCATTTAACATCGTGGACAAATTCTAGTGTGATTAGCCAGATAGAAATCTGATTGCTGTATCATGTATAATATGTAAATGACCTCATTACACTTCACCCCTAACTTCTGGTGTTGGTCCTCATTTTCAGTTGTTTTATACAAAAATGGTTGCCTCATCATTTATTTTAAATCTCCTCAAAGGCGCAAACTCTGGCAGACAAGCAGCACATGCTTACGGTGTAATGTATTGGCAGGGGTTTTGGTTGTTGAATGTGGCTTGGAAAGACATTTGTATTTGCACTTGTATAGCAAAGTGCATCTTGGACCTCCTGAAGTGGTTTGAAAGACTGGGTTTTTAAAGTGCATTTACACTTTTATGTGTATAAACCTTGCGTAGATATAATGCATGAAACAGTCAAGTGTAAACGCGATCTCTGTTACCTTGATATGGTCCAACTGAGATTTTTCATGTGATTGATGTGCTTGCTAAACACAATGCTAGATTTCTCATTCGCTTTTGTGTGAGTGAGTATCTGATGTACAGCAGGTGAGTGCCGTAACTTGATGTGTGTGAACAGACTTCTCTCTGACAGGCGTTTATTGATTGTCTTGAGGAGGGCAGTGGCCCTTTGAGCTGCCCAAGACTGACATAGAGGCCAGCATCAGTCCCAAACTGTCCGTAGCTGAAAGAAAATCAATCCAATCACACACATGCATGCACATGCACACGTGCGCACACACACACACACACACACACAGACCTTTCCCGCTGTGGTACACTCCCTTGACATAAACACATGCCTAAATCAGTGGTCAGACTATCCATGAATAAAATTCAGTTAATGAAAAATTCAATTACTTTGAATATAAAAAGACATGGGACATGTTAAAAGAATGTGTTTCTAGTAGCAGTAAGTGCCATCTATGTGAATTTCAACCCCATGAATTTGTGAACTTCTGAACTCTGAGCCAATAGAAATGAAGAGGGTAGGCTGTGCTTACTTTGTTTTGAAAAAAAAAAAGTACAGGAAACAGAATGTTAACACCTCATTTTTATTTCATTAAAACAGTGAGAGGGGAAAAACAACAAAACTCCACTTTTGTTGAAGACTAGTCTATTATATGCATTATCACAGAAGTATACACACAAATGCATTTCTCAGCCTTATCCCTCATACACATACACACAAACACACACACATTTCTCATGGGGGAGAAGCTCATGCAGCTGCTCCCTCTGACAACTTGGGCAAGTTGCACACTGCCCGCTTGAAAAACAACAGCTAAATGTTGATCCCTGAAGTCTAGCAGAAGGTGTGTTCATGAAGGCACATAAACAAGCATCAGTTGGAGTTTGTCCCCATTTTAGCCTGCTATTCTGTGTGTGTGTGTGAGATGGAGCATCATACCTTAATGCCAATAGCCTCAGGTGATTTGTCTCCATGGTGACTTCCGGCCTCAATGGAGAAAAGAAAAAAAAAAGCCAATTAGAAGGCAAGCTGTTGATTGGTTTGAGGCAGTGATTAACACAGGTGATGTTAATTAGGTCCCATGGAGCCAGATATGCTGTTTTGGGACAGGATGTGTGTGTGTGTGTGTGTGTGTGTGTGAAAGATGGCAAAGAAAACCTGAGTTATTATTCTCTGATACTTTATTGCTGGTGAAAATTGGGAAAGATTTTAATATGCACGCTCAGTCCCTTGTGAGAGAGGAACAAAAATAATTGAATGTGCCTGATTATGGAATCGAGGGCAACCTGAGCTTTGAGGTGTTCATCTCCTGTGAGTGTGTGGTGTGTATGTGAGGTGGAGAGAGAGAGAGAGAGAGAGCGCAATGGATTAATGGTTATCAAGTGTGTTTGCTGAAAGCAGGGGGCTTCTTAAGTGGGTGTTAGTGTTCATCTTGAGGATAACAAATGTGCCTCTATTTTTCAAATGTCCCTTGTTCAATTTACACTTTAATTCACACACACACACATACACACACACACACACACACTGCACCATGATTACATCACTTTCAGCATTGATTTTGCACCACTTCTTTACATCCACTACGTCAGTTGAGAACATGAAACATGAACATGACAATAAGACATCATTTGTGATTAATATGGGCAGATTTGAGTATTGCAGATGTACAGTGAGCTGCAGGTAAAGACAGAACACAGGATAAGAGAGAGAACGAGAGAGAGCATGAATGATTTTTTTTTTCCGGAGTAAGAGCTTTTTTCTTGTTTGTGTGTAGTGTGTGCATAAAGTAATGTAAACTACACCATGCTCATTCAAATCAGAATAAGAATTCTGGTAGACTTACTATCAAAAGAAATGATGTTTGTCTTTTCAGGAGAGAGATTTTTTTTTTTTTAAATGTTTTCCCTCCATCTTTTATACTGCAGGTCTGAGATACCACCAATCGGACATCCATGTACATATCAGAATTAGGAATCAGTTACCTGCCAGTCTTGAACTCATATACCATAATCAATATTTCAGCCTATTTTTCGGATTTTTTCATTGTGTACTGTGTCACACTTTGTATATACAGTACTGAACTGACTTCCTTTCAAACTCACTAGTTTTTCTCACATTTTTCCTCCTAAGCAACTGAGAGTGAAACTCTGAAGCTCAGAGCATTTTCAGCATTTTGCATACACCACATTTAGCACAGTAATACATATGGTCATGGCGAGTAGTTCTACCTTATGTTCGAAAATTAGACTTCAGTGAGATAAACTCGATCTTCGGCAGTCCCTAGACCTTAGACATCTGTGCCTAGTGCTGTAAAATGGAAAATGCTTGCCTCTACCTGTTGCTGTGCTATCAAACAGTGACTGTGTTGTGCAGTGCCACTTGCTATACAAACTTATGTTAATCAGAGAAGCTTTTAAAAATAGCTAGATTATTTTCTACTGCTTCTGGCAAGACCCCAATAATGTGATTTCAGGTAAATTAATAATGCTTTGCAGTAGTTGAGTTTGGTGCGTTGTGACATATTGAGATTCTTTGCCATCAGTCCTTCTCACGATTGTCCACTCTAGACAAAGGTGTGGGTTTGGCTGGTAAAAAAAAAAAAAAAACTTGTTGTAAAGGGTTGCAGAGAGCACTTTTTACTGTTTATTTGGGACTCAGCACAAAGCAGCAGACAGTCTGAATCTCCTGAGAAAGCTCTCTGCTCAAAAACAGCATAAATAAGAAAAACAAGGTGAGGCTGTAAGCACACACCCACAAATCCATCCAGAAATACTGTATATATACACAGTGTGACACTGTACAGAATGAAAAAATCAGAAAAATAGGCTGAAATATTGATTATGGTATACAAGTTCAAGCAAACTATTGATGTAAAGGTGTATTTTTATATACTCGCCTGGCAGGCCAACTAAACATCACAAAATTGTACAGGAAGTCTGATGAACAATTCTGAAGGATTGCATGTGCATGAAGTTATGAGAAAAGCTATGGCCCTTCGTAGAAGCCCCCTAATTGTGTTGTGGGAGGAAGGGAGGGAGTTTGGGGCTGTTGCTCAACACTAAGAAAGTGTTTATTCTCTTCAGTGTTAAACAGTACCTGGTGTAGTATATGTAGTGTAATAGTGTAGGATGCAGCAACACTCAAATCATTAATGAAGGAATATTGATAGTGTTTTGTCTTTGGCCCAAACTCTATCTATGTGGTTCACTGCATTTTCCAAGTGCATCTCCACAGTTATCATCATCATCATCCTCCTCACCAAGAGCGTGCCTGTGTTTCTTTTGAGAGGATAATTAAGCCGACGCTGCTCTATAAACGTGAGACAGTTGTCACCATCGCATCCTCCCTCTCATAAGAGCTACTGCGACAGCACGCTGGCACGCTTACTTGGCACAGATTTTAATGGTGGCAGCGTCAATGGTGGCAGCAATCGTTTGCGCAACAAAGAGGGTTTTTTTTTTCTTTGCGTGTTGATGTCTCATTCGGCAAAGGTGGCTTAGGCTTTGATCGCCGCCTCGCCGCTAATTAAAAGGAATGATGCTCTCTTGAAGGAGGCGGTTACGACAGCAAAGACTGATAGCCTCCTCTATTGCTTTCCTTTAATTTCTCTTGCTGGGAGTTATGCTGGAAACGAGCAGAAACTTGTCAGTTACAAAAGGCTTGCTGAAGACTAACCTGGAATATTGCTAGAGTAATAGACAAATAATGAATTCTCAGATTGTGACAATGAAAAAGTGAGGATGTTTAGCAAATGATTATATCATGAATATCAAAAATTATATCATTCTGACATGCTGATTTCTTTTCTTTTTTTATTCTTTCTTTTTTTTCTATCAATGCTCTGCAATTTTGTATTTATTCATTTTAATTATTATTCTTATTTTAGGCTGTTTCTGTGAAAGTCATCTTTCTCATGGATAATATTACATCTATAGGTTATATCGTATGCAGTGGCACCTCCTGCAGTTTTTTTTGTCAGAACCTCATGAACCATTTTAACAGCACAAGTGATAAAAACTTTGCTGCCAGATCAGAAAAACACAGAACTCGGCATATCTGTCTCCTCACACACTTCATCTTCCTCTAAGCCTTTTATTTATTTATGATCCCACTCAGGGGAACAAAAAAGAGAGGCGATAGCAGGACAGCAAATAGGAGTGTTTTATTCTCTGTTACTGAGTACGTGGCACCTATTCGTATGTGTGTGTGTGTGTGTGCGTGTGCACGTGCGTGAGTGTGTGTGTGCATGCTAGAGCTGCCTGAGCTTCTTGAAAAGGAACTATGGGTGTGTAGTTTAGTCAAATGTACCCAGAGTTACATACTCAAAGGTTACACACACTCCGATACCTGTCAGGGAACCTGAAAGATGTGTGCTCCCCCCCTGCTTTAATACACACTCTCTCAGGAGGAGGGAGGAATGGCGGCTTTAGTAAGACTTGGTGCTGCCTGTCACTTAACATCCTTCAGTGAGAATGAAGGCATAAAGGGAGGGAGGACGGGAACAGCCATGTCGACATGGCAGAAGGATGAGTGAAAGTGCGTTTACTTTCTCTGTTGCTAAAAAAAGAATGAAGGTGCAGAGCTGTCACTGGGATGATCATGTCGTGGAGTATAGCTATGTCTCAAAGGATCTACTTTTAATGTTTGTTTTAATGCATAGCTTTTACCTGAAATTGAACTTTATAATAGGTTCTATCTATCTATCTATCTATCTATCTATCTATCATGCCCTGTGACCGGGAACATTGTCACTGGAAGAGAACACTCTCATCAGGAAAGAAGTGTTTCATTATAGGATAAATAAGATAAATGTGATCAGTCAGAATAATTTTGTATTAATTTGTGACTCTTCCTTCTAAGGGAACAAGTGGCCCCAAACCATGCAGCAAATTATCCCCACTGCATAATAGATATTTTTATTTACCTTTAATTTGTGTCTAGTATCTAGTATACTGATTTATTTGTGGTGACTGGATCTATTGTCTAAGAATATGTTGGATATAGAAACAAAAACAGAAGCTAGTTATTCTTTAGAGATTGCACAAAAGATAAAAATCAAGAGAGGATATAGTAGTATATACCTAAAATACATTTTAGGTCAAAACCATACTATTGTAAAAACTATTTAAAAAAAAAAAAAAAGGTAACGTATTTGTCACCATTATATCTACTTTCAGTGTGTTAGATTTCAGAGGCTTTAAACACTTTAGACACATGGCTCCTGTGACTGTGAACGATTCTGCCTTGGTTAATTTCTCTAGAATGGTTCATTTTTAATCAAAACAATCTGAGTGACGTTGTTTACTTTTAACTAGCAAATTATTCAGAAATTTAGAATTATTGTTAGAGTTAATTATTATACAGTTGTTCTTTAAATGTTATACAGAGCACTGTGGTTTTTACCTACTTAGCTCTGGACTGTCTGTTAGTGCTGGGGTCCAGCCAAAGTGCCTGTTGCTCTGGCCACTTTCACCATTACTGTCTTCCCAGAAAACAGATCTCAATTAGCAGTTTGGAGTCTCATATTTTCTCTCTCTCTCCTCCCAACTCCCTCTCTCGGCTTAATTTCCACAGTCCATGGCAAGTGCCACCATGCTGGATCATTTTCTCCTCTCCCAAACAATGTGGGATCGCCTGGCAAGCTGTTGCATGCAGCAGTAATAATTAGACTTGCCCTAATGAGTTGACAGAGCCCAAACACACCGACATACTCACACGAACACACACGGCACAGCTTGACAGTGCCCAGCGGTAATGAAGAAGCAATGAGGCTTTAAACGAGGGAAGTAAATGGAAGTGGGAGTTTTTATGATGAGGTCTGGTGTTGATCTATAAAATTGACCTTAGAATTAATATTAGACTAAAATATAGATTGGTGATGATCTCATCTCTGATAACAGTTACAGTAACTGTGTGACTTTTTTTTTTATTTTCTTGGTGCAGGGATTTAAATAAGCCTAGAACCGAGTTCATGAATGGTCAAAACTGTCAGATATGTCCATCCTTGTGGGGACATTCAGTCCCCACCAAGCTATAAAAACATGCCCCCAAACACACGCATACACGGACACATGCACACACACACACACACACACACACACACACATAGCCAATATGTATCGTGTATGTTGTTTTTATTCTGATCACACACACTAAATGGGGGTTGATAAAAAGGCATCAGGCCTGCATTCTCATGTTTGCAGTTTCAATAATTAAAGTGCATAAATTTAGTGGCTGCTTTCATTCTGATTAATTATTCATTAACGCCATCTTAATTTCATCCACACTCTGAATATTTAACAAAATGCAAAAACAAAAGCTGGGGAAAAAAAGAAAGAGATATGAATATTCAAAGACATTAATGAGTAAAAGCTTGAAAAGGAGCTGAAACAAAGCTACATTTCAGAAGGGGGAGGCGACTCCAGTCCTGGGCCACATCACTGCTTGAAAAATAAATCATCTCTGCTGCGGTGTCCTGCATTTCCATAACAATGGTAAAGCAGAGAGTTGCAAAATAGCAAAGGAGGCATATAGAATAATATAGAAGTAATACATATTCACAGTGGTTAGAGAAATGGTGTTCAAAGTGACTTTAGAGTAGGGAGTGAGTGAGAGAGATTGAGAGTGAGAGAGAAGTGAAACAGGTTTAAGTACTGCAGACCTTCATCATTCATTTGCATGAAAATACAAGATAAGCCCGAACATTAAGGCATGAACTGTGAGCGCAGGGATGAACAGTAAACTCTAGAGTAACAGTTAAAGTTGTGTGCGAAGAGCACAACAGTTTCGGCTAATGAAGATGTTGCATTTTTCTGTGACAATTAGAACAGTTATTTGTAGTGGATTCAGACCTTTGGATCCTACTGTTCCTGAAATATGCATTTTTCCATACATACATGGTCTAATATAGTTTATTTGCCTATAATGATATTTCTGACTGTCCATGTTCAGAAAATGGTACAATTTTCAAAAAAAAAAAAAAAACCCTGATTCACATTACAACATATAAATTTGTGAAGAACCACTTGCTTACAATGGTCCGTATAAGCAACTAACATGGCTGAATGGCGATAACAGTTACTTTTTAATGTTTAACCATTAGTCATTAGTTCATGGCTATAAATAAGACACATGAATTTGAAGTGGTTATGTTTTGTTTCGCACTGGTGCTTCATGTTACCACTTTTGACTCGCGCCATTGACTCTCAAAAGATAAGACATCTGTTTGTGACAACAGAAGCTCGGCTACGGAACCTGTGATAGTTCATGTTTTTTTAAAAATGTCACTGAATGTTGCTGCCAGTTTTTTTTCATACATTAATCGGTTCTGCCACAGTATTTTTTTGAGTACTCACTGAAATACTTCAGAGCATCCAGACCACGGTCTGCCAGTTTATGATCTCTGGTCTATAGTACACAAATGTAAACAGTACACTCTAGACTAATATAAAGGCATGTTATGCAGTATGATTTGGTTTTAGCTTTGATTCCATCTTCCCTTAGGCAAAGGAGTAAAGTAGGGGACGGAAATGGGGGAGGAAAGAAGCCATCCAGGATGACACCCCAGTATAAACACATTTACCGCTGCGCTGCTGAGCCAAAGGAGCCCCCTTTCAACAAGCTCATTAGTGTCACTTAATTAAAACGGCAGCTCTTGACTTTGATGCCGATGGAAGCTGGTTTTGGGGGGCAGGGGGCTGGTCATTATGAAACTGGAATGCACATATGTATACACACCGAGAGAAAGACAAAGACAAATAAAGGAGTAAAAGAGAAAGGTCTAGGAGGTGAAGAAAAAAAAGTGTTATGGAAGAAACAATTGTGCAAGCAGGTGATGGATTACAGTGTTCAGTAAAGGGTGCAAATTACACCTGTTTTTTCCGAGTCACATAAAACATTATTAAATGCACAGTGACTTTGCATCCACCAAATTAATCAGCCATGGTGCATTTTTGGCAAATAATGGGCCCGAGGTATTATTGATCACAATTTTGTTAAAGCAGTGCTTTCTTAAGGGCAAAAGACCTCAAGCTTACTGGTGGAGTGTGCGTTTAGTGAGCAGATAGTGTGTAGGAGTGGGGGATGGCAGACCGGCGGGAAGAGAAGGGACAGAGCAGACGGTATTGAAACGCGTTCCGCGCTAATTAAAGCCGCAACTCCTGAAATGCCATAATAACCGTTAATTAGGGGCTCTGCTTTTTTCGACTTAATTTACTAATTAGCCGTTACATTGGTGTGGGTGTCTCTGGGTAATTATTGGCAGGGCTGAGCGACAGCTACTTGTGACTGAAGAGGATATGACACTAATTACGAGGTCCAGCAACACTACCGACCTGCCAGAAAGCCCTTATTTTCTTCTTGAAGCGTCTGGCAAAGAAGGGACATTTGACTTGAGTTTTTCTGTAGTTGCACTCTTTCTCTTCGCAGTTTTTCTTGTCAGTACTTGTGTGTCAGTGGACGCACTCACAGTTTTCCGCTGTTAGTAGTCGACAGCGAGCTTTCCGGGGGGTCTGGACTAGCCTGTGTGTCATGCATCTGTGTTAACAGCTGTGATTGCTTTCTGTTTGCTGTGAAGCATATGACTCTAGTAATTGTGATATGACGTATATGTCTGGCAGCAGTAGAGTAGCGAGGAGATAGCGGTGACCCAAAGAGTCATTTCAAACAGTTTTGGGAGGACTTTCCCTTCCAAAGAAATTAATATGCTTACTTTTTTAATAATTATTTTTCCCCTTATTGAACTCGCATGTATAGAAAGACTTCAGTTTTTCTCAAGCTAAATATTTAGCTAACGATTTCAAAATGATTCCAATTTGAGTTCGAGTTTATGGGTTTTTTTCCTATAATGATGATGATTTAAAAAACCCCTCAGGCTCTGCATTCATAATGAGTTCATGTTGTGTCAGCCTGCTTAATGTGTCATAACTATAGGCTTCTGCTGTCTGTGTGTTTCTTTGCATGTTTAGAGATCATTATGCACATTTGTCAGGAACTGCAATTGAAAACATATGCCTCAAAATTAACTGTATAATTAACTAATTATTTTCCCTCTTTTTTCCTCTCTTTCCTGCCCTGTGCAAACAGGTAGGAAAACATTTGTATTCAGAACATATATAGGTATGTGATGTTTGGCAGTGTGTCTAAAGTGTTGTAGTTTAGGGACTTGGACTGTTTTTTTTTTTTTGCATGATTTTAGGCCACACATTCTAGATATCTGAATAGATATTACAACATGGGTGACTGCATGGTCCTGATTAAACGCAACACAAAAGAGTATGCATGGCTTTTTAATCAGGCAGTATTCCTGTCACTTGTCTCTCTGCCTAGGCCCTTTAGTAACTGTAATCAATAATTTAAGGGTCCTTCCTTGACCAGTCAGGGCTTCTGTACAACCCTTCTACATTCTACCCTGCAGCCCACAAGCCTCAACCATCAGCCCATCATCCTGTTAATCAAATTACTCCTGAACCAAAATTGACAGTTTTCATTAATTATAAAGGATTATTCTAATTGCAATTCAAATTTATTCATTTACAACAGACGGTGTTCAGTAATATTTCAGCGCATTTGCATATTAAATGGAGAGAGTTGGCCATTAGGTATGCTAATGTATGCATATTTTCTTATTTTGAACGGGGGAGCCATATGCGGTTGCTGTGTGCAAGGCAGGTGAAGAATCTCCAATGCATTTAATTTGTTTGACAAACACGATGGGCACAGCAACACGTCCTCTGGCACTTGCCTGCTTGGCATCCGCGGGTCTCGGCAAGAGAGACGCCCACATGCCGTCTGTTGGCATGAAAGCAGTACAGGTGACACTGGGACAATAGATGGACGTGCTCGGAAGTAGCATGTGTGTTTGTTCGTGCCAGCAGTATACTCTACAGCTGTGAGCAGCTTTCCGCATTTCATCATATTTAGACCCTTTTAACTTCTCTGTCTGTTTTTCCCTGCAACATAATTTGTACATGATGCCAGTATACCATTTCAAAGCAGTGCATTGACGTGCCATTTGGGTGGTTTGTTTTTGATATAACTCCTCCACTTCCTCCTCTCTACTTGTTCCTCTTTGTTAAGAACCATGTTCACATCATTAGCTGACACGCCTGTGGTTGGTCCCATCATGCCGACGGTCCTGTAGGTGGGACGAAAATTTTGCACTTTCTTCAGAGCACCGCTGCTTCTGCTTATCTTATTGTTTGGTTCTCTTTCATGTATAGAGTGATTATTTAGACTTTTATTATCTGTTTGTTAGCCAATTAATCTCTTATTATCCAACTGGAGTGTCTTACTCAAAAATTTTAAAACTGACAGCATATTTTATTGGGCCTGGGCATAATCTTGAATCATAGTGGTTTGTTTAGAATAACAGCAGTTAGTTCTGTGTCTGTAAATTACATGCAATTTTCAAGCCCTTCATGTAAGCTTGAAAGAGTTAAATTGGCTGTTTGAAAATCCATAAAAGATCCCAGTTGAGCTTGCAGACTTTCAAGGTCGTTTGTTGCAAGCAGGAGACCGAGACAGCGAAAAATGGGAAAGAGAGAAATTCCTATTAAGCAGTACACTTAGTCCCATGAGGTCACATCATATAATATAAAGTATCTTGAGGATACAGGATCCTCACTGTTTTACACATGCACCATCTTTAAGATGAATAACTTAATAATAAGTTATAATAAGAATAATTTAAGATGGTTAATAAATTAATGGACTGTAGCTCGGGAATGGTTTTATGAGAAAAAAAAATTTATACATACATACATATATATATATATATATATATATATATATATATATATATATATATATATATATATATATATATATATATATATATATATATATATATATATATATATATATATATATATATATAATTATTATTATTATTATTATTTTCTTGGTACATTCAGTGATATAGGGCACTTGTATTTCAGAAATCAGTACATAATCCTAACATGCACTTTTTCATTTACTTGCTTTTTCATCAGGCCTATACATTCCAGAGCACATTTCCCCACCTTTTTGTATTTTCTTCTGTTTAGCGTCATAGTGACCCTTTCACCCAATCAGTATTTGGACCCCTGTATTGCTTTAATGAAGTCTAACTGCAGGTTATGTCACTGTGTGAGTAATGGCATTGTCTGTACCTGACCAGTCTCTCACACTCGGCCCTGACAGCTTCATTAGTTATTTTCTGTGCCATAGAGCATAGACAGGCTGTGCGGAAGTGGAGGGAGTTCCAGTCACTACGTGCCTGACAATTAGCTCCTCCACTGGGCTTGGGGACTCCTGCACAATTCCCGGCTCAGGCCAGCACAGGCCCAGGAAACTGTCACATCGGCCGCTACTCAAATTAATGAGGTGTGGACTCGGGGAAGACAAAGTTACAGCTTTATCTACATCCTTTTGTCGGGAGTCATTTGTCACCAATGAATTCTTTCTTGTTGTCCTAACATTTCTGGTTATCTCATTGTAACTTTTCCCAATGCTTTTGTTGTTTGTGCATTTGATTTGTGATTCTCCTTGCTTATCCCTCTTACATATACATAAGTTGCATGACTGTGCAAGGAAGTAATGTGAAATTGTATTGTATTCCAAAAAGAATGGGATGATTCCTAGCTGAAATTACATACAGAGATGGACTCTAAAAGGATGGATGAATCCATTTGTTCTGTGAAATATTTAAAGATGGTGGAATGTTACAGGACATGGGCAGTATTAGTGGAAAGCATGCATGGATACATTTTTCATGATGCTGGGATTTTGTAACTAAATAAATGATTGACCTGAAATAGACACGAACTGATATCAAGGTGCTGAAGCCACTCTGAATTATTTAAAAATAAAAAAATCTTAAAAAATGCTTAAATGATATGTATTCACCCCCTCAATGTGAATGGTCCTTTTGCAGCTATTACAGCTTTGAGTTGTCTCAGATAAGTATCTATGAGCTTCGCACATTTTGATTTTGACATTTTCATTTATTCCTCAATGCAAGTTCTCTCCAACTCTCCATAATTAGATGGTGAATGTTGACAGACTTCAGGTCTTGCCACAAATCTTCAGGTCATGCCACAGATTTTCAATTGGTTTTATGTGTGGGCTTTGAATTGGCCATTCTAAAACACAAACCTTTTTTCAAACCATTGCTTTGTAATTTTTTGACCAGTGCTTTGGCTCATTGTCCTTTTAGGATGTAAATTTTTGCCCTAGACACAGATTTCCAGCTGACTGGAACAGGTTCTCCTCAACAATGTCCAGTTCCTCCTGCTGAAAGCAACCCCAGAGCATGATGCTACCACCACCGCCCTTGATGGTAGGAATGGTGTTACCAGAGTGTTGGGTATTTGGCCTGCGCCAAACATAACACTTTGCTTTTAGAACAAATGGCTGAAAATCCTTTTCTAAAAGCTCTCAGATTTTGTCACATGCCTTCTAGCAAACTCCAGGCATGCTTTTATGTTAGTCTTCTCAGACGTGGCTTCCTTTTGCTCACTCTCCCATAGAGGCCAGATCTGTGAAGATGTCATGTGTGATGATATTGTTGAGGTCTGCACAGCTTCTCCTATTTCCACCAGTCAGCCCTGTAACTCCTTCAGTGTTGTAGCTGGACTCTTGGACACTCTTTCTCTGACAATTGAGCTCAATTTGGAAGAAACGCCTGATCTTAGTAGTGTCTAGATTGTGCAATATATTTTTCCACTTTGTTATAATAGATTTCACAGTGCTCCTAGGATGGTTCAAAGCATTGCAATGTTTTAATAAACTTCTCCAGCTTTTTTCCTCCTAACAACTTCATCTCAAGGCTTCTTTGGTCCTCATGACAGCAGGACTAATCTGATCTGCTGTGTTAGCTGTGAGACCTCCCACAGTCAGTGATATTTATTGTGCAAGCATACAATTGGACGCACAATTTAAAATTAAGACAGGTGTACTCTGTTTAACGTATTTAGTGTGCAAGAAATTTAAATACTAGTCGTAATTTAGATTGTTAAAATGGGCAGGGGGGGTTAATAATCAGTTAAAGCGGTATTTAGTTTTTTTAAAATTTTTAAATAATTCTGAGAACATCTAAATAATTTATTAATTTTATTTATTTAATTTTAAATGAGCCAAAAAAATGTCCATTCTAATATACTAAAATTTGATGTTGCAAAAGATTTAAAAAAAAATAATAATAATAATAATAATTAATAGTCACCGGGGGGTCTTCTGGAGGCACTGTATATCTAGAATATACATTCAAAAAGATCAGAGAGTTCAATGTATGAACTATTAGAACACACCATGCCATTTTAGTAATAAACAATAGCCCCCTGTGTTAAAGATCAATAGAACTTCTGACAAACCTTCTGCCCTAGACATCTATATCTTCAACTGTGCAACTTTCCAATACTTGATCATGGTCAAGACATAGTCTAGACTTGAGTCTGTTGATGATTGCTGTGATAGGACCCTTTAGGCTAGACATACAGACTGGGAGTTGGTACCTGTCTCTGTAATATTGATGGTGATTCTGTCACCTACCCCCCTCGCCCCTCGCCCCTCGCCCCTCGCCCCCCGCCACCACCGGGATTAGCCATGGCTATGCTGCTGGCATTAGACACACGGCACCATCGATCACCTTACATGGCCCACAGACACAGTGGAAAGGCAGAGAGAAAGAATATTAGAGAAAGTGAGAATGAGAGAGAAGAAGAAGAAGAAGAAGAAATATCCAGGTTATGATTTGAGTCATAGTGGGAGAAAAACAGGGCAAACTTGTCTAATTTTCGCTCAAAAAGTAAATTAAAACCATCTGTTTGCCAGCCCACTGATTATTGCCCCAGGCTGTTTTAGGGTCACAACCCTTGACCTTTGAGGTTAGAACTGGCCTTGATTGGCACTTCTAGCAGAAGGCATTCAGTCTGTTGACAATCAAATGACACCACTCTTCTTATTTTTGTAGGACCATCCCAATATTTGATTTTTTAAGCTAATGATTCCTTCAAAACATTATCAATAGTAGAAAAAAAGCAGTCTAATACCTTGCCTTTATGAGCACAAGACTTTGCCATATTTACAATTCTGAGACACTGTTGCTTGTAAAAGCAGGGTCTCAAAAATTCAGATACGGCCAAAACCAATTTGGCCCCTTTCAGTCTGGTCTGTGTAACAGGATTGGCACAGTGTACCTGTCCTTATCTCGCTGTCAGCCTGCTCCCTCGCTCTGGCAGTGTGAGTATCACAGAGCAGAGAGAGCAGGCGGAGTGATGTCAGTGTGTGAGAGCTTGGCTGCTGGCTCTGTGTATTCTCGCAGCAGTCTGGGTGCAGATGTAGCAGCCTTCAGGCTGTGTAACATTACCTCTGCCTGCCTTAGTGCCTGGATTGGGTTACCACAGTATACACACACACACACACACACACACACAAAGCATGGATCACTGGTTCTCCTAAAACCACATGGTCCCCTCCTGCCCCCGTCCTCCTTCCAGCTGGTTAGGGCCAAACACCCTTGCTTTTCTGGGTTAGTAGGTCTAAATGTGAGTATGTATGTGTATATTTGTGCTCCCTTTGTGTGAGCCCATCAAATTACACACTTCATGAGCTGCAACAGTAGTGGGACACATTGCCTTTTGTAGGAGGAGAGGGTGGGGGACGAAATGCATGCTTGGGCCCATTTTTCAGCAAGATAAATATGACACAGGCCATGACTTCCCCTGAAGTAAATATTGTAAATAATAAAAGACCCTGAGGAGAGTCTTAGCTTGGAGCTATTTATAACATGAAGCAAACAAGGCCAAATTGCACTGAGCGGGTTTTGAAGGATTAAAATAAAGTAATAGCATTGCTAACTGGGTAGATCCATGTTTAATAGGAATTTTGTGTATGATTAAACATTGTTCCTTGGAATTGTCCTGTCATTGCATGGATATAATAGTTTTTATTTTTAGTGTACAGGCTAAAGTGCTGAAGAATTGATGTTACATAATACATACATTCATTTCCTGTATCAAATTTGGCTTTAGTAGATTCATATAAATGCAGAAAGTTATAGCAGGGGACAGATCTCGCAAAATGTCAAGACATGAATAATGAATATTTTATCCACTTTTAATTGATTGCCCAAACTTTCTGTTTTGGTCTAAGAGGATAGCAAACCAGTCATGATTTTCAGCTGAAATACATTTGCCTTGTCATTTCTGTCAAACAGTTTAATGCTTTCTAACAGTGACACTCAATTGAGTATACCTTTTCTGTAGTACCAGAACTGTGTGTGCTCTGAGCATTAGCACCAACCTCCTTGAACATCTTTTTCCTGTAATCTCCAATTTAACTGTTCTTGCCCTCACATTTTAAAGCATTCTTTACATAACCTCATCAAAAAGTGTTAGTCTGCCATGGCGTTAATATCCTGTGTCTATTAGTGCCAACTCCAAATGCAGCACATCCGTGGTAATTAAGCCGCAAATTAAAAGGTGATGGCATCTCTTGAATAATGCGAGTCTTTCCCAGAATCCCAGAAGATAATAAGGAGCTTTTCTCCTGTCCATTATCCTCTCTAATCTCCAGCTGCTAATTAACTAGCATGTCCAGCGTTAGATGGGGAAATCTCACCGCAGTTCTCCCAGGCTACTTGTTAGGTGCCCAATATGAAAAGTAGGAAGTCAATAAAGGAATGATGGTCATGTTAAAACTGAAGCAGATGGAGAAACTCTTTGGGACGAGAAGAGTAAGTTATCTGCTAATGTTAACCAAAATGAAGCTTAATTAGGAGTGTCACTTTTAAAAATAAAAGCGAGCTCAACACTTTTAGATTTTATTCCATAACAGCTCGGACCAGGTGTGAATTAGCTTAATTGTTAGACTTACGATGGTTAATAAGTGCATATGATATTTATTGTCTTAATCTCTTTCTCCAATGTTACAGTGGTGTACCACTTCTCCAAATGGCTTCTTTTGTCCCCACTTTCTTTGTGTACATGAAAGCACTGCCAAAACAAATAAGGCAGTTCAAGAGTGAGATTGTTACCATACGATGGCATGCCAGGTTGAGTAAAGAACAGTCTCACAGTGTCTTTATATTTATCTGTGTGGAAGACAGGAGGAGACAAGTGGATGGACGTGAAAGCAGTTTCTGTCAGTAGGAATCCTCAGCTTACTTTTTGTCTCACCATGAATTATTTGTGGAGCTTTGCAACAACAAAAGAGCGAGCTTTTCCACTCAAACCCTTCTCAAGATCTTCAGTTGGCCTCATGTGCCAAAAGGGCCTTTTCTGTCCCAATACAGTATTGTGTGAATAGGTTTTTCTGAGTTAAAGGAATTAGCATCTTCCTCCTAACCAATATTTCACTCAATATACCAGGAGAAGACAGACAAAAATTTGTGGTGATGAAGGCAGCATGTGCAAGTAGGAAAACAAAAGTAGTAAATCAGCCAGCCCCTGAGGTATAGCACTCTCCCTACACTGCTAACTGTTAAGCAGCCTAACATAATTGTGTGTGTGTGTGTGTGTGTGTGTATTAGAGGGGCTAATGATTGCCCTGCTAGCCCACCATACCAGCCCCCTCGTGACCCCATGAGCTAGCCCCTGAAATCAATCTCTCTCTCATGAATTATTGAGTTGTTTGCCTTCAGCCCTCCACAACAGACACCAAAGGAGACCTTCCCTTTTCCTTCTCTACTTTTCTCTCATTCTGTGTCTGCTTTCCATTTCATTCAGTTACTTTCTGGTTTGTGGTGACGATGTGTCATTCTGGAAGAAAGAAATGCCTAGAGGTCACATTGAACCTCTTGACATGTGAGAGAGTGGACTGTGTTGTGATGTTGCATGCAGATCCAATCAAAGTACTAACATCTATGGATTAGTGTTGCTGTAAGTGTATCAAATGATTCAGAGTTTTCCAAGGAAAAGCGATTCGTATAGGTTCCTAATCTACTTGTATCACAAAATTCTTGAATGCGTTGCCGGCTCACAGCTCCAGGGTCCCTGGTTCAAGCCTGAGCTCAGGTTACAGCCTGTGTGGAGTTTTGCATGTTCTTCCCATGTTTGCACAGGTTTCCTCTGGGTTCTCTGGTTTCCTCCCACCTCCCAAACACATGCTGATAGGTTCCAGAGTGACACAACAGAAAATCATTCCCCCTCTTACACAGAGATCATGAGTTTGAATCCTGACACAGCCATAGACATCCACGCGTGTGTGTTTTAAAGACCAATTTACAGTGTCTGGTAGAAAAAAAAAAAAATGTATCTATGTTTCTTTCACAGAACCTCTATTGACTGGTTCTTGACACCAAAAAGCAGTACAACTGAATCTTGCTGTTTAAAGAGGATATCAGTACAACGAGTACTAGTCATATTTTCCCTGCAACTATGACCTCATAAAACTAATTATGATAATATACATAATTCAGGTGAATGTGTTTTAGACTGGATTTCCATATCTCCAGGGTCTCTGCATTTTGATTGACAGGTCTGTGCTGCTACACTGGGACGATCAATTACCAGTGCTGCATATGAAGTGTTGCTTATGTAAAATAATATTCCCATGTGTTATTTCTCTCTCTTCCTCTCTCTCTTCTCAAGCAACAATTTACATAAAGTACTAGAAGACACAATAACTCATTTTCCCTCTTGCAGACTCTATAATTATAAAAGTGCTAATAAATCAATGCTTGGTATCTTAATATTTAAAATAAAATAATTCATGAACAATAACATATTTAGGGCATTTGTGTCACATATCTGACCTATTTAACAAACCAACTTTGAAGAGATGTGTTTTGAATATATTCTGCATCAGAGGGAAAGGGTGAATATTTTATGTTACTATTTATGCCAAAAGTAACAGGGCACGCAGACAAAATTGTGTTCCTTGTTTTGCTTTTGGCACAGAAGCATTACTATTTTTATTATGGGTGATGTAGTGGTGTACTGTACAGTCACTGATTTCCACCTTCCTTATCATAATCACCATTTTGTGGGTTTGTTAGTTAGTTTGTATGTTTGTCTGTTTACTGCTGGTACATCTTCTATGTCCTTGTGTTGAGAGCCTGAAGCGAAGTATCTCCTGGTTGGTGCCTTCTTGCACCTCCAACCTGCAGTAAACTACGCAGTAAAGGAGAGATAAGGTGAGACTGCTGAAAATAGTGGGATAACAGCAAAGAGAAAGGGTGCAGAGATCAATCCAAGAACCAATATAAAAAGAGAGTATTGAGACCTTTCCTCTCTCTCTCTCTCTCTCTCTCTCTCTCTCTCTCTCTCTCTCTTGCTTTGACTGTCTCTTTATCGTTCTCTCTTTATCTCTCTCTGACTCAGTCTCCCTCTTTCTATCTCATTCTCTCTGACTCTCCTTCTTTCTGATTCACTTGGAGGTATGCGTTAGCCCTCATAAAATATTAATGTTGGTTGTGCTCATGGCCATAATTGCCATCTCAGCTTTTGAATAATTTATGGGCAGTGTACTTCACTCGGGTTCGTTTACTGGCACTGTTGCTAGCACCACGTGAGACTACGGCAAAAGCATTAATGGTTCTTGTTCTGAATTTAGCAACCAAATTAGATTACCTTCTGAAATGTATCCCCATTCTCGTTCTCAAACTTTTGAGTTTTAGTACTAACATTTTTTGGTGGGTTTGGTTGAAGTTCGTTGTTTTGGAAAATATATGATGCATGTTGGCAAATGATGTAGAATGAATAATTACTTACCTTTCATTTTACTTGTGTGCATTTGTATATGTGTCTGTGTGTGTGTACAATTTATTGTGTGGTTTCAACTGCTTTCTGGAGCCTGATGACTGATGACCAGATGTGACCTCTAGACATGGAGGTCAAAGGTCACTGTCTCCTAGGTCCACATTACCCCTACCACCAAGCACTTTACCACTTTACAAGACACTTTATACCTCTCAACCAGTTCGAACTGTTTAGCAGTGGTTGCAGTTTGGAAGCAGTTCTTTTGTATAACGCCAGATATAGTAATGTACACTAACACAATTCACAACTATATAAACTGTGTAACAAATCATACAAGTGTTTAAAGGTTTTCTGTGATCCAGACTGTTGAATAAGTAATGTCACAATGACAGATGAGTTCTGCGTCAGAAGAACATGTTGAAATCTTTGTAAAATTTGATGTTCCAGCAGCTTCAAATGGATAATATTTATCCAAACCTGCACTGTTCTTTGATTGTGAAAGACCAGTGGGAGAGCCAGTCATAACATAGCAAACAGCTTCATTTTTCTATTTCTGAATGAGCATCTTTGCTCACATTGTCTGTAATAATAATCATTAAAGTACATAGGTATGCATGTTATTTTGTGGACATAGAGATAAGTATGTTCTAATAACTGGCACTGAGCACAGCAGACCCTGGGTAGGAGTTTTCTTGTGCTTGTCACTATAGTCAGACAATACCATAAAACTTTTTGCAAAACATTGTACAAAATATTGTAGCTTTTTTTAGCTTGCTCACTGCTTATTCTGCGCAGACAGAGAGAGAGAGAGAGAGAGAGAGAGAGAGAGAGAGATAATAATATATATTTGCATAGGGTAACGGCTCAGTTGGGCCATTTTAGTCATTACCTCTCTAGTTCATTCCTACACTAAACCATGGCCCCACCTGTTACAGTTGTTTTCTCATGTAAAATGTTTCATACTGGAATCTATCTATCTATCTACCTATCTATCTATCTATCTATCTATCTATCTATATTGTGTGCATGTGTGTGTGTCAGAGAGAGAGAGAGAGAGAGAGAGAGAGAGAGAGAGAGAGAGAGAAAGGTGTTTTAACACATAACACATGAGGAAGTTGATGGCTGAGAAGCAGGGAATTTGTTGAACTCAGGGAAATACTCTTTTTCCTTCCCTCCTCCCTTCTTCTATCCTGTTTTGGTTGTCTGTCTGTATTAGAAGGCCATCATGTTTTGACCACTAATCCCTGGTGCTATTGAAAGGTCAACAAGAGCATGTGTAAGGCCACCCCTCACACACACACACACACACACACACATCCCTTCCCCACTGAGTGCTGTCACTGTAATAATTGGCCTTTTTAATTGGAGTGCCCTTAACACAGGGCATGTCAGCATTGTGTTGTTAATTATGAAAGCATAAGGTGTCTGTGTTGTGTGTAACGACATTAATTTATTGAACACTCCTTTTCTGCTTTCTGCAAGACCGTCCTAAGCTGGTTACTCAAAAAAGGTACTGAACTAGTATATTTTTGTTCCCAAATGTATGATATTCAACTGTACAACAGTGGTCTTTAAAGTCCTCCACAATTACCACTCCAATAACAGGCATTTGTAAAAATACGGCTAGTCTCTTGTTTACTGTAATGTTAAAAATGCTGCTGGCATATTTAATAATGAAATGATTATTAATATGCACCTGTTAATATGAAAATGAGCCTCCATGCAATTGCAGCTAATCACCAGTCAATTACAAACAAATATCACAGAGACTTTCAGAAGGTACACGTATGTCACTAGATGAGCGTCATTTAACTTTTAACTAACTGAGAAACTTACAATTGGGACACAAAGGATCCCACTGTGCAGTTTAACAATACCTCAACAATTCAATAATTCAGTTGATTCAATTTAGTCTGACTGAACAACTCCACAGCTGTGGTATCAGTGGTCATCTGTTTCATTTTCATGTACCTGATTCATGGTGGTCTTCTGATGATGGAAGAATATTTTCAAGTAAGTCTAAACAGGTCATGGGAATTTCGCAAGAAATTCAGAAGCTCTGTGGTAGACATCTGTTAAACCTGCATAAACATGTCTATAAGCATTTACACTGTGATGTAATGAGTAGGTACTCTGTGATGCTCTGATGAGTGTGTGTGTTTTCACTTTAAATCACACAAACAAAAAGCACAATTTATGATTCCACACAATGGCCAAGAAGAACACAAGTAAATATCAAATGCTGGCACACAAAAAAAGCAAAGACAATGAGATTATTCCAACCAGAACTTTTCTTATTGAAGTAAAACATATGTGTGTGTGTGTGTGTGTGTGTGGGTGTGTGTGTCTCGACACCAACAGCTGTGAGATTCCGCATGACCAGGGCGAGGGAAAATACGCTGAAAGTGTGGTTTGAGTCTGTTCTAGCTTTATTGGTTGGCATTTGCTTTGGCATTACCCCTGAAAACACACACACACACACACACACACACACACACACACGGATTGTGTGCATACTTATGCCACTGCCAGTAAAAGCAGCTGGTATTTTGCTGGTACAACTTTAATGTCCATCTGTGACTGGGGGAAATTGTGCTACTGGCCAGCCATGTTTTTGTATTTTGGCTTAGAGAAGGAGTGTGTAAGTGCAAGGGATATGTTTTGGTGTGAATGTGTCAGCTTCTCTCTCTCTCTCTGTCTCTCTCTCTCTCTCTCTCTCTCTCTCTCACACTCTCGTTATCAAACTGATCTTTCTCTGTGCAACAGAAGGCCCAATGCCATATTACGCTAAATAGCTACAGTCTGTGTCTTTTACAGAAATGTAGAAATTCTAACAGGTTGTAATTGCGTCCTATTCTACATGTTGGTGAAGGTCTCTCTCTCTCTCTCTCTCTCTCTCTCTTTCACACACACACACACACACACACACGCACACACTGCTGTGGCTAAGCCTTTTGGGAGATTAACGACAACCCAACAGGAAAAGGAAAGGAAAGAAGTGCTAAAACTGCCATTCTTTCATTTTGTAACCAGTGGGATTATATGTCGGGTGTCTCCACCCTGTTCTGATGAATGTAGCATGTATTGGATGGCACCGCTTCAAAAGCTCGCACCGGCTTCCATTACTTGTTCTGACCTTTTATTTCTTTCCCTCCCCCAGGTTCTTCCTAAAGTTCTTCCTGAAGTGTAACCAGAACTGTTTGAAGAACGCTGGTAACCCACGGGACATGCGGCGCTTTCAGGTAAAACCTCTCAGAAGTGGATTTGCATTCTCTCTCTCTCTCTCTCTCTCTCTCTCTTGCTCATATTAAAAACCAAAAACCTAAATTTTTTCCCATTCAAGGTATTTTCAAACCTTTATTGCCATGGCTGTTAACAATACCACTAAAGCGATCCAAGCAGAGCATTTATATATATATATATATATATATATATATATATATATATATATATATACATATATAATGAAAATAATATCCAACAAAAGGTTATATCAGTAACAGTATACAAATATAATATTATTGACATCTGTTTCCTGCTACCCCATGTTATCATATATCTACTCAGGGTGACTCTTAAATACAATGGTCCTTCATCTTTCTCCATCTTCCATCCAGCAGTTACTCTAATTACTCTAATCCACCTCTAATTGTAATTAACATTAAGATGCAATAAAATAAAAATATTTTAGGACGTTGCTGATATCTGAGACAGGTTGTGGAATTTTAGTTTTATGTGGTATGCATACTGTAGTATGGTGTGTAAAATGCTGACCACAGCCCTAAAAACATTCATTCATCATTCCTTCATTTTTCATTCAAGCGCTTATCCTGGTCAGGGTCACGGTGGTTCCGGAGCCTATCGCAGAACATGTGGGCGTGAGGCAGGAACACACCCTGAATGGGACACCAGTCCATCAAAGGGCACCATGTACACACACATTCACACCAAAGGGCAATTTAGCATAGCCATTCCACTTAATGACATATTTTTGGGAGGTGGGATGAAACTGGAGAACCTGGGGAAACCTATACAGACATGGTGAGAACGTGTGAAACTCCACACAGACAGTAACCAAGCTCAGGACCAAACCAGGAGCCCTGGAGCTGTGAGGCGGAAATGCTACTCACTGTGTGAGAGCATCTCACAAATTACAATGAACTGAGCCCTATTGAACAGTGAAGTCCACATGCACAGAATATAAAGGAGCTTAAAATGTTCTGCATGGAGGAGTGGACCAATAATCCTCTACAAGTGTCTCCAACCTTGTTAGACATTACAGGAAGAGACTAAGTGCTGTTATTCTCTCCAGGGCAGTGATCACTAAATATTAATTGTAAGAGGGCTGATATAACAGGCTCCTGCAGCTGTGGAATGAGTGTGTTTTTGTGTCCTTGAGACATGACAGGGGAAATATTAGTGTTAACTTTATTTAGTTTTTGTAGATTGTGCTTGCCTAGGCAGCACAGGCATCCCAAACCATTTAAGTGAACAAACAAGTTTTTAAGAACATCCCAACTTTACTTTCTTTTGGGGGTCAGACCCCTCAAACCCCTTGTAATTCGCCTCCTGCTGATGGAGCTGGTGTGAAGCATATTATCCAGATAAAGGGCAACTGCTAGATGTAACAATTTGCAAAATACAGATGTGGCAGAAATCGTGTTTTTTGAAAAATGAAAGAAATTCATTTTTCAATCCATTAACCAACACGTTTGCTTGCAATGAAATCAGACATAATTAGTATGTAGTGACTCATAAACGTTCAGTGCCATTAATAAAACCACAAATTGAGAATTTGCCACTCATCATGTTTTGGAACAAAACTATCAAATATACGCATATACTGAATATTATAGTGTTTATAGCAGGAAACCATGCAGAGGGCAAAATGTGATCATGGTGCAAGGTGCGAGCATGGCTTTTATCTATATTCACATTGTCATTCAATACATTTTCTCTTTAATGCCTGTCAATCTTTGCATTAGCCTGACGTATGTATATTTAACTGCATGAGTTTATGGCTTGTTTCTGCATGTGTGCTATGATCATGAAAACAGAGCCTCACAATTTTAATAATTTGGTCTTGCACATATTATATATGAACAGGCCTCTTCAGTTTTGAAGGGTGCTAGACTATTTCTTCAGGCTGGCATGAGGTAAAAAGTTACACTTTAGGATTAGAAAGAGTGTTATTGTGTAAACCCCAGGGTGGACAAATCATAAATTTATTAGCTAGTAAAAGTAAAATCTCTAGTTTGCTTGCCCAGTACTAATTGACTAGGCTAAAAATCTAAAGTAATATGCATATGTGATATGAATGAGTATATGATTATTTTCCTGTTTGTCAAAGTTTTCAATGTAGCACATTTTGTTTTCTCCTCAACAAAAAGTCAGCTTTCAAGTCATTGATGAATAATAGACAGACCAATATGTGTCTGAGTAGCATCTTTATTTTCCCTTTACATATTTAACTGCCAAGTGACTGCATGTAGTAAGCAGGAGAATTACAGAGTTACATAGTATTTCCACATACCTGCATGTTCCTGATTCATAAAAGATCATCTATTATCCATGCACGCTAATTAATCTGCTTAGTAAAAATTGTTCTACCTTCAGGCAAATCGTGCTGGTGTGTGTAGTGCAGCAGGTGGTGGGATATGGAATGAGATGCTTGTGCTCTATTATTACTGAGTTGCATCACACCACCGTGAAGTGCATTAAGTTTAAAAATAAATACCAAAGGACGACTTTTGTTTTGCAAATGTCAATCATGGGTAGGATTTTCCTTTTTTTGGTTGTTGAACTTCGGCTAAGCAACTACAAATAAAAAGCCCCATGAAATCTCCTTGTCCTAGACGCCTGGGATAGTGACATGTCATCCGTGTAAACTGTCATAGTATTGATGGGCTCACAATAGCAAATTTATACAAACTATCTTGAGGCAACTCATATAAAACGTTGAGAGAAATTGAGATTAGATAGATAGGCGAGGTTAATAGCCTTGGCTAAACATGAGTCATGAGAAAGTAAATTGTTTATTTTATGGGGATTGTTTTACGTCACAAGCAGATATACATGCACAACACACACAGAAGAACCCCATTATTCTGACACAAAAGAGAAGAAAAGTTCATGATGAATCCATGTGTGTGAGAGAGAGATAGAAGTCAAGAGACTGGGGGTGTTTATGAGACAAAAAGCGAGAGACGGAGAGTACCAGTTCCTTGGAGACTTCCTCCTCTTTGCTAAATCCTTTCTTTTTCGAGAGGTAGGACTCTTCTCAGAGATCAGCTGCAATTAAAATGAGAGGCTCCTTGTTGGGCTACAAGAGGGCTTTGTTTAAGCTGTTAATGCCACTCACAATGCCAAACCCAAACCATTATTACTGCTCTGATATTGTCTCAGGGTACTCAAGTGCTGCCTACTTTTAAAATGGCATTAATCTGCGCGAGCCCCTATCAGCAGACCATCATGTAGAGCAGGCCATTCTGGGAGGGGCAGACGGTGCAAGAGGAGAGGCTGGAGGGCTTTGATAAAAGGCAGAGTGGAGTGGTGCTTTGTGTGTGTGTGTGTGTGTGTGTGTTTAGTACTGAAGACAGATGGGACTAGAGACTTTGTGCAGTGCAATCACAGCACTCCTCATAAAGGGCTCCATTCTGCATAGGTGTGTTATTTTCAAGTGATAGGAATTACAGGAGATGAAATATGAGCATAAATGTATATACAGCAGAATGTATGAAAGAGTGCATAGCTAATAGTGTTCTAATTTTAAGTTTTATGTATATAAACATTTTGCACCACAGTTCTGATTGGTCAGAAGGTTTTTGATTAATTTTCTATAATAGCAGCTCGGGCAGTAGTGCTGTCTGTGTAGCAAATCACAGGCTTACTGTATATATAAACGCACTTGTTCTAATATGTAATTGTTTCTATAGGAACAACTAACACAGAGACTTGTCTGTCAGATTCTCCACACAATCAGATCAAAACGCATGTAGCTGTTGATACAGGGAAGTTTTCTGCGACGACATGTTTATTTTGCATTTTTATAAGGACTCTACAGTGTCTGTGCTTTATAACAGTCACAGGTAAAGCTGTAACCTTAACTTTAACCACGTGAGAAGGTCTTTGGGATGGAAGGCTTTGAGCTTTGTTTTTTTTCTTGGTAATATGACAAGCTGCATTTTTTTAAACTTCAACAGAAAGAAAAAAAAGGCTGCTGAGGGAACAACTTTTTATAGCTGTTATGACAACAAGAACTAACATGTTTCAGA
Source organism: Pangasianodon gigas (assembly GCA_022758105.1). Taxonomy (NCBI): domain Eukaryota; kingdom Metazoa; phylum Chordata; class Actinopteri; order Siluriformes; family Pangasiidae; genus Pangasianodon; species Pangasianodon gigas. The sequence goes on along the minus strand of CM040468.1, from coordinate 13,755,106 downwards.
GACAGCACTAAATAGAAATAGAAATAAATAACATTTTGTCTTCAATAAATAAAAAAAATTATCTTTGCTGGTAAATTGCTGTGGTACAATAGGAATAAAATGCCTCGGGATGTGTTGTTGTTGGAAAATAATCAACTTCAGGATGGTTAAAGTAACTCCACTTCACATTGCTCACACACCACCCCATCAATGATTAGTTTCCTATAACAGTACACCAAGTTATTTTTTTTATTATTTACATATTATAATGCAATATAGTTTATCTCATAGCCAGAAGCATATAAATGTGTGTGTATATATATACACATATCAATTTACTGATATTGTGCAAAATGATAAGCGGTGGAAAAACTGCTTGAGTAAAAGTAAAAAGAACTTGATGTGTTTTGCCCTGTTCAATATTCAGAAAATTCCACTTGCATTATTAAAATATTAAAGCACTTGCATTATAGTAAAATTAAATATGTATAATCTAGAGTATTTGTGTAATTTATTCTTAAATTAGTGAATGAATTTAGACATTGCAAGTTTCTTAATTGGTATAAACAATTACACATAGTTTATTTGAAGTAGTACAAGTGAATCCATTACTCTCCAAATGATTAAAAATAATTCACATTTTTAGTCTAAATGTAAGGCCCCTATTCTCTCCCTCCTTCACACACGTTTAGGCCATTTTTTTTCTGATATTTATCCTTGAACAACATCCTTTTTCAGGTGGTAGTGTCGACCACAGTGAGTGTAGAAGGCCATGTTCTTGCCGTCTCAGACAACATGTTTGTGCACAACAACTCCAAACATGGACGAAGGGCACGGAGACTGGACCCTACAGAGGGAACGCCGTCATATTTGGAACACGGTAAGCTGCCTTCTGTCAAAGTGCTTTATCACAGAATGATTTTAACAGCACATTACCATGCACCTCACCAATTTAGAACTACTGAAATATTATGGCTACTTATTAGCTCATTCCATTCATTACTCATATTTCATCAGATTAGGTGTGATCTATTTTTACAGTGTTACAGTTTTTACAGTCTTTAGCTTAACACCTTTAAATCAAGCCTTTCCCCACTCTAGCTGTAAAAGTCTAGCATCTGACTGCACTTAACCCTAGCTTTAGAGAGGTAATAGGAAAATAAAATCTTTCATTTTATGCTTTAGTCATGCTGTGAAACCTATCAGATATTCCGGTTAAACACACTAACTAGTTCGTAACAGAGAAAAGAATATTGAGATTGAGTCCATCAGGCTGTGTGTGGGAGGGAGACAGAGGAGGGTGATATGGAGAGAGTGAGACAGAGAGAAAGCGAGAGCGAAACAGAGAGAGAGAGTACGATAAAAAGAGAGCGTGTGAGACTGAGAGAGTCAGAGAAAGACACAGTGGAGGGAGAGCGAACATCCATCGGTGGCTTGTTGCCAAGTGCACGCACACACTATTATCTCATTATCAAATATGCAGTGAGCTTCTGCCACTGACGAGACACACATCTCCAAATGATCCTTCCCAGCCTATACACACTCCGGATTATAACTTACTGTTAATTTTAAGTACATTAGGTGTGTGTGTGTGTGGGTGTGTGTGTGTGTTAGTTGGAAGAAATTTGAAATAGGTACAGTTTCACACTCACCCCACACACTTCTTTGAGCTTTGACCTCCTAAGTCATGTATTCAACGGAGCAAAGAAAGTAAGGATGAACCACAATTAATTAAAACACAACCCTGTGTCCTCCCCCAATCCTTAGATTCATTCCTTTCCCTTTTAGCTCTTTTGTCCTCTTGGTTGGTTCTGCTAAATTATTCTCAAAAGACTTGCTATATAGTATAAACCATGCCATCATTCTTTGCATTGATATGACACTTTAATGTATTTACATATTCAGATCTGAGTTAGACTGGCATACATTGGTATGTAGACCTCAGAACTAACTATGGACATACGTGCTGCTCAGATAGTTACATGTGGGACAGAGTTTGCTCAAAACACTGGTGTATGTCAGTTTTCTGCTGTTTAGACTTTCAACTTAATATCTGTGTAACACAAGTGTGAATATAGACCGGTTCTGTGTATCTATTAAAAAATTTTTAACTTAAATTCCCAACCCACCATTTGTTCACTGCACTGTCCATATACTTTCACCTTGAAAACCTGCTGATGAAACATGTCAGGAATTCCACCTCTTACTGCCAATTGATGCCACACTTCAATAACTGATGGTGAAAATCATTTCAAAAATGCTATTTCTGCCTCATTGACTTGTAAAAAAAAAAAGTTTCTTTCTGATACTCTTAGAAAAATGGTAGAATAATGGAAGCAATCATTTTCCTGTTTGCCTTTGATTGCTTTGTATGTTTGTGCAGGATGGGAAAAAGTTCCCCCAGGAATATGGCAAAACGGCTTTTTAATACTCAAATTGAGACCACAAAGCCACTCGCTCGAGCTCAAGTCTGGCCTAACAGGGTTTATGGATGGGCTTCATAGACATTTGGCATGTTTAATTTCCACTGTTACTCAAATCCTTTGGCTTGTCAAGGATTTGGCCATGAATTGGAAATTTATGTGCCCTGATGATGGGATATTGAACATGATGAAGCACTGATAATGTGCCATATTCGCAGCCATTGATAAATATAGTGTAAGAAGCAGCAGTAATGTGCTGTTGGCATGTTGTTGGAGTCAAAGGCTGTAAGCTTAAGTATGAGACTCAAAAATAACTATATGAATTGCAATTTTATATAACATTAATGCCTCTTGATTTACTGCTCTGACAGCATGGTTTTGAAAGCAGATCAGCTTGATAATGACCTGTGATATTGACTGAGATTGGACAGCAGTATAACAAAAGCCACAGGGTCATTGTTGAACAAGTGTCACTTGCCTTTATGCACACACACACACACACACACACACACATATACTGAGATAAAAAAGTAGGTGGGAAGTTTATCAGTTTACCAGAGCTAGCAATATGCATGAGCTCTAGTGAACAGACAGAAGATATGATTCATTCATTAATAAATAGTGTCGTATTTATGTATTTAATATTGGCCTTGAATGGCATTCCATTATTTTTTGAATGTACAACCCAAAACTTACATTTAAGTGTGACATTTATGGTTACAACAAACTGTCAGACAGCGTCACTGAACGCAATACAGCACCTCACTCAAGGCGATATCACACTGACTTCAGTTCAAGGTCAGAATTGCGCATAACTGAAACATGCATCAGCACACTCTGGCCGGCACGCGCATCCCATGTGCAACTGTCCCAGCAGTGTATCCGTAGTTACATCTGATATATGAATACCAAACTCCTCACTGTGTGTGTGTGTGTGTGTGTGGTGGGTTTGTGTGTGTGTCTGTCACTGGGAGCAGCATGGTGAGCAGATGGTGCAGAGAGAGCCACAGAAAGTTTAATCCTATCAGATGGATTCATGCTTCTCCATCTGCTTAATCCAGCAAAAAGCTCAGCTTCTGCCAAACAGTCCACTTAGGCCAACATTACCACCACACAACTGCACTTTGCTTCCACACCTCCCCAAATTACATTATGCTACAGAAAATCTGTTCTTATTTTCTATGCTTGTATGTGTGTCTGCATGTTTGTGGATCCCGGTGTCTAAAAAGTAAATAAAGCAGATCACCATGTGCCTACAGGATGAGAAGTTGGTCCTTTCAGTGTTCTCAATCTAGTTAGGCTCAGGAGCGGGTCGTTGTTGCTAAGATTAGAAATGAGAAAAAAATCAAAAGGGGCGGAAAAAAAACCAACCCTCTTTAATATTATAAATATCTGCGTTAATGGCTCGACATGGTTTTATCTTCACCTAAATCCCAATAATAAGTAAAGACCATCTTTAAAAAAAAGAGAGAGAGATATCTTTATTGAAAAAAAACAGGCATTACTGAAAAAACTGTGCATGCTTTTATATTTACTCATTCATGCTAGTAACATTACCCATGCACGTCATTTGGTGGCTGATCAGCCATGACTAACGCATTACTCTATAAACTTTTTCAATTCCTCATACAAGTATTTGGCCACGTATTTTTGTCATATCTTTTTTAATTGCTCTGCTTCAGATACCACCATAGCACTTCAGTGTTAGTGAGGTCAGAATTCTAAAATTTATGCCATTTATGAAATATGTGATGTTTCACTCCAGTGTTACGCTACTTCTGTGATTTGAATCATTGTCAGGTCACATGACCCATAGAGGCCATGTGTTGTCTTACATTGTCTTAACGCTGCAGACATTATATAAGCCTTGTCGACCTGTAAAACAGAATTCTAATGCTGTGGAATATCCAAGTGAGACTTTTTTAGAAAGCACAGTGAGGAAGAAAACCTCAGAGGCAGACATGGCAGCACTGTCCGTATGGTCTGTGATTTCTGGCTCTGACAGTTCCTCAACCTCAGCTTTAATTCATAATTATTTTCAAGTAGAGATATGTGCAGGACAGTTCTTTAATCCTGCTTGTGCAGTTTTTATTTTTGTTTGTACCTGCCTGCAGTATCTTCTAATGAATTTAGTTGGTTCTGTTTCCTAAAATATAACAAATTATTAGCGTAATCTAAAACACTGGGACCCACTGGGACATTCATGTTGAACATTGGTCTTCATATCTGACCACTGGCTTGCACCCACGTGAAAATAAAAACCTACAGCTCATGCGCCTTTCATACACCTCTAATCTCAGCCAGCATTCTAAAAAAAAAAAACAGTGTACTTCCTATTCATATCTTTGTATCTGTTTAGAACACATTATCTATTCAATCTGAATAATGTATTCGTATTCGGTTAAATCCCTAATTAAATAGGACATTACCATATAGTACACAGACATACAACCACAGACCACCGATTACAGCGTGTGTCTTTTGTGTGGTGAAATATAATACAATTTTCAGATAAAAACATTGCATTCCATTTTTTAGTATTCCCAAGGTGTTTTTAGTATTCTAGTGGTTGAGAATGTCCACTTTTTTATTGTCCGTCAGTCTCATGTTCACAGTTTCTTTGCATACTGCATTGTTTATAACATTCTGATTGAAGGAATCAGACTCCAGAAAGGGGCCTTATTATGGAGCCAGAACCATATTTTCTTTCCAAAGCTAACCAATTGTTTGTGGTTCTCTAAAACTCCCTCAATCCTGCCTGTCTTCATCTTCCTGCTTGCAATGTAAAAAAAAAAAAAAAACATCTCATAGTGGACCCAAGCAATCTCGCTGTCTTTTGTGTCTTATTATGGTGAATGACACTATTCTAAAACTAAACAGAGGCGAACACTGGCAGGCTAAGCAGCTAAAATGCTTTCTTTACCCCCCGCCAGCGCTAACGAGAGAACCGCTCTAATAAGTGAACTGACCTCTCTCCATGCTGTTCCCTGTTCACCATGCTGTCACCAATCCACATGTACCACAGAGCACAACACAGGAAATCTGCTGAACAATGCACATGTACACCAGAGAACTGTGACAAAAATACTTGTTGAGTGCAGTATGAGGTCAGAGGACTCTTGCTTAGAGTGTAGCATGCACTTGTAGGCAGAACACAAGTGTGGATTCTCAACATGTTTATTCGTCAGCATTTTACAAAGTGAGGATCATTAGACTGGAAGTCAGAGTTATATCAGGCAAATCCATACTCTTAAACATTAACACAGGCTAGAATCAGAACAAGAAACATGGGACACAGAAACTCAACACTAATACCTAGGAAACAAGTCTTATGAAATGCACGATAACAATCAACGAGACTTCGCAACAAACAAAGAAACACAGAGGACATAAATAAGAAGAGTGACCACAAGGAAACTAGAAACAACTGAGAACAATAAGGGAACAGACCAATAGCATGCCAGGGGTGGGGACAGGTCCAAAATAGAAAACCGAAACACAGGCACATGACGCTGCTCACCATGGGAACCCCGATGCACATTAGGAAACATCGAACATGACAGTAAAAGCCAATGGGCACACAATTTTACTTCATTTTATGTGTAGTATGCACTAACTGAAAACAGGTTAAGCCATGACCTTATGATAATCAGAGAAAACGTTCAGCTGCTGTAAGTGAAACATCTGAAATATTTCATTGTAATATTCTACTTTAACAATTTCTTACATGTTGTTATTTCAGTGAACTTCTGGATAAAAAGTTCTTTGGATTAACCTTTTTCACTGATTTTCCTCTTAACGACCAATATGTTTGGTTTGACGTAAGATATTAATTCACTGTTGTGATGTGGCCCATCCTGTAATGACTTGCCATTGTCATCAAGAAGAAATCCCAGACACAACATTCAATGGGAATTCTCACTGTAAGCGAGGCCTTGTTTTCATGCCTGAGAGGCACTGCAACGGCCATGAAAACCACCGCTGATCTTTGTAGGCCATGTGGTGTGGGAATCCTAGTTAAATCCAGCTGTATGAGCTTTCCCAGTGACGTCTGTGGGTTTTTGTTTCCTGCTCTGGCTTCGAAATGAGCGCTGTAGAGGTGTCATACTACCTACCCCAAATGCCCCCCAAACCTCGTGAAACAAACCACATAAGAACTTCATCTCTAACCCCGAGGCCTCTTGGGAAACAAGGGTTGAAGTGTCCGAACTTCAACCCCCAGTACTGAAAAGTTTCTTTTCTTGAGTGTTAACCATGCAATTATCATGTAGTAGTGTTACTGACAGACCTGAAAGATTAGAATATGATAGGAAGTTTTTTAGGATAAATTTTTTATTCTTGTCTTTATTGAATAATATGTAGAAATGATTAAAAGGGATTAATTAATAATATGTCTTCTCTCTTTTTTCTCCTTCACGATATTTCTGTTGGTACTTTTACTGGAAAGCAGCAGCACCTTGCATCAAAGCCATTAGCCCTAGCGAAGGATGGACAACGGGGGGTGCTACAGTCATAATCATTGGGGACAACTTCTTCGATGGATTGCAGGTTATCTTCGGTACCATGCTGGTCTGGAGTGAGGTGGGTAAAATCACTTTAACCTCAGTGAGAGGGTAACTCAATAGATACTATCATAAAAGAGGCTTTGTTTAGAATGACAAATCTTTATGGAAGTGGACTGTATATTAAATATTGGCTAAATGTTCCCTAACTTACCATCTAATATGCTTCCACAAAATTGTGAGCCCAAGCCAGAGGCAGTCAGACTTACTGGCCAAGTTTGATTTGGGTTTTTCCATACAGCAATATAATGTATCCATTGTTGTCCTTGCTTCTTTGTTAATGTCCAACATGGTAGTTAAAGGATAATACCTCCGTCAATCCAAGTCAGCTGTAAAGGACATTGCTGGAAAGGGGCTGGAAAACTGGAACTCAACTACTAATTAATCCAAAGAAAAGTCATAGGGAAATGAGGGAATCTTACTAGGTCAAGGTACATATAAATATAAATAAATAATTTAATGTATTTTAGACTTGTTGAGGTATACTGTCAGTCCTTACAAGATCCATAGACCTGCACAGTGGTATAAATACACAAATTAATAGCCTGTAATGAGACAGAAACAAGTGCTCAGGGAACAAAAGTGCTGAGGGGGCATGTTCAAGCCAGAGCTAGAGCAGACATAAATTTTAGCCATGTCTCAAATCACACAGTTAGGTACTATTATAGGTGATTGTTTAATATTCATAACTGTCTGTTCAGCTAGGAATTACAGACAAATGTAGTGTACTAAACAAACTGAATGATGCAGCCTACTACATTTGCCAAACAATCGAAGCATGGAGCAATCAACACTTTCGCACTAACCTTATTTGTCAGGGACTGATAAACAGCCTGAAGGAACTGTAAATGAGGTAGCACAAAGTGCTCATTTTCATCTGCTGTTCCTGGCCAGATAATAGGCTCGATAAAAAAAGGTGCATAAAAATGTTAAAGTTAACATTGCATAAAGGAAAGGGAATATTACAAAATAACACATACAATAACAAAAACATTTAACAGAAAAAGAACAACAGCACATAAAATAAGACAGCATGTATAACTGGTCCAGTTAATAGAAGGTTAATAGAAATGCACATATACCAACAAAACACAAACAAAGCAATAAAACACATTTAACCAATTAAAAAAATGTTAGTTAACAACAAGCAAGCAGTTAACACAAGAAAAAGACAGTATGACAAGGCACTCAACTAGATGATTAATTAAGATGACAAAGCAGCACAATTGAGATTGTAATGTGTGCAAATGTGACTATAAATAAGCCATAATTTCAAGTGACTTGTAAAAGAATTATGTGTTAATCTGTTTTATGTGTAGTGGTACTGAATTCCATTCCTATGATTCCTTAATGGAAAATGTTAATTTACTCAAAGCGCTCCTTCTGAAGGGGACTACACAATCTCCATATGCTGTTTGTATTATTAAGAAGATTTTCCCAATCTTCAAATGTTATACTTATTTAAAATATGACAGTAATGTTAATTATTCTGCTTCGGATCTATAAAAAAAATCATACACTACAGATACTGATAAGGATAGTTGATAACAGATAACGTATGTAGCCAATGTGGCTATATGATGGTTGTCTGTAGTGTTGCTTTTGTCTCCATCTCAAAATTATTTTATATGTGTTAATGATCTGTACACTAAAATTAAACATATGTATCATACAGGAAACAATGTTGGTAAAGTTATCTAGCTGAAGTCAAGCAGTACTGAATGCAGTGCAGCACTATTGTTTATAACACATACATTTTAAACTTAATTTCTCTAAAATGCTTATTATTTGAATTTAAGGAATCTTTCATGTACAGACCCACTTAAAAATTTCATATGTAGTATATTGGGACAGTGTATACTTTTAAATATTCAGTCATAGCATGCCATTTGGGACAAATCTGTGGTGTAGACTGATCAAGTGCTTTGTGATTAAATTCAGGCATTACTTATACTCACCTATGCTCACTTCATAGCCATTGCCTCCAATGCAAATCTGTACAAGTGCCTTTGATATGATCTGGAATTACATATCAGAGGAATGAGGACACATGCAAACAGCACAGGATGCCTGCATAGCGCAATGACAGTGTACATCTGGGACACATTTACTGCCCTTTGGCTCCTCCCCCTCTAGCTGTTCCTGTACACTTCATAACCTTTTGACCTTTCTGCCCTAACCTCATAGCTCCTAAATGAGGAGGCCCACCCAGAGACCCCTCAGCTATGCCCATCAGCTATGGATTTGATTACCCCTGATAGAGTGTGATGAGGGAAAGCGAGAGACAGAGAGAAGTTTAATTTTTCCTATATCTTTCTTAGTTCACATCATACTTAGCTCACAAATGTTAAAAAAAAAGATACTAGACTGTCTTAACATTAGTCTCTACAACATTTAGGTGACTGAATGACATTTTTGCAGGGAGAGTTAGAGGCATTAGGTAGTTATGGGGTAAAAAAAAATGGTCCTGATTAGCCCTAGGGGAATACATGTGTGTATGGCTTAACAGTACACGAGCCTCTGTTTACAAAGTCTTTATACTGGGGTTTGTTTTAAAGGTCACATATAGAAACTCCCAGCTTAAGTTCATGTTCAGGGACCAATACACACACACACACATGCACACACACACACACACACTTCGATATACAAACATTTCTCTGTGTGGCAAAGAGAAAGGTAAAAAATTAATGAGCAATATGTACCATATGAATATATACTTAAGTATTTAGTTCGGAGCATAACTGAGTGATTAGTGTTTGGGAACAAGGATAGTGTATAGAGTTGATCATTTCAAGTTTAACTCTACAGCAGGTTTTTAATTAGGGTGTCTCTAGACAAGGAGTACTGATCCCATGTGCCCTTTCACAAAGTAACAACAGCCCCGTCAAACCCCTGACAATGATCGGTATGATATACAAACTCACAATACACAGATACACATTTCAGTCATATTTACTTACTGTTTTCAGGGTTCTTGGCATTTTGGATGCCAATTTTTTCAGTGTTAATACACAGAGACACTGGTTCAACAGTAAAGCAGGACTACTGCAATAAACAGCTGCCTGTACAGTTAATAAACAGAAACATACTTACAATATTAAATATGGAAGCAACCAAATAAATTTTGTGGAAATAAAGTGTGAAGTGATCAAACTGGTACATCTTACACATAGGAGTAATAATAAACTGTTAAAAAATTGTCCTAGTCAGGGACACTAATCTCTCTCTGTCTCTCTCTGTCTCTCTCCCATCAGCTCATCACGCCTCATGCCATCCGGGTGCAGACGCCTCCTCGGCACATCCCTGGAGTTGTGGAGGTTACGCTGTCCTACAAGTCAAAACAGTTTTGCAAAGGGACACCAGGCAGATTCATTTACACAGGTAAGCTGTCCAATCTCATGCCAAAGTTACATCAGCTGACCACAAATATACAAGCAGTGATCATCATAAAAGAAAAGTGACTATTGAAGAACTTCTACCATCTTGGGTGAAATTTCAGGGGTATCTACACTTTTAGGGAAAAGGGTTATTTGGAAAATTAAGGGGGTTTTACCTTCTTAAAAGCTATAAAGACTGCTACTGTAAACCTTATGTGATAGTGAAACAATATTTTTTAGGGCTTTACCTAGAACCTTTGAGGGATTCCCCAGAGGGACAAGATGAAGGACTTACAGGGTCTAGAGCTTTAGAGTATAAGCATAAACAGGCATACACTGCTGGAGTCCAATCCACTTGCTTTCAAGGAAGTTATTATTGTCAGTTTCAGTATAGTCTAGTTATATGGACTCTTAGTTATTGCCTTATGGTTAATATATGAGCCTATTTCCCTCTCCCTGAGCAGCCGTACTGATCTCTGATCAGCCACAGATTAGGCCAATAATGGGGGCTGTATGTGTTTGTTATTAGCAGTCTTTATAGCTTTCCATTTAAGCTGTCTGTAATCATTTATCTGCATTACACTTACATTCTGACTTACATACAGAAAAGCGAAATGTAGAGCCTATATAGCAAAAACTTAACAGAAACAGGAGGATATTTTTTCCTTAATTACTCTAGATGAGGAGATAGTAACGAGCTCTGCTTGTAAACACTGTAACAGTTTAGTTAGACAAACAGTGGGCGCTTTATTGGCCTACATCTTGAAGTCATTTGCAGAAAAAAGGGCCGAAACGATCTGAGTAGATTTCCGGATTGCATACAAACACACATGGGTGCACAAACACAAAGAAAACAAGTGCCTCACTCATTTTAGACACACACACACACACACACATACACACACTAAATTAGTGGACCTAGTCCCAGAACAATTTCAATAGTTCTGTAACGAGTAGAACTGCATCTTTCCATTTTGCATTTCTTTCCTCTCTTTTTCCTCTCTGACTAATGTATTCTGTATTAATTAGCTTAGTCTTTGCCCCAAACACACATATTCTGGTTATATGAACATGGTTATAAACAGTAAACACAAAGCGAGAGAGAGTAAGTGAGAGAGAGAGACCTCTACCTGAGGCAGCATCAAAACACGTGCCAAAATCACCCATTAATGCCCACAAATACTGAGGTCAAAGGACAAACCCCTGAGAACTCATTAGCAAATTACTAGTGCTGTGTTTGACAGTCTGTATTTATAGGTGTGAGTTCATTGGGTTTGCACCTCAGACATCTGCATGAGCATGTAACACATGAAAGTGATTCAAAATCAGAGGCCATACTTAAATACTGGATCCATGGAAATAAAGTTAGAAAGTGTGTGTGTATGTGTGTGTGTGTGTGTGTGTGTGTTTTCAGTCATAGTCGGTGCTGACCAGTGCAGCTGTAGGGAGGTGTGCACTGAGAAAGAAGAATGAAATGTTTTTTTCCTCCTATTTCCCTCAGCTCAGATTAAATCCTACATGAACCCGTAACTTGTACTGATTCTTCTAACTAAACTAAAACAGAATAGCCATCTTATACAAGCTGAAACCCCAACTTCCTTGTACTCCTTGATTTTGTTTTTTTGTAAAACCTGTGCTGGGTGACTGGAAAGCGAAAGTGGTAGCTGGCCTTGGCATAGCTAGTACTCAGTGAACAGCTGGCAAAACTAATCAGCCTGTTACTGAACTGTGTGAGCGGTGGCTATTAGCGTAGCTTGCTAGCAGCTCTGCGGGTCTAATTAAATCAATACAGGCAGAGCCATGGACGCCTCCTGCCAGGCTCCAGCTAGGTGCTAATCTGTGGCTACCTGGAAACTGCCAGTAGTATGTCAGGTTTTGTAACCTCTAAAATCAGTCAACCGAGATATACAATGAGAGTCAAACTATGGAAGATTGTATTATAAGACTTTAAATGGACAAGGCAGTGGGTAGGTGATTAGGAGAGCAGAGTTTTATGCATTGTGGGTTTTACTGAAGAAAACCCACAGACTTTTTTGCATATAGCCTAGGCACAATAATTCATTATCATTCCTTCATGAAGCACTGCTCTTTGCCTTTCTTTCTTTGTTTGTTTCATTGTTTTCCTCTCTGGCCTTGATTTAGTTGCAAAGGGCACACAGTACCTAATAAATCTTCTATAATTGACAGTGGAGGTGCCCTGTCACTCGTGAAAGTATGTGTCAGTGCTGGCGGTTTGTAAAGAGGAAGTGTGAAGTGTGCAATCAATAAACCAATACCTAGCAAGACAAACCCTGTTTATGCTACATCTTTAGTTAGAATCCTAAAGAATTAGCTCTATACATTACATATTGATGTTATTGTGGTGCAGATATGTGCATATTGCGTGGCATCCCATTTAGCGTAGACTGCCGTTATATTGCAGCCTTCACATTTCAATTAAGTCAGGGTTGTCAGTTTCCAGACTTCCTACCTCATTTAACAGACCAGATTCAACCTGTCAGCTAATTATCAAGGTCTTCTTGGGCTGGATTTGGTGTGTTAAATGAGGGAATGCACAAATTTGTGTAGGGAAATGGCTTTCCGCGAACTCGGATTGACACCAGAGTCATATGTAATCATCTATCTTCATTGGATTTATTTTATATGGTATAAGTAGAAATGCCAAATGAGGAGGTGCATGCACCCCCATAAGTTCAGCAGGGGTGTATTTTTTCTTTAATTGCTGTATCTTTCAGAACACGCACACCACCTTCCCCTTCCCACCACACAAATCTCTAGTGTCAAACCATACATCTTAAGGATAACAGAGAACAAGGGAGAAGGGGAGGGAAGATATAAGAATAAGTTTGTGAATAAGACAAGATACTTTATTGATCCTAAACTGGGTGGCTTGGGGAAAATAACTCATCTATAATAAGGAGGGAAGAATGAAGCAATAATTCAGAAGTATCGAACGCTGCCCTGCTGCAAGAATCGATCCCCCAGAGCCCTCACTTTCAGATCATACCTGGAGGAGGGAAAAACAAAGCTGAGGAGATTGCTATACACTCCCATGTTCATTACTGCAACACTATGACAGGATATGTGGAACCAAAGATGGGGAGGAGGTAAAAACATTTTATTGGTATTGTATGATGTCATAGGGGATGGTCCTCTGGGGGTGCTGAAAATATTATTTTTTAATTAAACTAGAAGGATCTGCCCTTCTAAATTGGGCATTGAAATAGGGTCTGTGGCCCAGTGAGGATGTGATAGCGTGAGCATTAGTATGGTTCTCACGTCTCTTACTTTAGGTTACTGTAATGTATTATTATTCTTGGTGTTTATATTGTGCTCTAAGATATACTCCTGTGCAATAATAACTGATAGCATTTGTTAACTTATGACCTTATACTCACTTTTTATTCTGATCAATCATAGACATCTAGTCCTTCTTCTTCTTGATTCTCCCTGTTTCCCTTCCTCCTCCACCCACTCTCCACAGCTCAGACCATCCTCCTCCCTGGATCATTATTGTGAAATATGATGAGGCATGCATCTGTCCTCATGAAATTTCAATGAGCATTGATTTGTCTGATTGCAAGAGATCGCTCACAATGTGGTCAGAGAGAGAAAGAGAGAGAGAGAGAGACAGAGAGAGAGAGAGTTGGAGCCTATTTGCTCATTAATTCATTGCTGAGGTAATTGCTGTCATACCAATTTGACATTTTCCTTGACACCAGCCAATATTTTTGTACTGGTGATTTTTGCAATTTTATTCCACTGAAACAGTCTATTAAGGCCATGCTTGTTTTATGAACTTTAACAACCTGATAATGACCAAATCCACAGCAAATTTAGTCTGATAGCCTCAATTAACACATGCCCTTAAACATCTTATGGATACAAACTGTTTTTGGATTTCTACTCCAGTTTCTACACAGAAAACATTTTTGTTTTTTTACATTTAGTGATTTAGCAGATCTCTGATGCAGAGCGACTTACAAAACATTCTAACTGTTGAAGGTGCAGTGATACGAAGCATCTAGCTAATCTGCAACAATTCGTTAATTAAAAAAACAGGCAACAAATGCTAGCTTGTAAAAGTGTTAGAGTCACCTACACACATAAACAATATAAAAGACAAGCAGTAATGAAAGGGTAATTTTAAACCTAAATGTATAATTAATCGTACAATAAATTTAAAAAAGAATAAGTAATACAAGAGGCAATTAATGCAAGTGCAGAGGAAGTGAGTTGTTATCCCACATAGTGCCTGAAAAGAAAGGTTTGGGGTGAAGAAGAAAGCTTGTGCCCCCACTGAGGAGTCAGGATGCTGAAGCAGAGAAAGTTTGTGCTATAAGCATGTTTAGACATCAGAGAAACACATGCCTGAGTTGTCCTGAAGGTTTCTAGCTCTGAACTAGGGTATGTAGATAATGTGCTGTGGAGCCCTTGTTCTTGCTGTGACAGGAAGGGGTGGCATGGTGGTGCAGCAGGTAGCATTGCTGCCTCACAGCTCCAGGGTCCCTGGTTCAATCCTGAGCTCAGTTACTGTCTGTGTGGAGTTTCTGTTTGGGTTTCTTCTGGGTTATCCAGTTTCCTTCCACCTGCCCTGCTCTAAATTGGCACTAAGTGTGATTGTATATGTGAAAGTTGCCTTGTGATGGATCGGTGTCATTTTGGGGGTATACTTCCATCTCATGGTCCTGGAAAAGGCTCTGGATCCACATCATGCTTATTCAGTTGCTAGCTAAGCCCTGTTCAGTTGCATTTCACTTTAGTTATGAAGCTACATTTCCATCCATGAGTTGTGCTCAATTTCCCATCAGAAATAACTGTTTAGAAATGTAGGTATGAATCTGAGGTGTGAATTGTATTAATAACTCTCAATTCCTTCAGAATTCAGGGTAAGGTAGCGGCAAAGTATTGAAGTTGCTACACTGTCTATCGCTTCCCTAATATATTAGCACTAATGCTTGCTCAGCTAATGCATATAATGTCACATTTAGCATTGAGATGTTAGCATGTAACATAACATCTCCAACTTGGCCCCAATGCTATTTTGGAGCAGTTAACTGCTATGATTGCCCAGGGAGAACAATAAACAGCATCCCCGAGCAAACTGAAGCCATGTGGGAGTACGAAGAAAACAATAAAACAGTTTGCAAAAGAAGAGCTACGCCAAGTTATAAATACTCACCGTGTGGTTAGCACTTATTTTACATGTAGAAAATATTCTACTGGCTATAGTGAAAGTTTAGGCCAACAACAGTCCCACTTCCCCATTTTTCTTAGAGGGTACATGGGCACAGATTTAGTTCATGTATGTGCTTTGACATGTATTTCTGCTTGTCAAACATGTACATGTATAAAACCCTACCTGTATCAGTTTATGTTGATTGCGTCATAGTTTGTGTATTTCCAGTGTTTAGGGCATCATTAATAACTAATTAATGTAGATTGTTTTGTAGGCTTACAGATTATGCAAAAATCATATCAGTGGATTTACTTATGAGTCACTCTCTCTCTCGCAGTGTGTGTGTGTGTGTAGGGGTGTGTGTGTGTGTGAAAGGAGAGTAAAGGTTCTTTCTTTTCTAAGAAAGGCTTGGGGCATTTTGTAAAACTTGGTGTATTGTTTTCAGTGTTAGAGATGTTATTCTTCTACTTGCACACATTACAATGTGTTTACATTGCAGTGTGATTACAGTGTGATCATAGAATGTACAGATATCTAATAATTTATTTTATTTACCTTGTATGTTATTCAGTGGTTGTTCAGAATCAGACGTGTTAATGTATAATGGAAGATCAGTTTAATTTATTACCAGTTTGTTTGTCCCCTCTCTGTCAGGCTCCTTCTTACTCCCCTTCAGTAAGTGAGTGTTTATCCTCCATAGTTATGTTTACATGCAGCCTAATAATGAATTAATTATTTGAATGATATCTCAATCAGAATAAAATCTACCCTATAAAACTAACTAGAAAATCTAAAAGGTGGGTGTTTATCTACCCACCTCAGTTAGAATAGAACAGACTGGAATATAGTAAACTGATATCTGATCACATGAGGTGGGCGATCCTTTTAATAATGTGCTAAATAGATGTGCTACTGGTGCAAAAAAAAAAGATTATCTGAGAAAACACAGTTTGTTACACACGTTAATATATTAAACTTATTTATGAGGTTGGATGGAGAGTGGGATTAGCATTAAATGAAAACGTTAAGGCAGATGCAAGCTGCAAATTCACTTCAACATTTGATATACAGCAGATATTCAGCAAGAATGCTATGGTTGTTTACAAAATAACAGAAAATGTACACGCTAAAAAAAGGGCAGTTTTTTTTTTAGATAAAACCTATGTTTCTTGTGAAGTTATTCCCAGACATATTATGTTGTCCCAGATATACTGTGTTATGTTGGTAATATATCTGCCTCACTGAAGACTAATGTGGGCATTTTCTTGCTGTTCATTGTTGAGCAAATAGAAATGCTGTGCAACTTCACTGTGGCCATAAACTCTTATATTAAAAAAGCTACCACTCCAGCAGTAGCTCTGTGATATTTAGTAGCTAACTAAGCTTGCAAGGAAGCTAGCTAACATCAGTTTAACTAATTTTCATCCATTTTGGTCCTGATTGTTTTACTCAAACCGTCTACTTGGTTGGACCGTGAACCATTGGCCCATTCACTTCAACAGTAAGATGGGGTAAAAATCCTCACTTGCAGAAAGGAGTTCAAACAAACAGGTGGAGATGATCAACTGTCACAAAGGCAACTCCCACCATCGCACATGGAAATGCAAAACTTTTCTTATTCTTTCACACACTCACACATTGAAAATCATTTGTGCGCCATTGATTTACACATTCACATTTCATTTACAGCTGCAATTTTTTTTCTTCACATATTAAATTGTTATATTTATTCAACAGATTTTCACATATTTGTGAACGTCCTTTTTCATACTCTTTTTCACCACCCTCCAAGTATTTTGTGCAGTTTCATAAGTATGTAAATGTTCGAATACAGCAACGCAGTTCAGTACATTGAATATTGTTTTACAAGATCTACATGTTTTTGACCATTTTCTGACTCCATAAAACAGTCATGTCAATTGAAAGGTAATTAATTAAGGTGATTAACTTAAGATAGTTGACCCAGAAATGCAAATATATATATATATATATATATATATATATATATATATATATATATATATATATATATATATATATAAACTTTCAGACTTATTCAAGTTATATTGAAAAATCCTGAACATCTCCTTAAGTTTCTTAAGTTTCCCCTCATATTGGCCGACATATTAACGTCATTATAACTTTATTAGAATTCACTGAACTGTGACCATCTGCTCCAACTGACAGGAAAGCACCCAACTCCACTTTCTCTCTGTGACCCACCAACCCCTAACACTCCCTCGCGCTCACACCATCCAAACCACGTTTTGGGTTTCTCTTCCTCTTTTCTCTGCATTTTCAAACTCCTGCTTCACGAAGTGGTGGAAGAAAGTTCTTTTAAAGCCATGTATGTACTATAAGCGAAAGAGTCCATGGTCTGAGTTGCTAGGTCAGTCTTAGCTTTGGACCGCATCATGAATTAAAGAAATATAGAACAGCCAAACACTGATACTAGATCAGCATAACTAGTGCCAGTTTCTTATTTTAAAAAGATATTTCTCAAATTTCTCAAAATGTAGAACATTTCAATATCTAGAACATTTTGTCTATATTTGCAATTTGGCCTGAAACCTGCTTTTAAACAGTCGCTTTTTGAAAACAAAGCACTGCCATAAAATGCATCCATATATATTTTTTCCTCTCCGTATTCTTTCTGTTATTGAACCAACTTTTGTGAGATAGCTTGTAAATCCTTCTCCCAGTCTTCATATTCTTTTAGATGACTGCTGCACTTTCATGTTTCTGACAAGATAAAGACTCCATGCGTAGTAATTGCTATACCAAAATGCACCATCTTTCAAATCCCAAGATTGCCATTTTGTACCTGCCTTTTACACTTAGAGTAGAATAAATGCAGGTAATCATGGGAAAATGCAATGGCTTCCATTAGAACAATTGTATATTTCAGTGGCACTTTCTATGGTGTTAAACCTGTCATGATTTTGCTGAAGTGTGATTTTCTTCCATTTCCTGATGTTATAATTTTATGTAGGACTTTAATGATTTATTGATTTGTGATTTGTAACTGGTATGCCCTGGCAGTTACTTTATTAGTGGACCGTTGAAGAAAATATCTATAATCAGATTTAATGCTAAAGCAGCAATCAGTCATTTAATGGTGGGACCAGTCATCCACAGAATAATGTTGTAGCATTAATGGTGTCTGTTTTTCAGCTTTAAATGAGCCCACCATTGATTATGGTTTCCAGCGGCTACAGAAGGTCATTCCTCGGCATCCTGGAGACCCAGAGCGCTTGCCAAAGGTACGGTGTGTTTGTTACATTCTGACTAGACTTGTAGAGTCAGTACTGTTACTATTACACATGTATAATAGAGTATCAGAATGTTTTCATTCACTCTTCTAAAGTGTCTACTGATAACGAAAGATCCAGATGTCTGAGCTCACCACCAAATACTGTTACATTTAAAAACTATATTTTCAAATTATATTCTGTCTAATGAGTGTTGGTATGTATTTATTGACAACAGTATTGACTGTAAAGTATGAAGACACAGAACTGACTGAAACACTATCAAGTGTTTGTCATAAAGACACATCGTTCTTTAACATGTGTTCACACTAACAACCTTAAAAAAATACTCAAATTGTGTGTAAACAGGTTATTTGAATATCATTCGGTTTCTAAAAAAAGGATTCCTTAAGCAATTAAAATTGGGTTGGTGTTAGTTTTAAACAATGTATCTCGATTTTATTGATTTCATATTAGTAGACTTATTGACCCTGCTACACAAACAGTACACATTATTATACCATACAAAGTTGGGTTTGAAATTCTTCATGATCATTAAGAGCAGTGTTAACAAAATATTATTTAGGTCATGTTGGGAGGACAGTCATGATATTGTGCTTACATATTGTCCATTATTGTTTTGTTTTTTGTGACTTTTGGCTTCAAGACTATTTCCAGATAATTTCCAGGTTATTCCTGATATAAGATGAGGAGCTTACATCAGAGTGTGAACTGAACATTATTAAAAGACTAAGATGGCTGACTCCTCGCTCTGATGTCATTGTGGGCTTGTAGATAAGACTTGTGCAGTAATGATTGCTGTTCTTGAGTCATTAGCAGCTGTTGCCAAAGCACAAGGAGAGTTACATCATTGCTGCATCATCCATGGTGTGCCTTGTGTGCTGATGTGTGTGTCTCAGCCAGAGATTTTAAATCTAGTGTGGTCCTGCTGGAGCAGTGTATGATTTTCTCCTTAGTTTGGTGTGTATTTTACAGTGTGGCTTTTGCAGTCCTTCTTTGTGAGTGCACACGTGTATGTGTGTCTTAACAATTAATCTTCTGCCTGTGAGTTTCCTGGGGAATGAAACACACATAACATGCTTCCCCATTTGTCTGTGAGCTCATTGACTAATGTGACTAATTGCAATAAATGACTCAGTTTTGTGCTTGTGTGTTGCTGTGATTGGAAGTGTGTGTGTGTGTGTGTGTGTGCGCGCACGTTTGGAAGACTTAATAGTAAGATAAGTATAAACACATTGTGAGAAGGGTTGTACAGATATAAGTTGAAGACAAAAGCAGTGCAGTAAGACCATTAGAAATGTGTGTGTGCATGTGTGTGTGTGCTTGTGCGTGCGTGCCTGTGTGTGTGTGTGTGTGTGTGTATGTGTGTGTGTGTTTGTTTAAATTGCCTGTTAAAAACTATACTCTTATATAGCGCATCTTACGTTCAATATAATCTATAGGAGCTCTACATTAAAAAAAAACTTATAGACATGAAATAACAATCCTAATCAATCATGCAATTAAAAATACACAAAATACACAACGAGTGATCAAATACATATCAAATATTTCACACATGGTTCAGGCTAAGGAAACTAGGCAGAGTGCGTTTCATTTTATGTCACTAAACTCAGTTACTTTTGTGTTTTCAGTGTGCAGGAAAATTCACCTCAGTCTCACATCAATAAATTACACATCAGTGTAGATTTTTTAAGGGGGTTCACACCGGTATCCCCCTTTGTTTATTTCCTCTCAGTTTGACAAAGATGAATTGTGAGATTCCAGGAAAAAGTACATGAAAACACTCCAAGAAGTGTGTTATGGTTGATTTGCTCCAGGTGTGTGTTTGTGTGTGTGTGTGATTCACGGATTTCTTATTGTAATACTACAGTGTACAATTAGTGAGCAAGACATTTAATGGAATATTCCAGCGAATTTCAACCTAATAACCTGTACTGAGAAAGAATGGAAAAGATCTTCACTAGAAACTGACTTATAATGGAAAACTAAACTCTGGTAGCTTGCGTTTTCCAAGATTTTGAGCTACATTTGTTAACATATAACCCCAAATTCCTTCCTCTGAAAAAATAGTCCCATCTCTGAAAGGACAAATTATACAAACTATAATGGCTATTGGTTTGAATATTTCAGAAACAGCTGATCTCCTGGGATTTTCACACACATCAGTCTCTAGAGTTGGTGCAAAAAAAAAAGAGTAATTTAAAAAAAAAAACATCCAGTGAGCGGCAGTTCTGCGAGAGCTCAGAGGAAAAAGGCCAGACTGGTTTGAGGGGTTTCATTCTTGTAAGCTAAGAACAGGAAACTGAGGCTACAGGCTCACCAAAACTGGGCAGGTGATGATTATAAAAACACAGCTTGGACTTTTTGCACGCTTCAATTGTTCAGTTTGAGTGAGTCTGTGCACACTGTAGCCTCAAATTTCTGGTCTTGGCTAACATGAGTGGAACCCAACAAACCAGGCTGAACATTCTTCTCCATGTTCACCTAAGGTTATGCATGAGATGCTTTTCTGCTCAGCATGGCTGTAAAGAGTGGTTATTTGAGTTACTGTAGTCTTCCTGGCAGCTTGAACCAGTCTTGCCATTCTCCTCTGAGCGTTCTCTTCAACAAGGCATTTCAGCCCACAGACCTGCTGCTCACTGGATGTGTTTTGTCTTTTGTATCATTCTGTGAAAATTCTATAGATTGTTGTGCATGAACACACCAGATCAGATACTCAAACCGTCTCGTCTAACTAAAGCTCTTGATCAGTATCTGCATGGTTTTATACAGTAAAAGCAGTTACTAAAATTGAGGTTTATATTATTTATATTTATAAATAAATTATTATTATTATTATTATTATTATTATTATTATTATTATTAATTTATTCATTTATTTTTATATTATTATTATCCTTTATCCTGGTCAGGGTTGTGATGGATCCGGAGCCTATCTTAGGAACATGAGACAGGAATACACCCTGCATAGAATGCCAGTCCATTGCACAGCACTATGCACTCTGTGTGTGCGTGTGTGTGTGTGTGTGTTTATAAGCACAGGCACCAGGAGGTGATCCATCATGGTGAAGTCAGCTTGTGCCTCCCAGCAGGTCAGCCGATCGAAGACTTTGCTGCCTAGACTTTATTATTGCTCCACCACTAGTAATTGAGTCATAGTGTGCGTGTTTCTGTGTGTGTGTGTGTGTGTGAGTGAGGGAGAGAGCATGAGAAGAGAAATCATTTCGGCAGCTCTAACATTCAGATCAGCGTTAAACACAATGAAGAGGTCAGAAACAGGGAGTGGATATGCCATGCTGCTCTTCTACTCTTTTTCACTCTCTTTCTCTCTATCTCTCTCTCTCTTTTATCTCTCTCACTTGTTTCTTGGCAGCTATCCCAGGTGCCATCATCAGCATCTTTCTCTCTTTAACACACACACACACACACACACACACACACACACACACAGACCGTGTGCTGTTCATCGATTTTCTCGTTTTTAGTGAGGTAATAACAGTTTGTTGATGGGACGCACTTTTCAACTGCAAGCTTCATTCATACTGCTCCTGACTCAGATACAGGAGGAGAGAGACGCCAACACACACACACACACACACACACACACACACACGCACACACCCTTTACACAAGAACGTAGACTGGAACATGTACAGTGCACATTCAAAGTTGATTAAACTGGCCAGTAGGATGAAAATAATTTTAGCAACCGTGTGCCTCTGCCTATGGAAATAAATTATATTTGTTATGAATTTTCAGAATTTTCTTCTGACAAGCTATTGAGATGCTGATTTAATTACAATTCCACAATTCCCTAATTCTTATCATATTCTGGTCCTTCACACGTCTTACTTATTTCTAAGGAAATGCCACAAATGTCAGTGGATTTTTAAAATCATTATAAAAACACGCCCTCGCTAACTAATTACCAACACATGCATAACAGAGGCAATGTCACAAACAGAGTGACAGACAGTGATGGACAGATGGTGTAGTGGCCCATGTAAGGGGATTAGAGGAGAGAGACAGAAGTCTGAATGGCTTATTGGGCATTCATACCACCACCGAAGGGAGCTAACACAAGCTGGGCAGTTTTAGAGCTTTTATTGGTCAGATTTGAGTGTGTGTGTATGTGTGTGTGTGAAACAGATGAGTGAGTGAGCCCATGACCAGCACTTTTACAGCTATTATTGATCAAATTTGAGCCTGATGATGCAGTACTGGCATTAAAAAAATCATTAACATTCCTGATCTAACAGAATTCTGATATGTGGTAATGACTCAAAGGAAACAAGGAATTCAACCGATGTGTCATTCCTGGTGGCGTCATCACTTTTTTCAAGTCTCTTTCTCTTTTTAACAGGAAGTGTGGGTGATATCATGCTGTTTCTGCTAAAGTTAGTGTGATCAAATGGGGTGAAGCATTTTCTGTCATTAGTGATCTTGCATTACGCTTAATGACCTGCAAATTCATGCAGATAATCACACAGTGATGTCAGATACCTTGTTTCTGATTATGTTAGAAATGGCATAGTTGTTCATCTGTTATTCATGGGTTTGTTCTTTTAAAAGTGTCGTTTCATTATAGTCTAAGATGGCAAGATTACCGTTTGTTAGGACAACACCACATCATGTACTATGAACTGGAAATTTAAAAGAAAGCTATTTCAAATAAAATGAGTTCATAAAATCCTAAATGCATTAATGAAGCATTAGACAATGCTAAATTTGTTAATAAATAAGAGTAGAAAACCAAAACATATCACACGCCGCCTCTCTGATAAAGTGTTAATGCTAGCATCTGGACCAACCATATTTTCCTCTCCCTTTTATGTCTTCCTGCTATATTCGGTATATTCGGTGTTACAGGCTGGCATTATTCAGAGAAAGTAAAATCACTGGGAGTATAAAGCTATTTGTGACTTATTATGATTCAGCTGGTTTCTCTCTCCCTTGTTTTTAATGCAAATGTGGAAAGAGTGTACAAAAAGACTAAAAAGGAATTGCGAGAGAATTAGCTAAAATTGTCATAAGGATTGTAAATTGGTTCATTAGAGGTCATTAAAAAGTGTTGATGCTCGGCTGCGGTGGGGAAAAATGATAAAAGAGGACTCCAGGGATGTTCCATTGAGATGAATTTGAGGTGAAATTCAGTAATCTATTGGGTCCTGTGTCGGTCTTATGGACTCTAAATGGACAGGAAGTGCTGGGAATGTTCAGAGGATATCTTGAGGATGTCATTTAAATGATGATAAAGCAAGTCTGTGCTTGCGTCTCTTCGTGTCTGCTTGTGCTTAGCTGCCACAGTTTTGTTGCAAGCCCTTTAAAATATTCACCTAACAGTATATAATTCAAATTATTTACATTTCAGAAATTAATTTAACATTTGCAAAACACATGGATGAAAAGACCTATTGTCTACATACAGACAAATTCATTCTACATTGCTGGATTGTTTAATATCATGAAACTAAACTTGAACTCAAAAATGAAATTAAAAATATATATATTTTTAAACCTTTTCCTTAAACACATGTAATGATTAGCATAGCCAGTGCAAGAATGAATAGAGCATCATCATACATACTCTCTTTACCCTCACTTCTTCTGATCTGACTGACGCTTTAATTTACATGTTCTGGAGGTCCGCCTGGGTTACAGTAATCACCTCATACCTGAGCACTCCTCCCTCCTGTGCCGGCGGGTAGCAACATGCCATGTTAGTAAGGAGAAGTTAACACAATGGTGGTAACTGAGTGAATTTAGCACCTTGGACAGCACACTAAAACAGCTTATTGCTCGCCTGACCTCCCTGTCTTGATCCTTGGTGGGTCTCTCTCTCTCTCTCTCTCTCTCTCTCTCTGTATGTGTGTGATCAGCTTAGGGCTGGCCGAGAAGCAATATGTTTTGATACAGCTCTCACAGTTCTTGTTTGTGAGAAGGTTATCACATTTTTGCTGTGGATCAAATCATGGCCTGCCACATTAACTCCTCACAGAAACCTCACAGAAGATACATGGACTGAGGGGGAAAAAAACAATGAAAATTATTTTCACACACCAGAAAATGATGGTGGTAATAGAACAAGTGAACTCCATTGCATTCTGTTTCTAGAAAAAATAGAAGAAGAAGAAATGTAGCTTTGATTTCTTTGCTTTGGTGATTATAGGCTAAATTTGATCTACTCCTGTTTGACGTAAAGTTTTGTAATGTGTTACAGATTCAATCGATGCTCATGTCATACAGCAAACAGCATTAGCAAGAAATGCTGAAGACAACTAAAGGAGTCCAACTAATGCTGCAAAGACATTGCACTAGATCACATCATGATGCAGGGAATGCTGAAAACGCATTGGTTCAGTAATTGTTTCTCATGATTAGACACATAGCAATAGCACTGCTCTGATCCAGGCCGTTAGCCGTGTCCTGTTTTCCTTAAGTTATTGCTTTCAGTGCAGCTCTGAGGAACTGGCTGACCTTTTCTGCAGAACATAGATCTCATTGTCTCTGCTTCAATCCAAACCAGATGTTTTGTTGAAATACTGCACTTATTCATTTCAACAGACACCAAACAATTGAGCAAGCAGCAGCTCCGTGCTTTTCGCCTGTCCGTGGTGTTATTAAATGGGAATTTGACCCTTTTTTGCTCTTTGTAGAAGAACTTGTTGCTCAGTTGTGGTCAAAAGCTAGCTCTCCACTCCTGTTGGTGACATGCATTATACAATGAAAATGTATGAGGAATGAATTGAGGGGGAAGGAAAAGTGGTCAGTCTCTCTAGTTTTTCTTCTTTACTAAATTTTCTTTCTGTCTTTTTTTCTGTGGGTATAGGAAGTGATTTTGAAGAGAGCAGCAGATCTGGTGGAGGCGTTATATGGAATGCCTCATAACAATCAGGTACAGCATTTCAGAGTTCAGCTCTTATTAACAAGTCTATGAAGATTTTTAGTCATCCAGGTCATTTTGAAACGTTTAGTAGTGGAACGTCAAAGTGACTGGGTGTGTCATCTTGAAAACATTTGAAAACAATCATTCCAGGGTGTGATCAGGTCATCAGATCAACTGCGTGGTTATGAAATTTTTGTGGGTGCTTCCCACCTATGATGTCAATAAACATTTGTCAAAGTCACATGAGACTTGTCTGGAGTGGTGGATTGGTGTGAATAATTGTAAATAATTATAATGTCTAAAGTCTACTAGATATTAGATATTAGATATAATAAAATGTAATATGTAGGTATAGAAAATAGTTCGTAATGATTTTGTAACATACAGAAAAACACTTTATGAAGGGTCTTATAGATGAATTAAACCGTGTGTGTATGTGTGTGTGTGTGTGTGTAGGAGATCATACTGAAGCGGGCTGCTGACATAGCCGAGGCACTCTACAATGTACCACGCAACCACAATCAACTAACAGGGCTCACCAACAGCTCTGTCCATGCCAGCATGATGGGGGTGAACTCCTTTACCGGACAAATCACTGTTAATGTGTCTGAATCCTCTCAAGGAGGCAATCAGGGTAAGACTCACACATACAAATATACACACACATACATATCAGATGAACTGACACTTCCCTCCCTTGTGCAAGCATTTGTCCAATGAGAAACAGGTGAATAGGGTACAGTTCATCTGAACTGCAATCTTCCAGTATTGCTGGAAACTCGGGAACTTTGCTAAGCCTTGAAATGAGTCCAAGGGCTTATGAAATGTCCACCCCAGATTATGTCCAATTGTGCTGAGTGCTAGTTGTTTGATTTCTCAACTTTCTGCCACATTTCTGACAGAGCCTTGTCACAATTCATCAGAGTGGAGTGCAATCTGTTTGGTTTTGACTGGATGCTTAACAACTCTAATATCCCACCTACTCTTTAGCACTGCTGTATATTCAGCTCTAAGTTATTGTAAAGCAATTTGTATTTACATTTATTTCACAAATACTTTTATCCAAAAGACACTTTTATCTTCACTTATAAGTGAGGCAGAATCCAATCCAAGCATGGGACTGTTAACCCTCTAAATTACCAGAAGTTACATCCTCACTATCTACTCATCAACTACTGTACATACCTTTCCTATTAGTTTCACTGTAGTTAAAATTATTATAACCAATTATATCTATATATAATATTATATTATATAATAAGTATTATAATTATAGAATTATAATAGTTACAGAAGGGCTATCACCAACCTCAGTACAGCAAAAGAAAACACACACACATAGACATGCACTATATATCCAAATGCTTGTGGACACCTGACCATCACACCCATATGTGCTTGCTGAACATCCCATTCCCGATTTAGTTCCTCTTTGCTGTTATAATAACCTCAGCTCTTCTGGGAAGGCTTTCTACTAGATTTTGAAACATGGCTATGGGGGTTTTTGCTCATTCAGCCACAAGAGCGTTAGTGAGGTAGGGCACTGGTGTTGGGCGAGGAGACTTGGAGTCAGCATTCCAATTCATCCCGAAGGTGTTCAGTGTGGTTGAAGACAGGCCACTCGAATTCTACTGCTCCAACCTTGGCAAATCATGTCTTTATGGACCTGACATTGTGCACAGGGGTATTGGCATGCTGGAATATTTTTGGGCCCCTTAGTTCCAGTGGAGGGAAATTGTCATGCTACAACATTCAAAGATACCCTATACAATTGTGTGAATGCTAGGTGTGCACAAACTTTTGGCCATACAGTGTAGACACAAACACACTATAAAATGGGTTCTGCTTGTGCATGAACTCCTAATAATCCCAACAGAAGTGGTGCAATATTTGTAAATAGCATTAAACTAGATCTTATAAATCCTGATGAATAGAAATGACTAAAAAATATATTCTGTGAATATTATCTAAGAATCTCTCTCATTCTCTTTCCCTCAGGCTTTAATCGAAACACAAGCAGTGTGTCTCCTCATAGTTATGTGCCGAGCTCCACACCGCAGCAGAGCAGCTACAGCACTGTGGCCACCAGCATGAACGGCTATGGCAGCACAGCCATGAGCAACCTGAGTGGCTCGCCTAGCTTCCTCAACGGCTCAGCTGCCAACTCTCCATATGCTAGTGAGTGTGCTATATATTCATCTTTATCAGGTTTGCTTCCAGTACCCACAGCATGATGTGTAGTTTTAAAATTACTTCCGTACTCCAGCCTGGTGCGTACCTTCAGAGTCAGTACTTCAAAGTCAGATTCAAATTAAAATGCCAAAGAAATGTTCAAAAAAGATGACTTATCAGAAGCTAATAATATACTTCCTGTCACTTTTCCAACAGGTAGTGAAGGATTTAGAGCTATTAAAGACACAAGAAAATGTTAGACTGTAATGCAATACATAAAGTAAGACATTAACAAGTCTTCTGACTTTTACAAGCTGAACTGAAATTTCCAGCATTAAAACTCATGCATAGGTCTCCACTTGTACTTCACAGATCCTAAATGGTTTTTAGATGATCTATGTTGAATTTAGCACCCTTATCTACCTATTCTTTACTCAGTGTGAAAGAGCTTGCAAGTGTACAAGTATCATTGGTTTGTGTTGGTAATGCTCAGGAAACTGCAGTTTGCTTTTTATATTTAACAAATAATGTGACATGAAGGTCACATGACTCCCTCTTGCTGACATTGCAGTTTGTGTTGCCATTCAGCCTGTTATTACTTAATGAAGCCTTTGAAACAGGAGGGACCATTTCTGCCTTTTGCTGAGTTGTACAGTCATCGTGGTGTGTGTGAAAATATGGGCTTTCAGATCTTGCAAAATTCTCTGGCCTCACTGGCATCTTTTCAGCTCCGGAGTCTGTCATTAACAGCTCTTTAGAAAAATGGATGAAGAGAAACATGGCCATTGATTGTTTTTTCCCTCTATGGTCACAGCTTTCCAGCTTTTCATCCTCCAGTCCTTTCCCTCATGCCTTCTGTTATCTCTTTTGCAAAGACTTAATTGGTTCCCCTTTTTAATTAATTGCACAGAAATGAAGAAGGGAGGGGAACAAGTGAAGGAGAAAGCATGAGAGTGAGAGAGTTGGTGTAACACCCACATGTTTGTTTGACTCAGTTACGACTAGGCGAGTGTGGGGTGTGTGAGGTTGGGGAGAAAATCTGGCTCACAGTCTGTCAAAACACCCCTCCCACTATCATAGGCACAATTTATACTTCACACCAAGGCGAGGCCTGTTGCAACATAGCAGAGCTCTGACATACAAAAGAAAATGAAATCATGCAGGAATTCTGCATCTTTATCACTCTCCTTTTTTTCCCTGTAAACTCCTAACACTAAACTGAAATCTGCTGCTCTAAAGGTTTAAATTGCTGTTGCTATGCTTAACTATATCTATCAAGGTGATACTTTATTCTCCAAATTAATTGACAGTTAATTAAATCAATAAACTAATTAGAGGGGCAACAATTCAATTCCACCACTTTGGTCCTGTCATGTTAACATCTATTTTAAAAGCTTTGCTGATCCCCTTAGATGCTCTGAAGCATTTATTAGAGCTGGTGTTCCAATTTTCAGTAATTGATTAGTTTGGTCTTGATAAATAGATTCTGCTTTTGCTGCAGGGTTGCACATGCGCGGCATGAAAAACTATTAAAATGTAATTAGAGCAAGAGGAACATCTAAATGTTCTAAAAGCGCTCTCTTCCACCCTCAATACCACGACTGAGGTGAGGCCCTTGAGCAAGGCACCGAACCCCAACTGCTCTCCGGGCGCCGCAACAGAAAAGGCTGCCCACTGCTCCGGGTGTGTGTGCACTTGGATGGGTTAAATGCAGAGCACAAATTCCGAGTATGGGTCACCATACTTGGCCACACGTCACTTCACTAAATAAATGGTTAGAGAGAAAAATTCAGTATATGTTACATCTGTTGTAAATGTGCCTACAGCCTCTGAGATTGGTCAAGAAGTAGTTTCTAGAGCATACTTATGTGCTACAACTGCTATGGGGTGGATGTTTGTGAATGGTCTGTTTAATGGGGTTTTTTCCCTAGTTGCCTAATTAACTAATGTGAAAGGATAAGATTAATGATATAGAAAGCTAATACTGGGAAGATTAATATCCAGTTTAGATCTTAGGTTGTAATCTTGCAATATAAATGAAATATCAAGTAAGTTTTTACTTTAATGGTACAGAGCCATTGTACAATTGTATACAATTGTAAATGTTCAAGGCAGAGGAATGACAGCATAAATTATTTCTGGTGTATCTTCTTTTTAGGACAGATGAAATTGCAGTTTTCTTTAGAATCTTTTGTATTGTATTACCAGTTGCATATGTGACTGTGATTCTATGAACACCAGATAACCACCAACCTTGTTATGCCAAGACCTTTTCAAGAACAAGTAAGAAAAATCACCACAACAGCCTATGCCGCTATGTCAGGACCAACTGTAAAGGTGTTTGGAGATGACTGCTGAATTCATACCACTGGGAGGGGCGATGTTAACTTTTCAGAACCTGCAGAAGGTGCACGGTGACACCAGCAGTACAGACTTTGTTGAGTTGCATGCCTTTAAGTAATGCCCATGAGGAGGAGATGCTTATCGCTGTCAAGGTAGGGGCCAGGCACCCAGATTGCCTCTAGGGCTGTGTAATGACGTCCACCATCAAGTGGGCCAGTTTCTGTCTAGACAGGGGAGCTCATTGTGTTTTCCCTCCATGGCAGATCATTCAATCTCCTCAGTCTGTTCTAAATAGTACTGTAGGGAGAATAGGGAGTATAACAAGGAAAGCTCAGCAGGTTCCCTTTCATGGAATGCTGCAAAATCAGTCAGCTGGTTAAAAAAAAGTAGGTTATATGTTAGACAGAAACCCTAGGTTCAACTACAAGGTCATTCCAGAGTCAACCAGCCATCCATTTATGCAAGGCGACTTTATCACAAAGGCATATGGTTTTCTTACTCTTTTTGCTGAAGCGATCATTAGGAAAAAAGGCAGTCTATAGAGAGACCCATTTCAGTTTAGCATCCTACAAGGGATCATAAGGACTCCAGTGCAAGCGTGAGTTGCTATGCTGGGATCTTGGAGGAGTGAGGCAGACAAAGATGCCTTGCTCCCTAGAGGCCTTGCTTCCTACACCTTGCCAGAACAACTTCAATGTAGACAGGAACTTTCTGCAGTCTAGAAGTCCCTGTAGAATCCAGATGATGGAGTGCACACCATTCATGGAACATTCTACCTGAGAGCATACAAGGCCCATGTACTAGAGGCTCTTGTGTTCCAGAGTGTTGGACTACTGGTTGGCAGTACACAGCATACTCCAAGGGGCCAAACCTACAGTTGCAGCTAATCTGGCTGAGGGTGCCAAATCTTTCCATCCATTTTGGACAATAGATCTAATTGGGGAGGGAACTGCCAAGGTGTTCCATGCACTATTGAGAGCAGCTGTGTAAACCAATGTCCACTAGCAGTGGCCACAAGGAGGACTCTGATGTCTGTTCATGGAATTCTGTAAAAGAGTAAGTGGCAGAGGTGGAAATGCATACATAGACAGTGAGACGAGTCATGGACAAGTGTGTCCTGACCTATTAGACTGTCCGGCTCTGCAACAGTGGCTAGCATTGTCAATTAATCTAGCTTCTTACTGTTGAATTGTGTTGCCTGTGGGTGGACTGTTCCTTGTTAGGGGCACAAAAAAGTCAGTCATTCAAATATGCCTGTATCAGAGGTGACAGGGCTTCTTCTCAAGTATATCCATAGTGCTAGAGAGAGGCTGAAATGTAGGACTTTAAATTGAAATGACTTTTGAAGGCAAACCTCAAAAAGAATCTGTGTTCCAGAGCAAAGGGAACATAAAAATATTCATCGCGCAGATTCAGCAATGTGAATCAGTCTTGTAGCCACACGGTATGAATAACATTTGATAGGCTTAACATGCAAAAAGGAAGAGCTTTAAGAACCAGTTCAGCACTCTCAAATCTAGAATCGGATGGAAACCCCAGTCCTTCATCTGAAGTAGGAAGTACAGTGAGTAGAACCTCTTGTTCTGACCTATGGGGTCTACTCTGTCCAGTAAGGAATGAATGTCTTGGAACAGAATGTGGTGGTGTTTGAAATTGATGAGACCATGAGCTCCTGGTCCAAAACCTCCTTTAATGCTCTTAAAATTCTTTGCACTGTGGTACAGTGAAAACTTTTGTTGCCCTTTAGAAATATTACCAAAGAATGCTAACTTTTCATTCATTCTTCTTTTCAACTTTTCATAACAACTTTATCCTGGTTAGGGTTACAATGGATCAGGAGCCTCAAATGATGATGTGTGCATGATGCCAGACCATCACAGGGCATCATGCACACATACATTCACACACTCATTCACACCTATGGGCAATTTAGCATATACAATCTGCCTACTGCTGTGTTTTTTGACAATGGGAGGAAACAGGAGAACCCAGAGGAAACCCACAGAAACATGGGGAGAACATGTGAAACTCCACACAGACAGAAACCTGAGCTAAGGATCGAACCAAGGACCCTGAAGCTATGAGGCAGCAATGCTACGTGCTGCTTAATGCAGTATCTTTTTTTAGATATTAATCTGGATATTAGTATAGAAAGTATAATTATTAGCATATATATTTCCTTGCAAATGCAATGCAAATTTGAATTTATTTTGATCATTTTGAATGTATTAGTTTTTGTGAGCTGGCAGAGGACTTCACACAAATATTTTCTATGCATTCTCCTTTCCCTGCCTTGAACATTCTTGTTTGTTATTACTCCCACAGTTGTTCCTTCCAGTCCCACCATGGCCTCATCCACCAGTTTGCCATCCAACTGCAGCAGCTCCTCTGGAATTTTCTCCTTCTCTCCAGCGAACATGGTGTCAGCAGTGAAGCAGAAGAGCGCGTTTGCTCCTGTGGTGCGGCCACAGAGCTCTCCTCCACCCACATGCACCAGCACCAATGCCAATGGCCTCCAAGGTACAGCTGAACTTTTTCTACATTATACATATTTTGATTTAACTTTTCAGGGTCGCATAATATTAAATGACAATATAAAAATACAAGACAATTCAGAATAATATCATTAATGTGTAACATCAAATTGGGAAAAAAATAAGTCTCATTTAAGAGTTTCAGAACATCTAAGGTTGTTGAATGTATTATTCTCAGCAACCAAACCAAAAATGTCAAATTGCGTCTTGCTCTAACCCCTGCATTGTGTTCCACGGTTTCATACTCAGCATCTACATCAGGGCTTGTATTCATCCAGCCCCTCAGAATTACTCCTAAGTATCATGTTAAAAGTGTCTACGACTCCAAATACCAGAATATCCTCTGCCTGTTTGTTTATTATTTCCTGATGAGCAGTAGAATAAATGAATAAATCTTTAGATGACATACGATGCTATAGGTGCTAACAGTTTTTGAATGATCAGTATAATGACCGTTGCCTGGGATGGCATCCAGCCCAGTTCTCCGAAATATTTAAGTTTTCAGTACTCTTATGTATTAGAAGTCATGAATTGCTTTTAATTGTACTTATATAACCAAAATTGTGTCACTTTCAGAATTTTACAGAATTTTGATGAATACAGGCCCAGGTCTGAATTTGATTCTCTGGTTCTCTTTCCACCTTTTGTATCCCTGTTTAATACCTCTTTTTCTTCTTTTACATTTTCTTCTACTCTCCACTCCTCCCTTCAGATCAGTCTTTTGTGGACTCTAACAAGTACTCCACTGCCAGTGCACTCCAGGGCTTGGCGTTCTCCTGAAGTATGTTCCTCACTTCTCTCTCATAGGCTTGAAGCTTTAAATATCCTGTTACCCATCCATCCTTTTTTCCATCTATCCATCCATACATACATCCATCTATCCATCCACCCACTCACCCAATAAACTTAAACAGAAGAACTGTATAAACTTTAAGAGCCAAAATATTTCACTGACATTAAGGTTATGGTTAGTTTTAGGTGTAGGCAGAACATTAATTATCTGCATTAATAATTATGTCAGTGGAAGGTCCTTACAAGAATAATAAGACAAATGTGTGTGTTTGTATGTGTGTGTTTGGTAGTTAGTTAGTTAGAGAGTGAGTCAGATATTTCACTGCACCTTTTTGTGTTCCTCACATGTTGCTGATCATCCTGATGTCAGGATGATGCATCACAGCATCTGCACAAGACAGAACAATGGAACAACTGGTGTGCAAGCAATTAGAGGAGAATCAGTGCAGCTGTAATCAAGCACTGCAAATACACACTTTCAGCCAATTCACCATCACAGAGAAAAACAGATTTGTAATTTTCCTCTCATTTGAAACTGCAACAGAAACTCAAAGACACTGGGTTGTACAGTTCTGAGACCATACTGGAATGATGAGAGACTTATTATAAAGAAAACATAAAACAAAGTTTGATCAGTGTAGCAAACACAAGCTATGCTATTTTTTCATATCTCTCCACTTTCCTTGTCTTTCACACACATGGCCTGTTTGTGGCATGTTTCACACACTGCTGTCTCATCCTGAGATATAAAATTTATTGCCAGTAATGGAATGATTAATGAATTAAACTGAATTAACTCTCTTTCTTTTACTCTTTTTTTTCTTGCAGCAACAGCAGCAGCAATCCCTGGAATGATTGTTCCTCCTATGTAGAGTGTGTGTGTGTGTGTGTGTGTGTGAGAGAGAGAGAGAGAGAGAGATGGGGAAAGCCCAGGACACACTCTTTCCTGGCACTGGTCTCCCTGTGTGTGTACAGAAGACTCCGGTTGTTGACTGACCCAGCAGTCGCTCTCTGAAGGATCACTTTAAACTCAGGCCCTTTTTTAATATAGAATCTCCTTTGAAATGATAGAAGAAAAAAACACAACCTGGACTATTGTATGAAGTTTTGATGTTGAAGTTTGTATGGAACTGGTAGACAATTTTTAATATAAGGGGTACACACAACTCTTATTAGCCCAAACCCCACAAATAGAACAGTTCTATTTATTTGAAATGTTGGGTTTTGGTTTGACATCTGATTTCTGTGTTTTTGTGGAAGGAAAATGAAATGTGAGACACAAAGGACTTGAGCTACAATGTTTTCTATGTATGATTTTGTATGGTAAATGAAGGATTATTGAGTATAGGCTATATGAAAATATCACACCGATCATGGAACTTTATTTAAAGTCATCATCACCTGGAGCCAAATTAATCAGAAAACAGAATTTACAAAAAGAGAGCAAAACAAAGATGAATTGCACTGATTTTTCAAAACTTTAGCATAATTCGCTAGTTACCTGTTGAACTTTACCAATTCAGATTGGTTTACAATGTTTTTCATGGGAATCAGGGTCACACAATGCAAAAAACTTTTTATTGTTATCCCCCAGCGAGAATAAATGGGGTTTCTTTGCATCATATCAACAAATTAGCATGTGAAAATTGCGGCTTCTACTATTCATCAAAGAAACTGTATAAAAACCAGAGTAGTTTATTCGAAACTGTGAATTGTGTTATGGCTTATTGCAAACACAAATGAAGAAAGTACAACCTTTTTTCATCTACCATTATAAGACTCTGAATTTCAGTGGTTCAGTGTGTTCAAGCAACCAACACTTTCAGTTAAGATGACTTCTCAAGACATATAGAGAAGTTTTTGGGCCAGAGCAGCAAATAATCACACCGGTGAAGTAATAAGAAATGCAATACACGAAAAATTGCTTTTTATTTGTGACCATGCAGACTGAGAAGTGAAAACTTAACTGCATTGCTGTTACACCTTTTTAATGAAAAACAATCAACAGGGGACTGCTTTTAAAGAATTAAATGCTGAATTTGTGTCAGAAGTAAATGTAATTCCCCTTTGTGTTAAATTTTACTCACACACAGTGTCCAACCACAGCATCATACCCTTATTGTTGTGCTGACGATCTGCAGCTGGTTTGTCTTTCCAAGTATACCAATATAGGTGCATTATTTTTAGGTTGTGCATGTAACATATGCGTGTGTATGTCCTGCCACAGTGTATATTTGCAGCTGATCACTTTACATTCATTCATTCAGCTTCAATAAGCACTTTATCCTGGGCAGAGTCACTGTGGCTCTGGAGTCTATCCCGGGAACATAGGGCACAAGGCAGTGATCATGAGTGTATGACACCCAGACAGTATTGCTTTTCATTAGTGACATGTGGACAATGTACAACAGTCAATTACAGCATTGATCAGTTTCACTGATAAATATGATCCTACTCCTTGCTTACTTTGAAATTATGTCAAATAAAATACTCATAATACTCCTCTGAGCTGTGAGTATATTTAATCATAACTCTTATCATGTTTTAGAAGCAATTTTGAAAATCTTGATGCAATACAGGTACAACAGGTAGTTAGCTAATAAGAAACTATAAAGGGCGTTCCTTTATATGGATGGTAACGCCTCCTGGAAAGTAAAGCTCAAACTCCAAGACACAGTCTGGACCTTCTCACAACTACACCTCAGCTTAAGGCTGTGATTGGATACTGATTGCTTTTCAGTGTGGCACAGATCCTACGTACTGATGAAAGTATAATACAGTGCGCTGACTTCACAACTTCAGCGTTTCTTTCTTGAAAAAGATTTTCCCTGCTGATTGTTTTTCATTAAAGAGATCAAGGTTTTGCTTTTCAATGTGGAACATGTCAAGCAATACCATTTATGTGTACTGCTTATATGTCACTTTTTTCACTGTTGTGATTGCTTTTCGATCTGGCATGGAGTCTTCTCCACAGTTCTCCAAAGTTCTCTAAAATAGTGTGCTTTTTTAATCAAAGCTATCACAATCTCATTTGTAAATGTAAAAAAAAAAAATGTGAACTTCCCATTTAAAGCTTTAAATTCCTCAGAAATCTCAAATCAACATCAAACATCAAATGGCAAAAACTGACTATGCATCAATGATCAAACCCAAAATGCAATATTGCTACTGTCAAAAAACAGCAGTTGCCAAGCTAGAACCTCCACTCTGCTTTGCACACCATCTTTATTTTAACTGCCATTAGATCTTTCTTTAATACATGACCATACAAGAAAAATATGATATCAAGGACAAAAAAACATGATTGCTAACTGCACAAAATCTAATTTTACAGTATACAAAAAAACATCAATAAAACAGTTTATAATACCCAAAGCCAATATACACAGCCCAGAGGGATACATATCCTCAAAATGTTTGAATTGTTGGTTGCCACCATTTTCAAAATGTTTATGAAGGAATGTGCTTTTGTAATTTTGCCATTTCAGATTAAAAGATTGTTTGAATTTTCCTCAGATTTTTTTTGTGAAGAAACTGTGATCATATTTGGTTTTTCAGTTATAGAGTCCATTATACCCTGAGTATAGAAATGAAGATTTGAATGTGAGAATGTGAGGAGAAATGTTAGCGTTAGTGTTAGCTGATTTAA
This sequence comes from Pangasianodon gigas, assembly GCA_022758105.1. Taxonomy (NCBI): domain Eukaryota; kingdom Metazoa; phylum Chordata; class Actinopteri; order Siluriformes; family Pangasiidae; genus Pangasianodon; species Pangasianodon gigas. The sequence continues at coordinate 13,717,932 of CM040468.1, read as the reverse complement.
TGGGTTAATGTTGGACCTACGCTGTTTCTAATTAACACAGGTGTTTACCTGATTGGCCGAATAATCATCAGAGGGGAGGGATGAATTATCGGGAATTAAGATAAGAGCAGCTTGAGCACTGTGAAAGTTACAGGCCCCTCTTATTAATCATAGGATATCACAATTAATTATTGCTATATTTTTGCTGTATGCAAATTTGTTTTGGATTTTCTCTTTTACTTTGCCAAAGTTATTGTTTGAAATATATTTATACATCAGAAAAAAGGCAGCTTTATACAACTACTTTCACTTATACATCTGATCTCATGGAACATCAAGATTTTATCAAAATGGATTATGTAAAATACCCATCTAGCATAATGTATGTATCACGTAGATTTTATACATTGCTTTTATTCATTGATCTTTATTCATGTTTGTTATGCTATGATGTGCAATTTTTTTTTTATTTTTATTTTTTTACAGTTGTCCACATTTTTGTCAATACATTGTGATTTTGTGTCCTACATCAGTTTCATGTTTAGGATAATACTCATATGGTTAATCCCATCCACAAGAGGCCAAGGGTTTATTTTTCTACCATTTGTAAGTTAATGAAATTTTGTTTTACCTTTTATCTTAGATTTTTGTATCATGTGGCAAATTTGTGAAATATTAGATTCTTGGACCTTACTCACTAAGTGTATCACCTGAATATAAATATATATGTATACTTTATTTTGCTTTGCTTCACATTTCTGAGATGTTGTTTTATGCACGTGGTGCACAGTATCTTTTTCTTTTTAATTATTCATGTCTGTGTTCGATGTTTTCTCACATCCACCAGCAGTTAAAAGGCCTTAACAATGCAGAGGCTCACCTCCAGTGCGTTGCTGTTGATTTTGCTGGGTAGGTTGTCAAAAAAGTGAAAAAGTGACTTGCCAAGGGTTTGATTGTAAGGGTGTTCAAAACAGCACAAAATCCCATAGAAATCTGATGTGTTACTGATGTATTTGTAAAATTCCTGAACTGCCCTTTTTTCACATATAACACTTTCAGAATCACGTGATCTTCTGAACCGGTTTCTTTCCAGTAAACTCACCATAGATTTTTCTATTTATTTATTTATTTTATTAAACATTTTCCAAGGCATAGCATTCATGATTCATCACGGAGGAAGATACCTTATCAATTGACACAGAAACCCAATTTCAAATTATTTGACTCTTTTGTTCCCACAACTTGTTATAAACTGGACACTACGTGTGTGTGGTTATATATTGCTGGGGAGGGAAATGATATAAAATTAAAGCTACTGTACAAATGATCATTTTCTAATTAACTTTGAACTGTAAGATAACTTTTCAACTTTCACAATATTTAATTAAAGTTCCTTCTTGTCTGTGGCCATTTGTTCTGTGTTTTCTTTGCATGAATTTAAATCACTTTATTCTGAGACCAGTACAGTACATGCTATATGCTACATGAAGGTCTGACGCTAACAAGATGCTCATAAATCTTTCATTAGAATCAGTATGGCACATTGCTAAGCTCTGCTAATAGCAGTGTGACAGCATACCACCATGATTATGCTAAGAGTGTTATACCATGAATGTTTTGATTACATTACCATGAATGATTGTAATTACATCAAAAAGTATGTATATATTTCTAGGCATAACACAGCAGTGCAAATAGGCTACATGGTATACTATATAAAGAAAATTATATTCCTACATTGTTTTGATAAATTCTATTAAAGGTGTGTCTTAAAAGTCTGGTTATAACAACATGAATTTCTCATACTCTTACTAATAAAAGCCATTTGATTAATTAAATGCTTAATAGCTCACATAATTTTAGATGATGTAAATGCAAATGTAAGCACTACATTATACTGTCAGTTGCATCTCAGTATACGAACCTCATCATCAATATTTTTCTAACAGTAATATATCACAATTACCCACAATTACATGTATGCAATTAGTGATAAGTAATGCTGGATATTGTATTATTACATTAATTCCCCAATAGCTAGGAGTCATTTCACATTTACATCAGTAATTAACTGCCACTCCACCACTATAATATTGCCCCATTTTAATATTTCTAATTCATTAATGTATTACAACCTAATGACAAAGAAAATATGCTCACTGTGTTTCTATAGCATATTATTAATGGCTCAGGAGTTATGAATTGCTATGCACTTGCAGCATAATTGATTCACCATTTGCATTTATGATCATAAGAGGAAAGATCCTCTCATTCTTTGTGCACATTTCATCTTAGGCACTCTGATCTAATTAGACTATAAAACCTGCTTTCTGCTGACCTCAGAGTGTTTCCAGCTGTGCAAAGCATTGTGGGAGAGTGAAAAATAAGTCTTAAATCTTACACGGTAAAATATACACTATGGTCATATGCATATATTATTAGATTTCAAGCTAAATGCATCTTACATCATGCATCTTCGTCTTAAAAGGCTTGTTGAATGAAAATGGATTTTTGTGCAGATTTGTCAGAACCCTAAAATTAACCATTTATTTTACATAACATGATAGGTGAAATATTACATTGAGATGATAACTTCAATTTTTTTGTCCAGATTTGTATATATTTATTGATTTAAATTTTTATGCATTTATATTTATAAAAGATTTTTAAAAATATATAAAAGCATTTTTTAAAATTAATTTCTTTATTTTTAAAAACTGTGTTTATACTGTACGTCAGGAATATACACTAAATAGCACATAATATTAAAGAGTGAGATAAATTGATAAATACAGCAATAATATTAAATTATAATAAATACAATACATTTTTTTACAAATAAAAAAATAGTATTCTCCCCAGTTGCTGTGAAACTCCTAAATTTGACCTAGTGTATCCAGTTGCCATCAGAAGTCACATCATTAGTTGAATGAGGTCTACCTGTGTGGTATTAAAGTGTCACAAGATCTCAAAATAACTTAACTTGTTCCTGGAAGAGTTTGTTAGAGAATCTACATATACAAACAGCATCATGGAAACCAGAGCTATCAAAACAGGTCTGGAACAAAGTTCAGGGTTTGGGTATAAAAAAATATCCCAAACTTTGAACAGCATGTGGCACAGCATTTAATCCATCAATAAAAAAGGAAGGAAAAAAGCACAACTGTGACTGCCTACAGGAGGCTGTCCGACAAAAGTCAGTGACTGGGTAAGGAGGTAGTCTGGGTAGTCAGAAAAGCAACCAAGAGGCCAAGGGTAATTCCCAAGGAGCTGGAGAGATCCACAAGTCAGATGGGAGAAGCTATTCATAGGACAACCATAGCACAGACAATCCACAAAAGCTGGGTTATATGGAGGTGTGGCGAGAAGAAAGCCATTATTGAAAAAAGTCATAGGAAAACCCATTTGGAGTTTTCCAAAACACATACTGGAGACTGCAAACATGAAAAAAAAAAAAAAAAAAAAAAAAGGTTCTCTGGCCTGACAAGACTAAGATGGAACTTTTTGGTACTACATTTGGTGGAAACCCAACACTGCTCACTGAAAAGCCATCCCCACAGTGAAGCATGGTGGTGGTACCATCATGTTGCGTTATCCTTGGCCTCTTTCCTGTGTCTCTGACTAAACCATTCATTACCTGGTCAGTGATGTTTGGTGGACAGCCTTCTCAAGGGAAAGTCATGGTTATGCCATATTCTTTCCATTTTTAAATAATGGATTTAATGGTTCTCCACAGGATGTTCAAAGTTTGGGATTTTTTAATTATATGTATATATCTATATCTATATATATATCTACTGTATATATATATATATATATATATATATATATATATATATATATATATATATTTGTTTTGATTGCTCATTGGTTTTCGTGGAAGCCTAACAACCCTCTATTCCCATCCCCAAACAAAACTAAAACGCTGCACCCCCACCCCCCAACCAAAACACACACACAAGATCATGCACCTTTATTCCAACTGTGATGACTTGGAGGGATATTTTGCAGTGAGAGTAACACATGTAATTAAGTGATAGTGCTTAAGGTATCCATTAGCTAATGGATCCGTGAAAGTGAGTGTGTGTCGATTTCACCCCCTTGTACTTAACCCTTGTGTGTGTATACCCCCCTCGCCACCACCATCACCCTTCACTGTGTCTCTCATACTCCTACTATTCTCTCTATCATCCTTCTAAGGCAGACAGAAATGAATAGATATAAAAAGTGAAAATAAAATAGGAAATAACAAGGCAGGGCAATGTTTTTATGAACGAACACATGCTGATACAATCACACAAGGTGAAGGACGTAAGAGCTACACTTTAGCAGCAGTAGGTTTTGGTATAGCTCTGTAAGCTCTTTAAGTGTTTGGCAACTTGGAACTAGAAACGATTGTCTTAAAAATCAATATATTTAGTGGTTTTCTAGGTTTTTTAATTATTATTTTTGCACTCTTGACTTGCAATCAAGCCCTGAGAACTTGAAATAGAGACCAATCACAGATGTGGTTTATAAACGTACCTGTAACAAGGTGGTGGTTTATAAACGTACCTGTAAGAAGGAGCCACTCATCTTCTTTCTTAGTAACACCCACCTCTAAATGTAACTGTGTTGAAGTGGACTTCACACTGCTAGTAACTTTCAGGGAATCTGTGCAAACTAATTGTACATGTAATTTCATTTTTCTATTGTGATAGTGCAACATAGTTATAAAAAGTAGTAAGCAGGAGGCATAAAAGAACCACAATTCATGCACATATAATATATTGCAAACTGTCCATAGGTTAAAAAAACAGGAAGGAGGAACAAGGCTAGACTTGTACATATGATAACTGGCAATAGGAAGGAAAGATCAGGAGAGTAAAGACAAAGACAAGAAGGGACAACAAAAAGGAGTGGCAGGTGGGGAAAGACTGTCAGCACACATTCAATTCTCCACAGTCTCACACACACGCGCACACACACGCGCACACACACGCACACACACACACACACACACAAACAGCAACAGGTGCATGACATCATCATACTGCAGCCTGGCCGGAAAGCTTTTGCAGCAGGAAATATAAGCTAACCAGCATTGTGGGCCTCCAACAATGACATCAACAGCAATTAAAGGCATATGCTAACTATTGATCCATTCTTGTCAGGGTTTTCCAATCCATCTAAATTAAATTGCATTTTCCCAATGATTTTTCACTTCAGTTGCTGCAAATAACCAGTCCTGTAATGCTAGATATGCTTAATCTAATGCAACATCACTGGAGGTTTAACTGGAATACTTTGAATATTGAATATATATACTTGAACATTTGAATATATACTTGAATACTCCTTGAGATATTTTTTAAGGTCATAAGAATGGCAATTCATTTCAGCACTGTGTCAGATATTCTGCAGAAGGGATATCAAAATGTAGGTAAATTGGCAAATTATTAAACTAATGTTAAAAATCTGATAGTATGTAATTAAATTATCATTAATAAAATGTTAAGAAACTGATGATGATTTTGGTACCGGAGTATGTGTTTTTCATCTGCTAAAATCTGCCTTTATGAAATTCAGATTTTTTTTTCCCCTGATTTTTCATATTCACATCTTCACATCTTGCTAGGGAATATAAATTTGTTCTACAGAGCAAAGATCATGACATTGCTCTTAAAAAATATTTTTAAAAAACAGTAAATGTTAATGGTAAACTCTGATTACTGAAATTTGGATTTATCTTGTTAGATAATATGTACTGGGATGTTTCAATCTTTGCCTCTCTTGTCAGCATTTTCTTTCCTATGCTATAACCACAATGATGATGTCATGAGAGTCAGTGGCCCCAACACACTAAATAATGGAGATAATTACAATACCATGATGTCACCTTGAACCCCTTAAATATTTGATGAGCCACTTCCTGTGGGTCACACAGACTTAGTGTGGACTTTAAAGCCATTGTAAAACTTACATTAATGGTCTGGAGACCCCTATAGCACAGGGCAATAAATATACTGTCTCTCTTTTTTCCTTGATACTCTCCCAAGTGTGTCTTGCTATAGTGAGTAGATGCTCCCTTTCTCTGTATTTCTTTATTCTTCTTATCTGTTTGTCTGTCTGTCTGTCTGTCTGTGTTTCCAGTGCAGCTATAAATAACGTAAAATAAGGCCTTGAGGTGTAAATCTTATTTTTTGTGACTATACTCATCTAACATACTCTTGGTGAGGATTATATTTTTTTTTAAATGTAGAATAACTTTGAACATTTAATATAAAATGCAGTAATACTTTACAATATAGTTCGCTAAGTAACACTTAAGTACCTTTCAATCTGCACAAAGTAGTTATATGCCAATCTGCTGTGTAAAGAAGCTAAAATAGAAGCTTTATAAATCTTAAAAGTTGAATTTTTGCTTCCTCCTCACAATTGCAGATCTGCTTCATATGCTACATATGACTCTATGATTCTAAATATAACTGTTCTACTCTCATGAATCTGAATTTATTCCTTACCTCTCTTATGCACTCAAGTAGGTCTTGCCCAATATTTACCCCCTGTCAGTATGGCATTGGCAGCACACCTCTCTTTTTTGGGCATGCACCACATTTGCACAATACCACATTCATTCCTGATCAGCACATGCTTGATGTGTGCAAGCCAAAGGCAATAGAGCTAGACTTCACCTTTAAAATCTGTTATGAATGTTGAGTAAATCGGTGGTTGTGCAAGTTTTATTTTTGCCAGTTTTGAAAGGAGAGTGTCAGAATTTTAAGTCATAGAAATTCCTTAATTGTGAAATTAGATGTTTGCTAGTTAAAATAAAATGCTGTGTGGCTCTATCATAAACTCTTAATCATGAGAGATGCAACAATGTTTCCCCCATTTCTGTTAGATCCATGACAGCTCTTCCGTTCCTGATGGCCAGTACTTCCACATTACCTCGTGTACCTTTTACTTATGTTACTCAAGGAGCTACTCATATTCCCTATATGGCCAAAAGTTTGTGGACACCGGACCATCACACCCATATGTGCTTTTTGAACTTCCCATTCCAGATTTAGTATCCCTTTCCAGTTATAATAACCTCTACTCTTTTGGGAAAGCTTTCCACTAGTTTTTGCTCATTCAGCCACAATAGCATTAGTGAGGTCGGGCACTGATGTCGAGCGAGAAGACTTGGTGTGCAGACTGCATTACAGATTCCTCCCAAAGGTGTTCAGTGGGGTTGAGGTCAGGGCTCTGTGCAGGCCACTCAAATTCTTCCACACCAACCTTGAAAAGAAATGTCTTTATGGACCTCGCTTTGTGCACAGGGGCATTGTCATGCTGGAACATCTCTGAGCTGGGCTAGGCCGCTTAGTTCCAGTGAAGGGAAATTGTGATGCTACAGCATACAAAGACATTGTGTACAGTTGTGTGCTTCCAACTTTGTGGCAACAGTTTGGGGAAGGCCCACACATGGGTTAATGGTCAGGTGTCCACAAACATTTGGCCATATAGTTATGTTACAAGCATAGGTGAGCTTTATTCTAAGTCTTATTTCCTCCTAGTCCCTTATTACTGTGTTCACTATTATGATTTTATCCCCTTCCTGTCATTGTTCTCCCACATATTCTGCCAGTTCAGACAAATATTCAGCAGAACCCTTAAAAATCTTCAGCACTTGCATCCTGCTGCTTATGCCTCCCAATTACTACATCCAGATATTGTCTAATACCTCTTTACTGTGAAACATTGCTATTGTTGGCTCATGGTTATTGTGTTGCATCAGGGAAGAGGGTTTGTTTGTAGTCCAGCACTTCTTGTAATAGTACTGGTAATATGTTGAACTATTTCAAAAAACAGGCAGAGGTCATGAAGTGAAGGTCTAAAGCTCTGTTATCATCTTTGGAACCTGAGTGGTGCTTTGTTTAGCCCTATATCCTTTAAATTCCTAATACTGGAAACTATATTGTAAAAAAAAAGACTCTTTTCCTACATTTCCTCTATATTACTAAATATGGGCAAACTGAAAGAATTGTAATTGCATGGCAATAGAAATTTATATATAGCGTATTTTTGACCATCTGTTTATTTCTTTTTGTTCTCTTTAAACTAAAGCTTTCAGCCTTATCTGAATGCTTATCCAAGTCTTAATTGCATTTGGGTGCATCTGTATGATTACTATGATCACTAAAACAATTTGCTAAAAAATTATGGTAAACAATTTATGCTCGCCAGGGAGAGAGAGAGAGAGAGAGGGAGAGTCAAAAACATTTCAAGTCTCTCTCTCTACTCCTTTGGAACTGGTAGAATTGAGTAACAAAGTCATCACCTTGTGCCTATGATCATGACTCCAATTGGGAAGCCTATGAAAGTTTTCCACTACATCACACTCATTCTTTGAGTGACCCAGGTGGCCATGGCAGTCCTCCAGTCAGTGAGGACTGGCCTTTTATCAAAGTCATCATGAGGGTTCGTAACATGTCATGATAGTGCACCCCACCAGGCAATAACAAACAGCACTCAGTGCAATTACCATACTGGGAGGCTAGGAATCCCTCAAAGTGTTAATATCCCTTCCTACTGAGGATGACAATCACTCAAGATGCTGATATTGTACCATTTTGAAGATAAGAATCGCTCAGAGTCTTAATACTGTCTTCAAGTGACAGTGAGGATCACTCAAACTCACCAAAGATCACACAGGTTGTGACAAAGCCACTTTCAGTCTGTAAAATCTGGCAAAGGCTTCACAAACATCTGCAACTTGCACAATGCTTGCACAATCAGTTCATTTACCCAATGAGCTAACCTGTCATTAGAGAGCAGAGTCCCTTTATAATGCACCCAAGAGCACAGAAAACACCTGGCATTTGTATTTGAGATCAAAAGATGAATATGAGATGATAGATCAGAATTTCACCTTTTTTAGCTGACCAAAAGTATAGGAACAGGTAGTCATAAAGTAAATTGTAGTAAATAACACTTAATATTTAGTTGCATATCCTTTGCTTGCAATAACTGCATCAAGCCAGTGACCATGCATCATGCATGCTCAATTGAGTTAAGGTCTGCTGATTGACTTGGCCAGTCTAAAACCTTCCAGTTTTATCCCCGGATGAAGTCCTTTGTTGTGTTGGCAGTGTGTTTTGGGTCATTGTCTTGCGGCATGATGAAGTTCCTCCCAATTAGATTCGATGCATTTCTCTGTAAATTGGCAGACAGAATGTGTCAGTAGACTTCTGAATTTATTCTGCTGCTACCATCATGAGTTACATCATCAATAAAGATTAGTGAATCCATTCCAGAAGCAGCCATGCAAACCCAAGCCATGACACTACCTCCACTGTGCTTGACCAATGTGCTTATGCATTTTGCATCATAAGCAGATCCTTTCTTTCTCCACACTGTGGCCTTTCCATCACTTTGGTAGAGGTTAATCTTGGTTCCAGAACTTTTGTAGTTCTCTGTATTTCTTTGTGAATTCCAATCTGGCCTCCTAATTCTTACTACTGATGAGTGGTTTGCATCTTGTGGTATGGCCTCTATATTTCTGCTCTCAAAGTCTTCTTCAAACGGTGGATTATGATACCTTCACTCCTAACCTGTGGAGGTTGTCAGTGATGTCACTGACTGCTGTTTTGGAGTTTTTCTTCACAGTTCTCACAATGTTTCTATCATCAACTGCTGTTTTCCTTGGCCAACCTGTTCAATGTTTGGTTGTTAATACATCAATGTTTTCTTTCTTTTTCAGGAAATTCCGAATTGGTGCTGTGGTTAATTGGATTTTCCCTCTTTTCTCAGTTTCAACATGGTTTGCTTTTCTCCCATAGACAGCTCTCTGGTCTTCATGTTTCTTTATCCTTTCTAACAACAAATGCAGTCTTCACAGGAGAAACCCAGGGCTCAAACCCATAGTAGACATGTTTAAACAATCAATCCAACAGGGCACACCTGGGCAACAAGAAACACTTGTCAGTCACATGTACTAATATTTTTGATAACTTGAAATGGATGGGTTCAAACAAAAGGGGCCATGTTCTAAGTTGTTTAACACGTCTAGATGTAAATCTCATATTCATTTTGGCCTTGCTGTTCCAATACTTTTGGAGGGGACTGAAAGTTGCTGCATCAACTCTTTGGCAGGAATGCTGCGTTTCACCACAGCATCACAGATTTGAACTCCAGTCCACTCGCAGACAGTGTGTGTTGACCAATAATGCATGCAATTTACCTTACTGTCTGGCTGTGATGATGGCCAGCAAAAAAGCTGTACTAAGCGAAAGCTGCTTTATATCTACATCTTTTGTTGATTCATATGGCAAGCTGCACAAAGTAATTTACAGGGGGTAGGATGGGAGTAGCCGTGACATATTCTCACGTTTTTTCTGGTGAGTTATGCTGTGTGTCCAGTGTATATGGAAGTGCATCTCTGTCTCGACCTCCACTGCTGTGCAATGAGCACACCATCTCTGTACAGCCACTGAACTTGTACATGGTCATAATCTTTCTCTACTTTGTACCTTTGACAGTGCTGATGCCAATTCATATTCGCTATTTAGGCCTCAAATACACTTTACTTTACTTTGCTCTGCAGTTTCACATTGATAGTGTTTTCAATATATAGTCTTTGTTGATGTCCTAATTGTTGTTTATATTGGAGTGTAAATTAATGCTGGGCTGGAGTGTGTTCTCTCTTATAGGGTTAGTGAGCCTCAGACACAGCTGAATAAGGGCACTGTATTTTAGACCTCAGCTGCTGGGTGTGTAAAATGCTTTTCTCATCTTTAAGTGCAGATTCTTTTCTGTATGAATAGTGGGAAACAGCCTAATCCTACATACATGGGTCTCTCTCTCTCTCTCTCTCTCTCTCTCTCTCTCTCTTCTTTCCTCCCTCTCGATTTTTTCTTTTCTACTGACACACCAGTAAGTATAAAATAGTCATGTATGGCAAAATGTACATAGAAAAATGAAGAGTCTCTAAGACTTTTATAGAGTACCACAGTGGATATAAAATGTCTACACCTCCCTGTAAAAGCAGCAGGTTTTGTCATGTCAGATCTTTTTCCACCTTTAATGTGATATAGCAACCAACAAAATTTGAAAACAAACAGAAACATTTTATGAAAAGATTCATAAGTATGTACTCAGTGACTGTACTCACGTTCAAAAGTAATTATCACACAGCTGTCATCAATGACGTGATTCTGATTAACCCCAACTAAAGATCAGCTGTCTATGTAGGATTTTCTTGACATCTTCTTGGTTTCATCTGACTGCTGAAGAGATGGTCTGCAAAGCACTTACAAAGCACGTACAGGATCTCATTGTCGAAATGATTGATCAGGAGAAGGGTACAAAAGAAATTCCAAAACATTAGACGAACCATGGAGCACCATGAAGGCCATCATCAACAAGTGGAGAAAATGGGGCACCAAAGTGACCAAAAACAAGACGTCCCTCCAAAATTGCAAAAGGACAAGATGAAGACATATCAGAGAGGCTGCCATGAGACCCACCTAAACCAAACCTTGTCACAAAAGGTGTTATGGTCTGATGAGACCAAGGTAAAACTTTTTGAGCATAATTCTAAAAGATATGTTTGCACAAAAACAAAACAGCTTCTCACCCAAAGAACACCATACCTACGGTGAAGCATAATGCAGGCAGCATCATGCTATGGGGCTGCTTCCTTTCATCTGGATCTGGAGTTCTAGTCAAGATAGCTCCAAATACTAATCTATTTTGGAATAATAGCTGCAAGCCTCCTTTAGACGGCTGAAGATGAAAAAAATTTTCACTTTCCAGAATGATACCGACGCAAAACACAAATGTAAGTCAACAAAGGAACAGCTTCAGCAGAAGAAGATCAATGTTTTGGATCTAAATCCTACTGAAGACCTGTGGAATGATTTGAAGAGGGCTGTGCACAGGAGTTCCCCTCACAATTTGATATTTCTGGAGTATTTCTGCAAGGAAGAGTGAATGAAATTGTCAAATTAAGATGCACTAAGTTGGTAGACACTTACCCAAAAAGACGGAGTGCTGAAGGTGCACACTTATGCAACCAGGTTATTGTGAGGTTTTTTTTTTTTGGTCTTTTTTTTGTTTTCCTAAACTTTTCCCTTGAATTTTGTTGGTTGTTATATCACATTAAAAGAGGAAAATGTTCTGACATGATTTATCTTGGTTTCATTTTTACATCACAAAAACCTCTCATGAATCAATCTCTCTCTCTCACTCTCTCTCTCTCTCTCCTTCTATCCCTCCTATTTGCTTACTCCCATGCAAAGAGGTCAGAGAATAGAATGGGGATTTCATGAACCATTCATCACAATGAAAACACTCAAAACACATGCAAGGTCCTCTCCCATAATCATTCAACATTCATTTTGCAGTGCCTGAAGCTGCCTCCAGCCCTGATAATATCTGTTGTGTTTGTGCACATGTCTTCATATATGCTCAAGCCACATCTACCCTTTAGTTCAACACGGGGTGTGAACCAGATTAAACATTGTTACAGCAAAAAAAAAAAAGCTGTATATTTAAACTGTATTTAAAATAAAGAGGCAAGAGTTCATGCTCGGGACATAAAATGATGTGTTTACACAGCGTTTATTCAAATATTTTTGACATTAAAACATGACCAGTCTTTCAACAGCAGTGTAAGCTGTAAAACTACATCATGTTTATAAGTATTTAATGGAATCTCACCTTGTCCTTGAAATATGCAAAAATAATAAAATTAACTGGAAAAGTCAAGTCTGTGAACATCAAAGCCAACTGAACAAAACCTAAATGTAGTTTCTAAATGTGTTTGAAGGTATTTGCTAAGGCATTTAATTAAAAAAAAAAAGCTACTCATTAAATGCCTACTTGATTTAATAATAGGAGTAATTGGAAATGATGCAGTTTCAAGTAAACAAAAGTTGATTGTCTTTGACAAGCCTTCTAGATTAATCCAGAATCTAAATCCCAAACTTCATACTAAATCAATGGACAGGAAAAAAACAACTGACCTCAAAGCAGCACTTAGACCAGCATTTGTCCATGTAAGATAATTCTTCTAAATGGATGGCTGTGCTCTCACTCTTGGCTCACTTCACTGCAGTGGAAGACATTCATTAGTGCTAATTTGACATGTTTACCAGCTCTCCTCAACACACCAGATAATAAAGCCAGTTGATGGAACTGAAATAGAAACACCACACACTGCTGTTGGCCTGGACTAGAAGAGGCACTTATTCCTCTTCCAGTCTAGTACCAGGTGAGTTTTAGAAAAGTAAGAATTTAATGTGAATAATCCTTATTCAATTCAAATCACTAAGAAATTGATACTGACTGTTTTTATGTTCTCCTCTAAGTAAATAGGGTTGACTGCAGGGACGTTCAGCATGGTTTCGAAACTAGAACCATGATATGCTGCAGAAAATTCAAAAGCACCGTGCAATTCATAAGTAACTGGATAGTGACAGTTTTTGTTTTGGCTCTATATTCAGCATTTTGGATTTAAAAGTATTGAGATTAAACATACAGAATGTCTGGTGTACCTTAAAGGTATTTACAGCCATACTGAGTGAACCGTATAGGAATGATGCACCTCCTCTGCATGGTTTTTCTTCCCTTCTGCACTTAGACAACTAGACAACTGAATAAGTGTGGGTAACATGTTTCAGGAAAAAAACATGTCTCGGGAAGATCAGCACAAAATCTGGAAATTGTGTGAAGAGTCACCAATTCCCTCATTTCATCACCCACACACTTTCCTAAAGACTTAATTTATCATCAAGAGTGCCAAAGCTTTACCTATATCTACACCAGTACTCACAAACGTCAAGGTCATGGTCAAGTCTCTCTCTGCCTCTCTCTCTCTCTATCTCTCCCTATCTCTCTCTTTACGTTACAGTAAAATTGCCTGATCAAGTTATAGTTTCCCTGGAAAGGTCTAAACCTATGCTTAAAACACTACTTCTTCCTTATTTCTCCTTTCTTGAGCATTAGTAAAAAAGGAAGTTCAATGGCATTTTTCAGGCAGCTTTATACGTAGGTTATCCTAATTACAGAATAATCATGTCGCTTATTAAACACTATTAATCACTATTAAGCAATAATAGTGGCTTTTTCCAGACTCATAATTACTTGTGCAAAAACATAGCTATAAATATCATACCTCATAACATGATGTTTCTGCTGGTTTGTCTTCTAAGCGATAGATGCCACTTTAGCCTTTACTGCTTTTCTGTGCAACTGTGTGGTAGGCACAGCATCTTTTTTCAATGTTTGCTTGCAAAGTGTTCATAGGAGTTTTGCTTGAAACAAACAAAGTAGGGGAGGGGACTGACATTTTAGACAGAGTTAAGTTTTTTTTCTTCTCAAACTGTCTAACCAGATTGCAGACCAAGTCATGTTGGATACTGGGTGCCTGTGAATCACTTCTGCTCCATTGCTGAACTAGTAGGTACAGCCAGCAGTGGCACAAAAAGAAATCATGGAATTATAAAGAAACATTTAAACAAACCAGCTATATGCTTCTGTGAACATTGCTTTAAGAAAATCTGAAAATCCTGGACACATTGGAAGACAACTACTCTAAAACCAAGCAGGTAAAATGGCAGGAATGTCACATCAATGTCTCTGACAAAGCTAATGTCGATTCTTCAGATGATGCAGACCAACCACTTCTATTGTTTAAATTATATATATATATATATATATATATATATATATATATATATATATATATATATATATATATACACACACACACACACACACACACACACATATATATATATATATATATATATATATATATATATATATATATATATATATATATATATGTATATTTATAATCAATTTTCATCATTGTTATGTTTAACAATAATACTTATAAATAATACCTATTTAATTGTTATTAATAGTTACATAAACTAGTAAGCTGGGTATGTGGTACAAACTTCAAATTATTGGTAATTATTTTTTTTCCTTAATACCTACATCCTGTCAGACATTTAAAATTTAGCTAAACTGCCTTGGTAATTGTACACTTTTAGAA
>CM040468.1:13549472-13684472 GCA_022758105.1 Pangasianodon gigas | reverse complement strand
ATTGCTTTTTGATTTATTTTGATCACTTATTCTGGTTCCAAACTTGTTTCATAATTGTGTTCATTT
This sequence comes from Pangasianodon gigas, assembly GCA_022758105.1. Taxonomy (NCBI): domain Eukaryota; kingdom Metazoa; phylum Chordata; class Actinopteri; order Siluriformes; family Pangasiidae; genus Pangasianodon; species Pangasianodon gigas. The sequence continues at coordinate 13,684,406 of CM040468.1, read as the reverse complement.
TGAGAAATCTAGAACCAATTCAAAGAAAATGCCAAGACTCAATTAATGCACAGGAAAAAAAAAAAGAAGTATAAATTTGTGAGGTTGACTTCTTAATTCCCCTTTTGAGATATTTCATGTTTGATGGTTTAAAGCAGCAGTTGTGTGTAGATGCATTTTCAGCTGTCGTTGCACTTAGATAATACATTCAGCCAAAAAGATCAGAGCTCATTTGTCTTTAACCACCTTCTTACTGCACATGTACTCCTATATATTTACGCTACAAGAACTCATCAGCCTGTGTGCTGTTCAGAAATGTTCTGACAACAAAAATCCACATGCCACCCGCTATCTACTAGGTACAGAAGGTTTGTGATTGAAATAGGGTTGTGACAATATAATGGTATGAGTATATGAATGCCATGATTGAGAAATATCAATAGTTACACTGTTAACATTAAGCTGCAGTGATATGGATAACAGCATCACATTAAATGTTACGTCCAGCTGTGGGACAATACTTAAATTACTTACTAAAATGTGAGATATGATTTTTAAAATAAGAGCAGCCTACATTTTACAAGACAAACATACCAGGCAAAAAAAGCATGTTGTTCTACATTATCTTGAAAAAGTACAAAAGGCTAAGAACAATCTTCTTAACAAAGTCATTTCATTTAAGCTATTTTTAATATGTATGTATTAGCCTACACGTGTCATTTATACTGTATATACACTATGTGATGTAATATTATTTTCTTGTGAAGCTGTAAGCAGATGCTGAAAACAATAATATTGGATTGTATGGTTATTGCACTGAGAATTTTTCAAAGCTTCTACATTAAAATGCTGACCATTGGCATTGGATCATTGGCATTCAGTGCAAGCTCCACGGGCCTTGTTACAAATGCTAATCTTTTATGCTTTGTTGCTAGATGATCTTTTGACCCCTGTAATGCTCTGCTCTGACTTTGGGAACAAATTGTGGCACAGCCTTTTCCACCTGTACCCAGATGTCCCTACCAGCTGCTAAGCCACAGAGCAGGACAGACTAAATGGCCACCAGCTAATCCTGTTTTGCACGTCTATGAAGAGCAGACACAATCAAATCTCCAAGCCTGGAATAAAAACGCAATTTGGATCCATTTCCCAACCTCCCACCCCCTGCAGACAAGTGAATACAACGTGTCTAAGCCAAGGTTAATGCTTTATGATGTTAATAAGGTTAATGCTTTAATGCCATGATGTTTATAGTGAAGTAAAGGCATACAGCAAAAGCCAAGTAATTACAAAACCTATCCTTCAACATTATATCCATAAACATCATTTATAGAACAGTATTGTGTAGAAGTGTTCTTGTTAGACAGCTCTGTAGACACTGTACCATGTCACTCCTGTACTCATATTACAATACAGCATGTACCGCATTAGGCTAGTCGATGTCCAGCAATCACAAATTAGTTTTTAGCAAAACATTGCACAGAGTTATGATTGTGAATATTAATGAAATTTTAACCAAATGAATATTATTACTATGAAAACTCTTATTAATTCTTAGTATTGGTTTTATCTTGGCCTAAGTGCTAGCATGTTTCAGACTTTAAAAACAAATGATTGACAAATGAAAATAGGTAAATGTGGTTATAATTTAGCAATATATGCATGGAACAATTTGGGAGCTGCATGTTTAATTCAGTGCACAGAGACACGAAAGACGTTAAGCACTGTAAGATTTCCGTCTGCTCAAATCCGTTCAGAAGTTCTGGTACCCAAAGTCTGCCATACAAAATGACTGCTCAGTACATTGACATACCACCTTTTATTTAAAACATCCTGATAGTGACCAGACCAGGTATGTTCCAGAAGAAGCAGGCAGGGGGTTTTCTTACCTCAAACAGCAACTGTAGTGTTGCATTTGAACTGTTCATGACTGGAACATCACCCAGCAAAATGTAGTGTTTTGATGGAGTGAGGTGTTAATCTCACTCTTTTGAGTAAGGACAATTTTCTCTTTTTGTTCAAAAATTGTCACCAATTTACATTCTCATACCTGTTTTATCTCTCTTTTTTTTGCAAACCCCATTTGACATGAGATGGACAAAGACAGAACATGAAACAGGAAATAACAGGTAAATAAGCAAACGTCCCCGTATTTGTGTTATATACTTAATTCTAGTCCCAGTCCCAAAAGAATGCAGCTGATCCTTCGCCCTTTTGATTGCTTTGCTTCTATGCTTGCACGAAAATTCATCAGTGACTAAGCATCTGGCAACGAAGGATGACAAAAGGCCAATTTACCAGCATGGCCACAGACATGACCAAAATACCAAATATTCCACTGACATTATGCTACCTAGTGTCACAGAGCATTCATTTAGTATGTGTCTGTGTGTCTGCCTTTGTGTATCAGTGAGAGTGTAAACATAACCGCGAGTTTGCAGATATAATTGTTTCCATCTGAATGTTTTTCAAATCATAAGCCAAAAATCCACCTACAGTTCCCTCCAAAAGAAGTAGTGGAACAGCAAGGCCAATTTTTTTTTTTTTTTTTTTTTTTTTTTTTTGCTATACACGGAAGACATTTGGGTTTGAGATCAAAAGACGATACATCAGAATTTCAGCTTTGATTTTCTGATATTTACATCTAGATGTGTTAAAAAACTTTTGTTTGAAACTTTTGTTCAAGGGATATGAAAAATGAAAAATAAAAATGATAAATATTGGAACATGTGACTGACAGGTGTTTCTTGTTGCCTAGGTGTGCCCTGTTAGATTGATTGTTTAAACAATTAATAGCTCTGAATGTCTGCTCTTAGTTTGAGCCCTGGGTTTCACCTGTGAATGTACATTTGTACATCTAATGTAAATGTACATCTATTGTACATTTTAACAACAATGCATTTGTTGTTAAAAAGGAAAAACCAACATGAAGACCATAGAGCTGTCTATGGGACAAAAGCAAGCCATTTTGAAGCTGAGAAAAGAGAGAAAATGGATCAGAGCCATTGCACAAGCATTGGGCAAAGCCAATACAACAATTTGGAATGTCATGTAAAAGCAAGAAACCACTGGTGAACTGCCAACCAGACATCGAACAGGTCAGCCAAGGAAAACAACAGCAAACATTGTGAGAGTTGTGAAGAAAAACCCAAAAACAACAGTCAGTGACATCACCAACAACCTCCACAGGACAGGGATGAAAGTATCACAATCCACCGTTTGACGAAGACTTTGAGAGCAGGAATATAGAGGCCATACATCAAGACGCAAACCACTCATCAGTAGTAAGAAGCGGAAGGCCAGATTGGAATTTGCAAAGAAATAAAGAGATGAGTCTCAAAAGTTCTGGAACCAATATTAACTGCAAAGTGATGGAAAGATGGAAAGGCCAAAGTGTGGAGAAAGAAAGGATCTGCTCATGATCCAAAACATACAAGCTCATCAGTCAAGGTGTTATTTACTTTGATTTACTTTAAGACTATCTGTTGCTATATTTTGCTAACCTAAAAATTGGGTGGTCTGCCACCAAAGTGTCATGGTCTAAGTTATTTAACACATCTAGATGCAAATATCAGGAAATGAAAGCTGATTCTGATCTATCGTCTCATATTCATCTTTTGGTATCAAGCCCAAATGTGTTCAGTGTATAGCAAAAACAAAAGAATTGGCCTTGCTGTTCCAATACTTTTGGAGGTGGCAGTATGCTATGCAAAAAATTCTGAATAGAGTGACGCAAAATAGCATAATCGAAAGATTAGCCAACCATAGTCATGGGGCGCCTAGAACAAATACTTGCTTTATCATTTATTTGAAAAATCAGTTTCCATTTCTTTTTAATTGCTTCTTCTCTTTGCCAATTTTCCTACTTTTTTTGTAATACTTAGCCTTTTGTTTCTGAAATTTTCACTGAAGCCAGGCCAAATTCAAAATTAATATAAAATGATTATTTGGAAATGTCTAGTGTCTATGCATATGTTACTTTGTCTCTCAAGGAGGCTGTGGCAGGAGACAAGGTTGCCTTCTCCTCAAGCATATGGGTTCGGTGGGTTAATTATGGAAATTAGAAGCTGTAGCTGTGTTAGAATAGTAGTATCTCTGCACCCGGATGTGGCAGTACCAACTACAAGGAGGGAAATAATTTATTAGCACTGCAACACTGGGAAACATACCACAAGACTTGTTTTTACTGTTCATTTATAGCTTTGTAAGAATATAAATACAGTATGGACTGGCCTGTCCCCAGTGTATGTACATTTGTCCTATGAGTGATATTGGGGTTTGTGTAGTGGATTTGTAGTAACATTATTCATACTATAAATTTAAGCCCTTTGACTATAAATACTTGAGTGGTGCTTTTTATAGATCAGTTATCACTGTACACATTAACGTTCAGCTCTTTGCACCATCTGGTTTCAATTGGAGACCAGAGCTGTCTGAATACAGTGTTTTGTAACCAGTGCTGAATTTGAGCACAACTGGTGACAAAATGAAAGTTTTCTGCAGGAAGTGTGGCTACTCCAGAAAGAGGGAAGTGAAACTGGTCGAATACAGTAGAATGGGATAACTGTACAAACTCTGTCGTCTCTGTTTTTAACCTCATTTTTTGAGTAGCCATAGCAGGCATTAATAATAATAGCTGAGGTCTGGGGCACCATATGTTGTTTTATAATAATGAGTTGCTCAATATCCATTTTGTACGAGCAATTTTACTTTATGGGTGACACAGTGGCACAATGGGTAGCATTACCGCCCCACAGCTCCAAGATTTGATCCTGAGCTCAGGTTTTGCATGTTCTCCCCATGTCCATTGGAGTTTCTTTCTGGTTTTCAGGTTTCCTCCCATCTCTTTAAAACATGCCAGTAGGTTGATTGTGTACTCTAAATTGTGTGTGTTCATGGTGTCCTGCGATGGCCTGGCGTCCCAACGAGGGTGTGTTTCTGCCTCGCACCAAGTGTTCCCAGAATAGGCTCTGGAGCCACTGCAACTTTGACTAGGATAAAGCAATGCTTTACATGAATGCAATGCTTTAATGTTTATTTGCATAGTGCAAAGCAAGATTTGTATGACCAACTATAGATAGATAGCTTGGAGTTAAATATACAAACAACAACAGCAAGTATAAGTTGCTGTTGTTAAAATTTTGTTAAAATTTTGAATATTAAATGATCACTAGCTAGGCTAATATCATTCTAATAATATGTATGGAACAACTTATGCAAAAGGTTAAATTTAATCTTTAATCAACTGAATATTTAATTCAATTTAAAACCATCTATGTCTAATACTTTTCCCAAATCTAATGTCCCTCTAAAATAAATCAGATCTGGGATAATTGAAAACAGTGCCAATTCACCTGTGCTCCCTGAAGAAATTAAAATCAGGAGATTTTGTGTATTGTGGTCATTAAGCCCTCATTTCAGTGGTCAGTCAAGCAGAGATGCCAATCACTCTCACTTTCACATGCGAAGTGTTGATAAACTCTGTGAAGAATGATAACTTGAATGAGTTACACAACCAGAGGGGAAAGAAGGGGTGGTGTGGGAGTCAGAGCAAAGAACTTGGCCCGTTGGAGCAAGATGAGGTGGTTGGTGTAATTGTTCTCGACATCTGCCCTGTTAATTATTGCCACAGAAAGGTAATCTCCAAAGATTATGCCAGCTGTCAGCGCTAACAAGCGAGCCACAAGGACATTTCTTCTTCCCCTTGTTCCCTAACAAAAGCTTTTTTCTTTCTGCCTTTGGGATAGATGAAGGGTCCCCACTGCACAAATGAGGACATGGCATTGAACCTGATGGAATTTTTCCTTTTCACTGCTGTACCTCATGAATGTGGAGACTGAACATTAGCCCTTCAGTAATTCAACCCTCATTCTGTTAACTACTTAGCAATGAACATCCCACTGACCCAGATCTCTTTTTTTAATACCAACAAACAATGGAAACAGACACCCCAAACCCTCTCACATGCTCGGGGAGCCTCAGGATGGCAAGTCTGTGTACAGCTATGGGTGCAAATAACAGATGGAGGTCATGTGACTGGGACCAAAACCACCTTTTTGTTTCATATTAACAAAAACTGGTCAATCTTTACTTTTAGTATTTCACAGTGTCACTCTCTGAATCTATATGTTACAAATTTTCCTTCAGAGGTTTTGTAATATAGCTGTTTATTCTATAAACAGCATGACACTTCTGAGGCATTGATGAACAGTGTAGTGCTTGGCAGGCCTTGGAAAAATCAGTTATTCAGGGACACTCTTTCAGTGGGCATGACCTGTACCTGTCAGGAGTCCGGCACTGAACAGGAGGGCAGGCTAAAAGGAGGAGAAAGAAATATGGAGTACACATGGAAACAAATTAACTTTCGGTCTCGGATATTGAGCTAGAAGCTAGAGTTTCCCATCCAGACCTGCCACGGGGTCTGCAGTATTTTCATCTCCTCATTTTAACTATGCTGCATGTGTGAAATCTAAGCACTTATCAAAATATAATTACTACTTTCATTTTTTGCGCCACTCATCTACACTCTTAAACACATCCTGGACCTGACAAAGGAAAAGTGCTTTCTTGGTGGATAAACCCTGATTCCCTGTGTCCTAGCATTAAAAGTAAAAGTAAAAATTCTCAATAAAAAGCAGCATTACTGGCTTGATAAAGACTCTAATCTAATTCTATTCATTATTAATTTTAGCATTGTTTTTATGATGAACATTTCATGAGAAGTACGTGATTCGTCAACACTTTTATCATTTACATCCGCAGAATGCAAATAGGCCCAGTAATCATAGCCTTTACTCCACATCTAGCTCTTGCCCTGAAGACAAGTACAGGTTTAATGAGGTATTGACTTGAGCCCAAGAGTAGAACATTGTTTGGGATGTTTATTTATTTATGATTGTTTGTAGGGCAATCAACTACTGATTAATTCCTTAAGACCAAGCTTGATGAATATCCGAGATTAATGGCGGATTTGCTTTAATGTTATTTTTATTGGAAACAGAGGCTGTGCATTCCTCCCTCATTCGGAGATGCTTGCAGCACTTGATTGATGTCAGCACCGACATCAACCCCCAGCTTTTCTTTTAATTCCCTGCATAATAATTCTCCTCTTCTTCTTCTTCCCAGGTTCTTTCAGTCGCTAGGATTCCAGTCTTTGTGGCTCGTTCAGAATGTCTTGTTAAAAATTAAAGTGATTGTATTCGCCTTTCTAATGCAAATGCTGTCCCACATGGCCCCGAATGCATATGAGGGCCAAAGACGAGCATGTGAGGTAGTAAGTGCGACTCAGTATAGTGACACACATCATGATAGAATAGTGATGAGACCAGTGTTACTGCACCCCCATGCCCTGCAGTTTACCTGTCTCTCTGTCAGTCACACAGATGCAGCAGAGATCAGTGTAGGATAACATAATTATACTACATCTTTCAAGCGCAGTCAGTTGATATGTTGGATCATATACTGGAATATTTAATGAATGGGCTGTCCATATACTCATAGTGTATATAAGAGTACAGTTCCAGAAAAAAAAGTATTTATATTTCTAATTTAGCTACCTTGAAATTAAAATGCATAGTTCCAAATTAACAGCAGCCCAAATAAATATAGTCAGATTGCAATGCTAAAATCTATAATAATTAAAACTTTAGCATTATGCCATACCAGCATTGGTGTTCACATGAAATATAAAGTTCATTCCAAGCAGGTCAGCCTAGAAGAGGAATTTTCGCTCACAGACTGTCTGACTCACTGATCCCCATTGCTGAAATGCACATGGTCAGGAGTCAGGATATCTGTACAGAAGTGTATGAAGTGTATAAAGTGTATGATCAATACACTTGGTAATCCATCAGTAAACTTGGGGAAGAAGAGGCACAAGGACTTTTGACACTGCATTGTTTTTTCTTACTCATATGCTGACAAATTCTGTCTCATGTGCTGTAATTATTACTGCCTCCTGTGCTAGTGTTGGCTCACATGCAGACTCTGGCCAATGGAGTTGAAAATCCAGTAAAAGTGATTTATTGGAATATGCATGTGGAAATGTTCTGCCTCTGCAATGCTTCTGAAGATTTGTCATGGTGATATGAGCTACTCGAATGTCATGGCAGACTCCATTCCAGAAAACCTACTCTTTAAGGAGTGTAGTCTACTGCTTAAAGTATTAGTTAATTAAGGCTATGACAATTCACTGAACAAGCCCAGTTAAAAATCTTTTTTTTTTTTTTGCATGTTTCCCTTAACAATTAATTGAACACCTGCTGCATTAGTGTTATGCACTATATTATTCTATATGCAATTTAAAAGGTTTGCTTGAAGCAGGGCATGAACACACACCCTTTAACGCACTCATTCATATCTAGGGGCAATTTAGATTAGTTAATCCACCTACAGGCATGAAGAACATCTTAGCTTACTTTTCCAAATAATTTACTTTTTACTTTTCTTTGCAATCTATCATTTTACAGTCTTTCCATCTTTGCTAATGAATCTTGACGCATTTTCAAGTAGACATTAAGTGTCTATTGGTCAACTTTAAATCGAAGTGACCCTCAGCTAGAATTCTTCCTCCCCTATTAGTGATTGTCCTTAATACAGAGGGAACATCTGTGGTTTGAAGATCTTCGGATCTAGATACTGCTCTTAGAGCAAAGTGATCACCATACTTCCTGATCTAGCTAAGAGAATAAAAACAAAGAAAGTCATTTCTAAAGTAACAATTTCTTTCTTCACCCAGAAACTAACACTGGGATTAATGATGTGAGAGCTTTCTCTCATTTAGAGAGAAGCAAAAGAGAAAGCAATAGTGAAGAGGGCTGGATTAATGTGAGCTTCTGTGGCCATGCTGGAGTGGCAGAAGGTGTTCATCCCTGCCTCTGTTGCTCTCCGTCTTCCCATTCTTTTCATGCCGTTCCTCAGTTCACATGAATTATTTCACATTTACACCTTTTCCATAGGGAACATTGGTGTTTTCTGTTCTAGAGTAATTGTTGCTCTCTAAATTAATCTTTCTCCCTAATATTAGTTACACCATAAAATAAAATGTGAAAATTGTAAATTTTGCTGTGAAATTTAAATGTCTACATCCAGCATTAATGAAAGTGTTAATTGGGTGATGATATATCTTTGAAAAATTATACATCAGCAAAGGAAAATGGAGCCAGACACAAACATTCAGTGTTAAACATATAATTTTCAGCAGATGTTTCTGTATTGTATGAGTGTGAAGAAAAAAGCTAGGGTTAGGGATATAATCAGGCAAAATTAATATTAGACATTATAGTCAGGAAGACATAAACCTCAAACCTCAAGAGCATTAGCTTTTAGCTTTTCTTTGCAATGTAACAATATAAGGTTTAATTTCTGGTATCCACAGCAGATTATTTGCAGTTAACAAAAACAGATTGTTGTGGACTTTTATGGAACCAGGAACAATAGCAGTACCAATGAGCTTAAGAAAAATACACAGAATGGTGTATTCTAACACAGACTGTCAAGTCCTGAAGCCTGTCAGTGACAGTCATGTCAGGTGATTGCACAGAGTGAAACACCCCCTGGATTTACTTTCCATTTGGGCTGATATTTTTCAGCCTACTTCACTGACACATCTGTAACACATCATCAGCAGTGATTGAGAAGGTGCATGTGAAATACAGTCATGGGTGTAATGAACACAAACAAGGCAGATTATTTACACTACCTTTTCTTCGAAACCAAAATGCATTTGGATGAGAAACTAACAGTGGATAGACTAAGCCCACGTTGTCAGACAGAACCATTATGGTAGTGTTTTTTTTGGTTTTGAACACAAGGGTTACAACTTACCTTGTCTGTTACCATGTTTGGTATTCAGAGGAACCATGGCATAAACCCAGTAGAGCATTATATGTCTTTGCCTATATGTCTTTAAGTGTGTGTATAATAATTTGCCCCATAGCATTCCTATTATGCTGTTGATGAAACCTTGTTATATAATACACTGATCAACAATAATAGTTTCATTGCTAAGCTATCAATAGATATTACATTTTAGCCCTCTCATCTAATATTACAACCAGCCATCACTGGTAACAAGTATCAACTAATGTGGGGATTTCTTTGTCAGATTTGTTTCATCTTGGCAAGTGCTGTTGGATTTTCAGTGATTAATGCTTTGCTGGTGTGTGTACTTGCAGACACGTTGCTATGATTACTGAGAAAACAAAGTGACTTATGCAGTGGGGGCATTTTGCTGTTAGGGTTTGTGAAGGAATATCTTTAGGAGGAATGGTGTTCATCCCTTCAGTACAGTTCCAGAGACCAGAAGCTCTTCTTGTGGCTTGTGTTTGCCCAACACTATACTATACACTTTATGTTAGTTTTTCTTTTATTTGTCTCTCACGTCACTCGTGTGTACACACTATGCCTGTGTGTGAATGTGAAGTGTGTGACCTAGTCACAAGCTCAGACAGGAAACGTCTGTCCATATGCTGCAGTCATGGAAGGGTGTAGTAAAAGGTTGGGCTGGAGATTTGCCACTAAAAGGAAGCAGCTTTGTAGATTTTTCTTATTATACTAATCTATTTAAAGCTAATTTATTCTAAATCCAGGGGGGCATGGTGGCTTAGTGGCTTAGTGGTTAGCACTGTGGCCTCGCACCGCCAAGGTTGGGGGTTCAAATCCTGCCTCTGCCCTGTGTGCGTGGCACTTGCATGTTCTCCCCGTGCTGCGGGGGCTTCCTCCGGGTACTCTGGTTTCCTCCCCCAGTCCACTGTAGGCTGATTGGCATTTCCAAATTGTCCACAGTGTGTGAATGGGTGTGTGTGTGTGTGTGTGTGTGATTGTGCCCTGCAGTGGGTTGGCACCCTGTCCAGTGTGTCCCCTGCCTCATGCCCCAAGCCCCCTGGGATAGGCTCCAGCCTCCCCCGCGACCCTGTGTAGGATAAGTGGTACAGAGAATGGATGGTTATATACTTTCATTATACTTTCATAGCTTTTGCTGCCTAAAAAAACTGTATGAGATCTGGATATTTTTATGACGTATAGATCATGTGGTTAAAAATTAAGGTTAAAAATGATTAACATAAATATGTCTCTGTTATACTTGAAATATTTGAAAAATCAAACAGTAAATCTGAGGTTCTTTAATCTCTAATCTCACTAAAAATCTTTCAATAAAAAAAGGGGTTTTATAGAGTAGAACACTGTGATCTGTGCTACTGTGTCATCTCTGCTCTTGTTCTTATTTCTTAATTCACAGAAGAAAATGTATTTGATTGAGTTCTGATTACATGAATGGCATATACAAAGTGGAATTTGCCCAAAACAGAGGCGTGTCTCAGTTTCAACTTTTTTTAATAAGAGGAGACACTATCCAATTATGCTTATCATGAAGACTGAATATTTTATGGATAAAATTAATAACACTTACTTAAAGAGTAGCAGATGGGTGCTTGCTCCAGTAATTTGCTCCTTCACTCCATGTTTTCTATTTGCCAATTTTTTCAGGCTTAAAGGCAAGCGCTTATGTTTAAAGGTGGTTGTCCAGATGCTAATGAAAAAAAATGCGTAACCATAGTATAAATAGGAGTAACTTTCCCCATGTATATATTTCCATAACTTTTGGAAATCTTCTTGCCAACTCTCAATATGGCCCTTAGTTCCTGAGTGGCCAAAGTTCAAATGAAGGGTACATTAAGAAGTACAGATGTGGCCTTTAAGAATGCATTGTAATGTTTCAGTGTTTTTTCCAAAAAAGGTTGATCTGTTACGCATGGCCCTTACTGAGGGATTGTGATGACTGTGTACTGAGGAACCATTTACCAAAAGCACATGAATTGTTATTTGAATCATCACCTTGTTTATTGCTCACACATCATATGGTTGAAATTAGAAAAAAGGAAAGGCCAACATCTCTCAAGAAGTGCTGATTCCACACTGGTTCATGTATCCAGCCAACTGGTATCACTTGGAATCCATGGATGTTTTATCAATTAAGCATGATTTATTGTCAATTGAGTTAAATTAAGTTATTTAGTGCAGTGTTGCAATAAAGTATGCACATACACCTACATTATATAGACACATTCTCTTTTCTTCAGCCATACCCTGCTATATGTGTTCCTGTGTTGCTGTTACATCCTAGTTCTGGAGTAAGAAGTATAATTTATCTTGGCATTGATCAGATCATTAATTTTAGATATATTGTGGCATTGAATTGAGCTTTAAACTGAATCTGACTACATTACATGATTTGTTAGGAAATTAGGAAGCAAACAGTAGGAAACTAATACCATTAACATGTATATACAACACCACACACACACACACACACACACTGACTTAGGAAAAAATCTGTTCAGGCCTGTAACAGACAGCTCTTGGCCTAATGCACATTTTCTGTAAGGATAAATGCACGTCTTCACACTGTCCTAACTCATCTATCACTAAGTAAGAGAGATGGAGAGAGGGATAGAAACAAGGAGGACAGGGATAAGTGCTGTGTCAGGATAGCGTAGGGTGGATTCCTGACTGACTGGATTCACAAGGCCTGATGGCTTTTTCAGACAGTCCTCAGGTCCCCCTAAGATTTCCAAGTGCACCATGGGATGAAAACTTGTCTTTACTCCTTGGGCAAGAGAGAGAGTAAGACAGGGAAAAAGAAAGATAGAGAAAGTTGCTGTTTCTTTTCCCCAATACACATAAAAGAGGACAGGAAAATCAGACCTAAAAGCTAAGAGATGGATGTACATCACCATGAAGAGAGAGCTGGTGAGAGAGAATTGAATATTTACAAATGGCAATATATGGCAAGGCTAAGTGAAGCATTTATTTTCTTTCACACCCATCCTCAAACATACCCACTCCATCTGACTGTGAAGCACCAAGGGGCAAAAGAAAGCATTCATGCTCTCATGTTCCTCATGGTTTATGGTGTGGTGTTCTAGCCAGAATGTGGTGTTCTTCACACTGTTGTATTTTCCAGATATTAAATATGCGCTTTGTTAACCCACTTCTGCTCTATCCATCATCAGCAGGGCTTTGTTCTTATGATGATTAGCTATTCTCCTCAATTTCTCTTACATTCAATATTTACATAAAATGTTGTGTATGTAGGATATTATATATTGTATCCTGCCCAATCCTGTCCAAAGTGCAAATAAGAGATGAGTATGTGTTCTGACATGTAATGATTTATGTGGATTATTTTTAAGTGCAAATAAGTGATGTGTGTCTAAAATCAGTATCTGGATACTCTCTTATGACATGCTATTAAATCTGTCCTCAGCTCACCTGGGTTAGCAAAAATCATGATTTACTCATGGTAATGTGTTGCAGTTAACTCCTCTTACAAGCTTGTAGTGTAACCAAGTCATCTAAAGAAGGTCTGAGAAAAGCTTCCCTTTGAGTTATTAGAAAGGCTTACATTTTTGTTGTTTCTGTCGTTTCAGGGGGTAGCACTGGGAGCAAACAGTGTTTGTAACATCTGTTGGAAATGAAATGGACTAGTGCTGATCAGTGTCAGGAAAGTGAAAAACTGAATGTTTTAAACTTTGTAACAGCAACAATACTCTACAAAGGCTACACAGTGTGATTCCAGTGGACAACCGAACCCATATTTAAGGATTTTTGTTCAAATTCTCTCTTAAATATTCCTTAGATACATGTAAACTTCTCATAATTTGTCACCGCTACCTTTATAGAGGTGTTCTTTCACCAGGCAATGCAGTTGGGAGCCATCCTGTCTGAACTGCAGGCTTTACCCACATGGCTCCTGTGTTTGGCCTCTACTTCCTTATGGCCCACAAGATCTTGGCACTCATGCAAGATTCATCACAGTAGTATCCATACCTTTACTGACTGAATAATATACGTATTCAAACTGTAAGATTATGCTCTAATGATGCCTAATCTCATAACCTGGATTTATACCAGTGGAGTCTGTAGCTGTCATTGAACAGCAATGCAATTTACAGAGGAGATACAGATGAATGAATTAATCAAACAGATAGAGGAATAATAAACTTGTAATAGTGTTTTCAAAGAGATACACTAAATCATTTTTTTTTTTTGGGACTTACTCTGTTAGCAAGGACCCATCATAAATATTAGCTTCTTCAGAAAAACACAGTGGCTTGGACTTTATAAGACTCTGTTGAGGCAAGTGAGCCATTCAGAACTTCACAGCTCGTCCTCTCAAAGTGTATCAGTGGGAATGATTGCATCACATGAGTCTAAAAGACAAGATGCAGGGGAGGAGCACCAGCTGCCTGTCTTTGTCAGTTGACAGCGCTAATCTGCTGAAGAGAACTCTCTGAGGATTTTGCAGAGCTAGGAGGAGAAAGAGCATGAAGCCATCTGTGCAGATATAACTTTCTCTCAGCATTAGCAGTAATAGTTTTCCTTCTCACGAATGCTGATAATTACTGTTGATGGAGCATGGAGATGTTTCCTCTCCCACAAGAGAGAACCATGCTTGTCGCTATGGCAAAGAGTGGGTGGTGGATAATAAATGAGGTGTTTGATTGGTTGAGACAGTCCCATGCAAATGTAAAATTAAATATTCATGTTGTGTGGTTTGGGTTGTTGAAGTTTCCACTGATCCACTGGATCTCATAAGTCAGGGCCTGGAATATTTTACCCAAATGTATAATAAACAAAACTTAAAATAGTACAAACTAAAATACCACAAAATGTTTACCCAGTATTTATCCTTAAAGCACCACAACCAAACATAATCACAAAGATGTGATTGCAAGTTATACTAAAGTTATACTAAAAACTAAACATAGGCTGGAAATCATAAAATATAGCCCCTTGACAAATCAGCCCTATGCTTTACGCTGCCCAGTTCCATGCTTTTGTTGTACAGAAACCTAAATAACTAGGCTAAAATGTGGTAGCTGATTCACTAATTTAATAAAGTATTAATAACATATACTAGCAAGTTAGCTAGCACATTAATACAGACTAAGAGACACGACCAAGTATATGTTCATGTAACACATCATGACAAAAGTCAGCAAGTCATTGGCCAGCATTTCACCTGTGAGTTTCACCTATGAGTGTTTTCACCTATAAAGATTCCTATATGGCACAAACATGTATGGTTCTTCCCCAAACTGTTGCCACAAAGTCGGAATCACACAATTGTCTAGAATGTCTTTGTATTCTGTAGCATTAAGAATTAAAGTCCGTTTTATTTGAGTCTAGTTAGTGGCTTAATTTTCTCTCGATATGTCTAAAACCATGAGGTGACTGCAGGTTGTGCTAAATGACACCTTTACGTTGGACTTCATTTTGTTCAGTGTGTTAGTGTTTCTACCTACCTGCATGTTCCTGATTCGGAAAAGATTGACCTAGTAAAAATCATTCTATCGACAGATTGCTCCTCAACAGATGTGCCTAGATTACTCACTGTTACGGAAGATGACTATATATTTAAACACTCATCTGTGTGTGTGTGTGTGTGTGAGAGAGAGAGAGAAAGAGAGAGAGAGAGAGAGAGAGAGAGAGGGAGGTTAAAATGTGTACAGGGAAATTTTCTGCTCTCTTCACTGCATTTGACTCCAGAACAAAATCCAATAAACTATTCACTTCCTACTTGTGAGTGAATTGGGCTACATTCTGGGTTTAAGTGCTTTCTCACTGCCTGTTTTCACACAGTTATTCAATGTCAGTGCCCCAAATTCCATACAATATGACATACAGACTAGGTTTCCCTTCTGAGAGCACATTTGGATTTCAACCTGCCACAGAGCAATGACAGTAATTGATCTCAACATCTTGTAAATTTGAAGGTCTGAAAACAATTAACAACTTTTCTCGGACGCAGTGGGCTCTCTCCTGACCAGCCAAAGAATAATATTTGTTTTTGCTAGCAGTGTCACGGATCACGTAAGATCATCAAGCTTTTACTGTGTTTGCAAAAGATTTCAGCACCCTCTATAACTGGTGAGGAAGCAGCTTTGACAAGGTGGTGGTTTTTTTTTAAAGTATTTATACTCTTCAGTATGGGCTTTTATTTTCTTGCCCATTTTTTCCCCTTTTACAAGTGCTGCATTTAACTCCTTTACTTGATTCCCAGGGTGTAAATGTCTTAATGTAATCCATCCCTAAGAAAAAACATCACAGTCTCTTCAAACTAACCCATAAATGGCATACACATATACACAAAAAGTTAAAGAACACATTATCTATGACTTCAGTTTTGAAGCATGTTTAGTGTTTCCTTTCATTGACATTGAATTTGCAGCTGGAAAATTCAGGCTTGGGATAGATGGCCTTTGTATGAGCCTGCTGCTGAATAGCTTTTTTTTGGCACCTCTTCATTTTGGGTAATGAAATTCCACCTAGTGTGCTCCTACGACCCAAGTAATATCAGTGATATAATATATATTAGACATGTTTCACAGTCTCCAGCACAGTTCTGGGAATCAGCTTCCACTAGATTCATTTTATACCGCTTTTTCTTGATATTGTACAGTGTTTTATTGTCAAAACCAATACATTTATAATATCTGAATAGCTGGAAGGTATGTGTCCACGCTCTGAATGGAACTATACACTTAGACACCTCAAAACATTTGAAATATTACATTTAGCTAGATTTCTGCTGCTTACATTTAGCTAAATTTCTACTGTGAAAAAAAAAGAATACTTAATTTTCTATCCACAGCATTGAAATGTTTTCCTTTACTTAGAAAAGAAAAGAAAATATGTTGACTCAGAATAAACTTATGGAACTTTTGACAATGAATAAATGGTTAAAATATGTGAGTACACAGTGAAAAAAAAAAAAAAAAAAATTCACAATAAACTATTACTCTCTAACATTAAAAGTCTTGTTAGAGGTTTAGGATAAGATGGCCATAAGAGAAAGTTCATTAGCAAACAGTGGTGTTTGGTATGAGAAAAAGTAAAAAGCCTGAGTAGCAAGATGGCTAGCTAACGTTACAGAAGCGGCATCTACAACTACATTCACTAAGCTAGGTAGGTTGGTCTAACACTACATAGACTAATGCATATGTATAGCTGTTTGCAGATTATCTTTTACCCCGGCTCGTGTGTCCTCTTCAGAATAATGCCCCAGTACTGGATTTTGGACAAAGGATCTCTTCAAGCACTTAAGGTTGCTTGCTGTTCACAATAGCACCACACACTCATAAATCAGCAGTGCCTGACTGGGGTTCTTACATCTATAGTAAGAGTGACTAACCATGCAGTAACTGCAACATTTCTAGAGTATGACAAGGAACTGATTAAACATGCTTTAGTTGATCTTATATCTTATACTGTATCTAATAAATTCATAACCTTTTTTCTCTGCTAAATGATGCTTCTATGACTACCACAAATTTTTACCTTTGTAAGAGTAGTCTTGTATGAATGGACAAATTATAAAGATTTAGAACTTAATTTCGAAATACATTTGACTGAAATTTAATCAAAGACTTCCACAGACTTCCACTATAAGTGTGTTGTATTAAATTGGTTTGGTTATTGTCCATTCTCAATACAGGAAAATGTGCTGAAATTATTTTTATATACTATAGATGTGGTAGATAGAAACTGGTTTGAAAAACAGTTCTTAGGTTGGTTGTATGACATCAAGTTTGAGCAACATTTTGCATACACCATAAATGCCATTAGAAAGAACTTCCTGAACTCACATTCTGTGATAAAGACCTTTGGACAGTTTTTGAGCTGCGTTATTGAACCACAAAATAAATACAATTTTTGAAGCACTGATTTAAAGACAAAACTAAAAATGTCAAAATAAATTTAAAAATAAATTTTAAGAAAGGTTTGCATCTGTAGCAGTAGTATAAACATATTTTGGTGCTTAAGTTTCAGACAGTTTGCTGCTAGCATGGCATTGCAAGCTATTAAAAGTGCTTTAGAAGTTCTTTTTGATTAGTGGGATGTTTTTCTCTCACTAATAGTTCAAGTACATTCCATATGACATTAAAGGAATAATTAAAGCAAGACTATGTATTTCTTAGTCTCTCATACATTTTACATTAAGTCATTACCAAGAGTCACAGTGCCCTCTATTGGATGTAACATTCTCTTCACACTAGATTTTGTACAAAATGATTGGGAATCCTTTTGGTTCACAGAGTCCATAAAGGATTGTAAGGCTATTTTATTATTTAGTACCAGCAATATAATAAACTGGCAACTCAGTATATAGAAGATTTTTAATAAACAGCAACTACTGCAGTACAGTGGCTGCACTGATAATTATTCAGTTCTGAAACTATTTCATCGTTATAAATGTTGATGGGTACAAAACAAGTTTTTGCAAGTTCTCTAGACATTATATTCACTATAGCCTGTTTGTCAGTATGAATCTGATATAGTTTTAGAGATGTTAATCTTTTGGCAATCAAATTATGAAAGAGCTTCTATACTATTACACCAAGGTCCTTAACTGTAACTTTTGGTTTCACAGAATAGTCATGAAGCTTGTTTTAGCGGGTGATATTGCAAATTTAGCAGACCTTATACACTATATGGCCAAAGGTATGTAGAAACCTGATGGTCGCACCCATATGTGGGACTGTTGCCACAAAGGTGGAAGCACACAAATGTCTAGAATGTCTTCACAAATGTCTGTATGCTGTAGCATTAAGATTTCACTTCACTGGAACTAAAGGGCCCAAACCTGTTCCAGCATGACAATGTCCCTGTGCACAAAGTGAGCTCCATGAAGACATGGTTTGCTGGTGTGGAACAGCTCGAGTGGCCTGAACAGAACCCTGACCTCAACCCTACTGAACACCTTTGGGATTAATAAGAACGCTGACTGTGCGCCAGACCTCCTCACCCTACATCAGAGCCTGACCTCACTAATGCTCTTGTAGCTGAATGTGCACAAATTCCCACAGCCACACTCCAAAATCTAGTGGAAAGCCTTCCCAGAAGAGAGGAGGTTATTATAACAGCAAAGGGGGGACTAACTCCGGAATGGGATGTTAAACACACACACACACCCACACACACATATGGATCTGATGGTCAGGTGTCCACAAGCTTTTGGCCATATAGTGTACCTAATATCAGTCCTTCTGTTTTATCAGAATTTGGGAAAGTCTCTATTCATCCAACATTTTATGTCGTTAATATTGTTTCTTTTTGTTTAGATGTGCTTCTGAGTCAAGCCAAATTGTTAAGTATAATCACATATCATCAGCATAGAAACAAAAGCCAACATTAAGTTTACGAAGTAAATTTTAAAGTGACTATAGACCCCTTCGGTGTTTGTCCACAACTTAGATGTGCAAGACCCAAAGAGCCTGGCAACCTGGCAGAACTTTTATAATCTGACTGATGAATCTATCAAGATTTTTATTTAGAAATCAGACATTAGCTAAAATCCATTTATTATTATTCTCCACTTATTATTATGGATTACCACTAAAAGACATGGAGTGCTATTTGACTAAACTAGCACTAACTCTAGGAGATCTTTTTTGCTTGTCATCCTGTCAGTGGCTAAATGATGCTAAGCGGTGACCTAGCCTGCAATGGCTGGACATATATACACATCTCATAAAAACTCCAAGCATTTATCCTACAGAGAAATGTAAGGCATACAAGTCTCTTGATGCTTACAACTTTGTTGTTTGTAGGCATGTTCAAGACGTAATGTTTTATGATCACAACATCGAGGACATTGTTGTTGCACTGATTGTCGAGGTGTTGATCTCCTCAGTAATAACGTGACCTAGCTATCTAGTGATGCATCTCACTCGGGGTTCTATATAAAGGGAGAACAAAAAGGGCTTAGAACATAACCTTGTGGGATGTCTTATCAGGCAGAAACTTGTGTCGAAACAGACCTGTCTAATAAAATTTAAATGTGTCTATTAAAATATCATGGTCAATTGTGTCAAATGCTGCATTTAGATACAGCAGTGATGAAACAGAAACATATCTACAATCCAAGGCCAGTCCTGATTCTGTAATATGTTGTCTCTGGAAACCAGAAGAACAGACTTTTTCCAAAAAAAAAAATTCCAAAAGAATAACATTTTCACCTCTTAAGATGACTGCAGTAAAATGCAGTACACTCAAAACCATTAATGGTAATTAACCATTCTGGTATATTATAATCATTAACTTTTAAATCTAATGTTGATTTAATGTTCTGCTGTAATACCTCATTGGAACCAACAACACATAATGGTGACTAACCAATGCCCTACATTCTGACTTTTGTACTGTGCTTTGTTTGTGTTTGTATCTCATATGCAGTCATGGTCAGCCAAAATCCAGAGGCTGAGGTGGAATGGGAAGGGCAATGATGTTGGACTGTGTCAAGTTGATCTTCTCCAGTCTGATCACATCATGCTTGGACATGGCTCAGCACTCTCTCAGACAGTGGCCTTCAGTCTAAGTACTTCAGCATGAGATTGTTTACCACTTAACTCTCCCAGTGGCTGCACAACTCTTGAATACTTTATCAAGAGGCCACATGAAAAATAAAGGAAATGCTCAGCTGTCAGTCTCTGACACTGTTTGGCATCCAGCATCCAGCTGAGTGGGCTGATCTTGTAAGTCCGCTCTCAAGAATGTGCCAGGCTGCAGTGGCAGCTCAGCTTAAAGGCATTAAGTGTTGACACTTTGTCTTTTCTCAAAACTTTTATTTTACTGCTGTTTCTTTGTTATCTGGGTACTGATTTAATTGTATATGTTCGTGTGAAAGGCTGCCTCTTCTGTACGTCTGATTCCATTTTCAAACAAAAGAATCTCAGAATTTAATTGGTTTCACACTTGGAGGTAACTTGACACAAGGCTCTTGAGTAATGGGCTTTGAATTCCAGTTGACATCAGGAAACCATCACCACATCCTGTGTGGATGTGTTTTGTCCATCAGGAAGACAAGCCTGATGGAGTCAAGATGTTAAAGTTTTGTAGGGATGGCACACTTGCAAAATGTTTTTTTCTGTCTTTTTATATTTGGGATAACAAGAATCAAGTCATGTTCAAATTCTTTTGGGCTGTTTTTTTGAATGCAGCAGGAGGGAGTTCTTGTTGAAGGGTAAAGTAGAAATACACATTTTCTTTCCTTTTTTTTAGTGTATTGTGACATCGTGGCATAGACCAAGTGAAGGGGCAATGGTGATGAAATGATGCACTCATAAAATATAGTCATACCATTTCTCCAGGTAGGTAATGCACCTTGCCAGTGTGGTTCCAGGCTCTTCTTTACTTCCTGGGAGCTAGTGGGTTCATGTTTCTTAGAATTATTTGAGCCAACTTCCTATAAATCTGCTCTTGTCTCTTGTCTCATGCCTTCCATTAACTGAACATTCAAAAAAAAAAAAAAAAAAAGAATTACAGAACTCACAGTAGATTTTCAAGACAGTTGCTTCCACGTCAAAGCGTAGGATGTTCATTCTATTTAAATAAATAATTTCTGCCACCATGAATCAACCTAGAATTTTGTATCAGTTTCTGGTTTACAGAGTTGGGTTTCAGAAGTTTCTGTATGCATTATTGGCAACATTAGTTGTAACAGTTGTTTGAGTTTTGAGAATGCTGTCGTGAAGAATAGGTCTATTACGTGGCATTCCATTGCCTCAGTTGTTTCATTGTTGTCCTCAAGTCCAACAAGCAATGTGTCCCCTCCTTAAGTTTAAAATAAAATCCCTGAGGGAAGAACTCCTTGACACTGGGGAAAACAAGACACTCTCTTAAATAATTGAGAATGCTTAAAGCTTCTTCAGTTGTTTGTCCATCTGGGGGAACCCTTAAAGGTTGTATGTAGGACCCACTTAAAAAAAAATTCCAAACAGAGCACTTTTTGGAAGCTAAGAACACATAATTATCCAATAAACCCCTATTCGAAGAGCGTATGTATTAACTGGGTATGTGTGTGGTACAAACTCCAAATTATTCATAATTATTTTCTTTTTAACATCTAAAATCTTCTTTAAGGGTTCTTTGGGAAATTAAGGGTCGTTAGTCTGCTAAATGGGTTCCACAAGAAGGACAATATAGAAGCCTTACAACGGTCAAATGATTTGCTGGTCATCTTAGATTTTAAATTTTAAAACTTTTTATCCGACAACATATTGTACAGTGTGTGGGAGGCGGAAGAGATAGGGAACAGGGGTGGTGACACACAGGGGAATCAGCAGGCTGCACTGACCGTGATAAGAGGGTTAATTATGACTCGTTGGTGGAGGACCATTTAAATGATTCTATGACACTATGTTGCATCTATGTACTATGACACACATTTACAGCCAATATGTGTATATGTGAGAAAGAGAAGATGTTAGGCTTAGAAACTGAATGTGTGGGATGCGTTATCTCCAAATATATGTGTTTATGTGTGTGTGTATGCCCAGTGGGATACTCTGATTTAAAAAACTTCATATTTGAATGTATGTGTGTTCCAGGAAAAGGAGAGTGTTCTCCTTTATCCTGGGTCAGGGTCGTGGTGGATCCAGAACCTATCCCGGTAACACTGGGAACAGGGCGGGAATACACCCTGGATGGGAAGCCAGTCCATTGCAGGGCACCACGCATACACATTCAAATACTCATTTACACCTAGGGGCAATTTAGCATGGGCAGTCCACCTACCAGCAGGTTTTTGGGAGTTTGGAGAAAACCAGAGAAGCCAGAAGGAACCCACATGGACACGGAGAGAACATATGAAACTCTGAAATGCACATATGAAATGCACAGACAGTAACCCAAGCCTGGAGCCGTAAGGTGGCAAAGCTACTGGCTGCAACCTCAGGCTTCCTAGCCTACTACATTTACCAAACAAATGGCATTTGGAGCAACAGTCGCTTTTTGGACTAACCTATCCCATTATGCACCACAGAACTGAAAGGGAGGGCTTGTAGCAGGCATCATACGTAACCAACATGACTACTGGTGGCAGTGGGAGACAGTTTATAATGTTGCTTCCATCTCCACCTTTAAACTGTATATTTAAAGAAAAGTTTACTGAAGCAAAGATTGACAGTTAGTTTAGTTAGGTAAGGTCAGATAGAGCTGTTCACAATCTGCCACTAATTTTTACAATATGCAGCATTTCCCTAAAACACACAACTGATTTGAACAAACCTCTCATGTCCTAACCCACTTAAAATTTCTAGATTAGTAGTTAGGTAATTGTGACATTAGACAGTTCATTTCACAGTTTTTGCAAGTGTGTTCAACATGTGTGTGTGTATCATGTTGCATCACACACCGAAGATGTATTTACTACACTTTCTCTTTCAGCTAAAGCTCGTAAATCGGAATTTTCAGACTTTGACTAAGAAACAGTAAAGGGAAAGCCCCTCAACCACTCAGAAATTCTGGAAGGTCTTCTCAACCCCAAGTTCAGCATGTGGTGTCATATCAAAATGGCTGTGGCTGAGTATAGGCAGATCTGTTTTAAAATTTTAAACCAAAAAACAGTACATTAACTACCAAACTGGGCAACATATTAATAGGTAAATTAAATTATGTCGCTTTAAAGAACACACTGCACTGAGCAAGGATGTCTTATCTCATTTGTTCTCAATTCCTCCTGTCTAGTGCTGGCTGGTCATGATATGACTCATCAATGGCATAATAAGAATGATGTTTGGCAAACACACACACATATATAAAGGCAGATACACAGCTGCACTCTTGATTTCTATTTTTTTCAGGTCCGTAATGCCCTACTGGGTTCACACTGTGTTTCCTTCAAAAAATCAAACATGGTAAACAGAAAATAGAAAAACACTAAACTTACAGATCTGTAGTCTTCCCTTTTGTGTCATTTGTACTTTGATTGGACAGTGTGTGTTTACACATAGTCTGTCTACTTTGGGTTTCTACTCCAAAGGCACTTTGGGGGAAAAAAAAGGATTACAAGTAAATAATCCACTTTGTTCACATTCATTACACCTGCAACTGTATTTCACATGTGCCTTCTCATTCCTTATTGATGATATGTTTTGGATGTGCCAGGGAAGTGGGCTGAAAAATATTAGTCTAAAGGCGACTTTTAAAGACAGGAAGTAGTTTAGTCCCACTGTCCCTGCTCCTGTCCTTGTTTTCTTTCTTGCAGTCTTTGCTCAAAAGCTAAGAAGTGAGAAAGGAAAGGAAATAAAGAGGCGCAATTTGAAAAATTAGAACCACCCCATGTTTTTCCCAGTTTGCATCTTAAAAGCTTACCTTCCCCAGCAATTCTACTGCCTGTCTGCTGGATCCCATCGCTTCCACAATGCTACAGACCATCTCACAAGACCTCCTCCCTTTCATCACGTACATTATATTTGACTGCATAACACCTGGTCATGTTCTGACTGCCTTCAAGACATCATCTTGAAGAAGCCCACCCTAAATACTTTAGATATCAGCAAGTACCAACCAGTTTCACTTCTCTCTTTTCTTTCTAAAGGTCTTGCATATATAATCAGTTGTCTCTCAGAACAACCTCCCAAGATTCTAACCAGTCTGGCTTCAAAGTGACACAGTATACAGAAACTGCCCTTGGGGCTGTTGCTGAGTAGCTTCATGCTGCCAAATCAGCCAAACTGGTCCACATCCTCCTTAATCTTTCAGCAGCCTTTGACATGGTCAAACACAAGACTCTCCTGTCCATCTTCATGAGACTTGATATTCATGGCACAGCATAGCAGTGGTTTGCTTCTTACCTGGTGGTGGTGGGGGGGGGGGGGGGGGGGGGGGGGGGGGGACATGGAGGGGATCCACATTTGCTCCACTGGTTCAGTGCTGGGTCCTCTTCTGTTCTCCCTCTATACCCACTCTTTTAGTGAGGTCATATTCTCACATAGGTTTTCATATCACCACAATGCTGATGACCCTCAACTCCTCCTCTTCTTTCCTCCCTCAGCTGCTCATGTTTCTGCTTGGATCTCAATCTGACTAGCAGGCATCTTGTCATATGTCCCTGGAAATGCATCCCAATGTCAAGACCTTGTGATCACCCTGGACAACATTCAGATCACACCAACATTCAGATCACACCAACAATCAGATCAAACTCAGATGCTTGTTTGGTACCTTGTCATCTCAACACTGGACTACTGCAACTTTCTCTTGGCAAGTCTGCCTCTGCACTCCACCCTACCCTTGCAACTGATCTAGAATTCAATCTCTCCAAATTCTCCCACCCTACCCCATTGCTGTGTTCCCTCCACTGGCTTCCTGTAGCTGTCCCATCAGATTTAAAACACTCATGCTTGCCTACAAAGACAAAAAACGGACCAGCACCAGCTACCTTAAGGTACTTATTATACCCCACACTGCACCACATTCCCTTTGCACCACTAGCACAGCTCAGCTGGACCCACCATCCCTCAAGACACAAGGAAGACATGAATCAAGTCTCTTCTCTGTTCTGGCACCCAGGTGGTGGCTGAGTCACTGGCCTTGTCTTGTGTTTTTTTCTTTCAGGTTGTACTTAACTCCTCCAGAAGGGTTTTAATGTGATGGTACACTTAGTCCCTGACCTAGTGAACTAGCATGAGCATATGTTTTTGATAGAGCCTACAAAGCATTTCTATAAGTCGCACTGAACAAGAGAATCTGATAAATTCTGCAAATGTAAATGTAAACATAATTGAACACGCTAAGGTCAAAAATGGTGTAATCCTGAGCTCTGACTTCAGAATTCTGAGTTACAGTGCCATTGAAATGGCTTGAGAGCTATGTTTTGATTCCATATTCTATAGGAGCACAACACACACACACACACACACACACACACACACACACACAAAATTCAACCAACTTTTCAACACACAAGTGATGGTTTGGAAGAAGAAAAACATGTAGCTGCACAACTGCAACCACACGATGTATGGTATAAGCTATCTGCTGAAATACTATCATAGTATGTTATGTTTACATTCACAGCATCTTATTATATTGTTATTCTTTTGCACTACTGTTATATCTGACACTTTCACACTAGAACTGTGTACTGGTCGGCGCTGCACGGTCTCTTACTGTGCATATTGTCCTGTTTTAGTAGTTATTGTACTGTTTTAGTAGTTATTATACTGTTTTAGTAGTTATTGTACTGGTTTTGTAGTTATTGTCTTGTTTTAGTAATTATTGTACTGTTTTAGTAGTTATTGTACTGTCTTAGTAGTTATTGTACTGTTTTAGTAGTTATTGTATTGTTTTCGTAGTTATTGTCTTGTGCTGTTTGCACACGTTTGCACGTGCACTTAACGTAGTGATGTGTAGTCTCTTGTCTCAACCGTTCTGTGTTGTTTTATGTAGCACCCTGGTCCCGGAGGAACGTTGTTTTGTTTCCCTGTGTACTGTACTAGCTGTATATGGTTGAAATGACAATAATGCCACTTGACTTGAACAAGCCATGTTTGATGCTAGCTGCTGCTACAGAGCAGTTTCTTTACAAAGGCAGGAATGTGTTTTAGAGAGCAGACTGGACAGTACAGGATGAGTCATCAAAGATCTTTCATTGTCTTCTCAGAAAAGTTTGTTTATTTGTTTGTTTGTTTTAATTTCCTGGGAAAAACTCTACATCTACATCAGAACCTACATTTCCCAGGTTGCCAGGCAGGCAGGTGTCCGGCACTTCCGCATCCGCGTGACGCACAGCGCGTGTTTCCGAGGTAACGGGCTTGCTCTGTACCAGCGCTGTGTAGAGACGGCGATAGGGCTGTAGAGGGGGATTCTGTTTTCCGTAACAGATATCCGAGTCCATTTGTGGGATTTTTAGCGCTTGGATCAGGCGTCGCTGCGACGGAGAGTCCCTGCTAAAGTGGCAATATGCTGAATATGTGGAAAGTCAGGGAGCTGGTGGATAAAGCGTGAGTATGCGCTTGGTTTTTTGCAAGGCCTGTAGCTGGACCGTTACTTACTAACGCACACAAGGGAGACGCCGAGTTCGAGCGTGACGTCAGAGCTGTTCTGAGCTGATAGGAGCTAACCGTAGTTTTGTTATCTAGCACAAATTTAATTATATTACTTAGCTGGTTTAAATGTCATTTACCAAACGCTGAACTCTCACATTTTCAGTGTTAGCTTCGCGGCTAAAGCTGCCCGGTAGGATACAGGCAGCTATTTAAGCTAGCAGGTTTTGGGAGTAGCTAAAGCTAGCTAAGGCTGGCTCCAGGATGAAAACATGCACGCGGTTAGAAATGTACATGACTGTCGCCTTCTAGACAAATGTTTCTAATAAATCTACACCCAAGTCTTCATGCAGTTATTATCACTAGAGGAATACAGTATCCTGTGGCTGGGTAGATGCAGCCAGTGTTTTGATGGGTATATGTAATAAGCTAACATTAGCTATATATATGTGTGTGTGTGTGTGTGTGTGTGTGTGTGTGTCATGCCAGCATCACTGTTTTGAGCTGGATGTGCTGACCATGACCCCACAGGAGTTCATCTGATCACTGCACCTCTCATCTCACTAACTCACACCTCCATCACACTAAAGCTCTGCTGCAGCAGTCAGGGCTTACCATGGCTTACACTGCATTTATTATTTATGTCTTTCTCAATGCAAACCCTTTCCCAGTTTGGAAGGGGTCTGATCAGTGCTTAGACTGGAAAAGAAAGACGCACACGAACCCTCATATATTAGATCCAAAAGAATGATGATGAACATCTCTGCATCACTTGTGTCTGTTTTAAACATTTAGTAACGTGATGCGTGATGCAGTAATCGGTGGGAGCGCAATGGATAAGGCTCTGGACTAGAGATCTGATTGTGAGTTCAAGTTTGAATCCCAGTTTCCCTTTGGATCCTTGACTTGGCTCTCTGCTATGGTTGTGCATTGTGGTGTATTTGCATCAGGACACAGCTTATGAGGTAAGATGGTTAGGGGTACGCATAGCAGAGGTGCACTGATGGGCTGATGTGCACACCTTCACTCTTTAACAGAGCATCATGCATCTGCTGACTGGTTGCAGCAGGAAGGTGTGTGTATGGACCAGGAGACTGTGACGAGATGTACTGACCCCTCTAATATGGGTTTAATCAGAGTAATATTGACAATATAATTCTTTAATCTGACTGCAAATGTGGCATTTCTCCGATATAACACCATCATTTTCACAAAGTATCCGGAAAGTGCTGATGTGCAGCAAGATAAAGGAGAGAGAGAGAGAGAGAGACAGACAGACAGACAGACAGACAGAAGTGTCGAGAGCTCCACTCATCAGCATGGGTCCAAAACACACAACAATATTTTAGTTATATAGCGTAATATAAGTATATATGCTTCCGTTCATGTTCAGTTCGTGCATTTTAAACTGCATTTTAGAAATAGCGTGCAATAGAGGCCCAAAGGTCTGAGAGCACTAGTGAAAATGCTTCTGTTTTGCAATTTTTTTCTAAAAATTGAAAGTTAGTACAACAATTTAGTACAACAATTTTCATTACAAATTATATTATTGACAACAACGTGAGTGAAAAGTAGAATCTTTGAAATATTTGCATGAATTTCAGACTTTGTTAGTATTTGGTACGTCCCCTTTTTTGCTTTAACGACAGTGTGCACTGTTATTGAATATTAAATATTCAAGATATTGAAAAAATTCTAAAATCTTCTGTTTATTTCTTTTATATGAATATATATATATTTTTTTCTTTCTGTTTTTTTTTTAAATCTTGAATTGCCTTAGACTCGATCTTTTTAGAAAATCTGAAATATCGCAGATTGATTCCTATCCCTTGTCAGCATATCATGATGTATCCGTCTCACTCCCAACACACTGCAGTATTTTTAGCCCAGTGTTTCAGTAAATGTGTAAATGAGTTCTGTAAAACGTTGAGAATTTTTCAACTTTTCCGAGGCATAAACACTAAAGCAGAGTTTCCTCTTCATCTGTGTGCAGCCAACTAACTGTGGCAGGACGGTAACTTTAGCTAGTTAAACATGTTGTAAGTTAACCCATCGTTTCTCCAGGAAGTAAAATAAAGGCCAGTGTGTGCCAGCTGTAGTTAAAGTGTCACGCTGCTCATCCATGCACACATAGCAGCGAATAAGAGAATATTATTTCAAAATTTGAGTAGTGATTTTGCCTAAAATGCCCATCTCTATTACAGAACAGCACCGTATCAGTGTATCAGAACTCAGAGCTGACAGAAAAGCTAGTGTCAGAGACAGTCAGAGTAGATACAGACCACTGCTTGAAATATGCACAGAATATTTCATTGTATCATGCTGAACATGGCAGCTGCTAAAAAGCCTCATCTATCAGGTGCTTACACTGACACACATGCAGATACAGGCCTCTTTGTGCCATTTGTAATGAAGAAACATGCATGTGCAGTAGCTGGAGCTACAGGTTTTTACACTGTAGACCACTTCATGTTTGTTATATTTCAACAGCCATTTCAAATCCATGTTTGAAATGTCCTCTTGGTGATCTGGTATATGGGTCTCTTCCCAGTCAAGCAGACAGGATTCTGGTCTTGTAGGACTGAAAATAACTATTATTTCTGGTTGGAGTTCTCATCATTTGGAGACCACTCACTGCTGCTGAGGATGATCCCACACAGACAGCCTAAAGTTACATGAGATTACTGTGGATGGTTCCACTTAGAAACCATTAAGATGGCTTTGGACTTCAGCTGATATGATAGCTTTAGGACTGCAATTCCCATGAACAGTTTTGTACTGAAGTCTCCATCAGTGAACAGTTGATAACTATTAGACCATATAGTTTACAGTTATAGAAGGGAATTATTTATAAAGGCACTATCCAGTGTCACCCAGATGAGGATGAGTTCCCTTTTGAGTCTGGTTCCTCTCAAGGTTTCTTCTTCATATCTTCTCAGGGAGTTTTTCCTTGCCATCGTCGCCTCTGGCTTGCTCATTAGGGATAAATTCATACATTTAAAATTTATGTCCTGAATTGATTTATTTCTGTAAAGCTGCTTTGTGACAGTGTCCATTGTTAAAAGCGCTATACAAATAAAATTGAATTGAATTGAATTGAACTGTTCTGGCGTGTTGTCATGATGTCTGCCTAGTGGACAGTCAGTACTATAAGGTCTTTGTTAACATTGATCTGTTTTTTTTTTCCTCTCCATTCTTTCTGTAGTGAAATGTGAGACTCTCATTTAGTTTTTTACTTTCTGCCCTTTAGTGTACACATTCACATTAAGTACATGTATGCCAGCAGACACCTATGCAGCCAATTAAATACACAGACAGAGAAGTATAAACCAGTTCTAACCCTCAGTTGCTTTGATTGCATTCTCTCTCAATTATATGTTGCTTTGGACAAAATATTAGCCAAATTAATAAATATAACTATGCTACATTAAACATCTAGCATTAGAAACATCTAACAGCTGAATGCGATTAATATTGAGTTGGAGGATGAGCGAACTATGAAGTAGAGATGTTATTTACAGTGGAAATAAAAATTCTACACACCCCTGTTATCATGGCATTTTTGTGATGCAAAACAAAAATTAAACCAAGAAAAATCATGCCAGATCTTTGTCCACCTTTAATCGCTCTGGCCACTATAAAGCAGTAACTGAAGATGAATAAATGAATGAATGAGTAAAGCATAATATACACAGACACAGTAAACACGTTGCACAGCTCCGTGCCATGTCCAGCATGCCTCCATGTTAATGAACATGGCCTTTCTTTGTCCCAGGAGCTTCATATCTGACCTCCTGCTCCTGTCTACATGAGAGTAAAACATGCACACCCCTGCAACATTTTTGTGGTCACTTGGATCCCAAGAGAGATCGCAGTTTTGCTCAACATCTCTACTATGGAGAAAACTGGTACTTGGGTCCTTTATTATTTTTTAAAGAAAATAAAATGTAATGTTATTCATCTTGAAGAGTATTGAATTAGATTTGAGTACTGAATTGAAGAATGCTGAATAGAATAAGACTGGGACCCTGTAATGCTGGACTATTTTTGTGCGTTCAGTAATAAATGATGATGAAGTAATGAAAAACCATTATGTCTTCTTCTCTTAGTAGCTTAGAAAGAGCGCTATGTTGTGTGAAGTTCAACACTGTATCCAGGACAGAGACCAGAGACGTGAAGGTGAAGTGTGTTTCTTAAATGCCCCACTGATGTAACTTGTGGTTAAGACAGTGTTACGTTTCCATGAAGCAACAATAAACAACCACAAAATATTCTGTCCATTAATAATTTACCGTATGAATGTGGGTCACTGGCTGACCATAACTTGATTTGGAAGCCACACCACACTTAGTACAGCGGTTTGCGTCAATAAATGAGAATGCTGTCATGTGCTATTAGCTGCTTTAGAGCTTTAACATTCATTAACACCAACACCATTCATGTTACGTTAGGGCAGACGTACACTGTGCTGTATTATCCTGACTTACAGGCTATGGTTTTACCAGTTGGGACAAAATTGTCAGAAAATAGTTGCTCCTCAAAGTGTATGAGATATTGTACAATCTGATCAGAGTCTTTTTTTTTAAAGACTTCTGGTTTTGGTGTCAAAAACAAATTTGGACACTGTTCATGATGTATGAGACGTCAGCGAACTTAACACAGTGTTTAAGTCACAGTGTGACTGTTTAATGTCTTCTGTGGGTTTGTTCATTCAAAATGGCAGAGTTTTAACTGACATGCCGTTTTTGCCACGGCTTCATCTGAGGAAGATAATACAGAATTACATCATCGTACGGGTAACATTTAGGTGAAAGCATGACTCAAGAAGGGCTGGGTAATATAAGACTATAAACGATATTGTGGTAATGTCACAGTACACATTTTACTGATATCGGCTGTAGTGTTAGAGCCCTAACCAACTCCATTAATACTTACAGTAACCAATAGCTGTCTGGGCTTTAAAACTGTTTTGTTTTGTTTTTTGGACTGGATGTTTCATTATTCCTCCTTTTCAAATTCAGTTGTTTACAGTTTTTCCCGTTTTGTTTTGCTGGCACTTTGTGAGCATATCTGGATATAATCATGTGTATGTACAAAATTTCTTCAAGTGTTGCAATAAGATATTATTGCCATATAACTCACCCCTATCTTCCAGGCTTTTGAACTTTGGGAAAGGTGGCTCCAACTGACCAACTTGTTAGGCCTGGTTTATACTTCTGCATTAACACACATTTACGTTGCAACATGGCGAGGGTTAGGGTTAAGATTATGGTCTTATAGAGATATGATGGCTCGCTTCCCCCAGAGAGCTGACTACAAGTCGCTTGTATCTTCAGTGCTCCGTGTTGACTGGTGTTCAGGTGAACGCTGATTGGTTGGTGAGGTGGTGTGTCCGGTTGCAAACCCAGAAATGTTGTGATGAGATGTTATTTCTTCCACGGGTTTAATCAAATTCAGAATAATACTGTAAAGTTCAGAGTAATATTGTTCCAAATACATCTTGTGTAAATGGTAAAATGTTCATCACATTGAACACTCTCTGTCAACTATATATGCACTTCTGCTTCTCAACTCTTCTCTGAAAGTGAGGTCCATTAAAATAATAGCTTAAGACAGAAGCAAATGTCAGTTTAGACGTATTTTCACCGTTGTCTTTAATAAACTTTAATGCACTAAACAGCTAGTATAAATATAAAACACATGAGTACATTAGGTTTCCACATGCGTTTCATGTTTGCTTTACACACCGTGATATGATCTCTTTATTGTATATTGTATATCTACAGCGGGGGGGCACGGTGGCTCAGTGATTAGCACTGTTGCCTCGCATCTCTGGGGTTGGGGGTTCAATTCCCGATACTCTGGTTTCCTCCCTCAGTCCAAAGACGTGCGTTGTAGGCTGATTGACGTTTCCAGATTGTCCACGGTGTGTGATTGTGCTCTGCTATGGGCTGGCCACCTGTCCAGGGTGTCCCCCGCCTCGCGCCCCCCAACTAACACTTTCTGTGATAAGCGTGAGACATTCTATCAGAGCTCCCACCAATTTCTGCTCCATTCCTCCACTTGTCTCCACCACGGTGGAGGTGGACAGGCAGTTTGGGTGCTTCAGCTTCTGAGAGCAACTTTTCTGACCTGCACGTTCCACCCCATTCAAAGTGCCTTTCCAATGCTCTAAAGGTGTTGGAATCCTGTAATCCTGTTTGGAAGTATAAGTGGGCCTTTAGACCTTGGCCTACATTTCAGTGGTCTGTACACAGAAATATGTGTGGAAATTGTGTGAACATTATATATAGTATTTATTAAAAAGTAACTTTGGTTTGTGTGTACATTCATACAGGGTTTCCGTGGGTCCTTAAAAAGTCTAAAATCCAATAATCTGAACTTTAGGATTTAAAATTTCTTAAATACGATTTTGACAGGTCTTGTTTGGATTATGAAGTTAATGTTACTTTTATAAAGTTCTAAACTTCAGTCTCACTTTTAAATGTGTTTTTGGGAAAAATCTGTATTGATCACGCTGTTACAAAACGGAACCAATAACCACTCATGCAAACTGTGCAGCCCGGTCAGAATTTATCGGAGCTCACTCAGTGTGTCACGATGTGGTGTGTGGGCTAACATGGCGCCTCCTCCCATCAAAAAAATAGCTACTTCTAGAAGTAATAATTTAAAATTGTTTCTGTTAATGTTACTTTCATCTAATATGGGTCAGTGCAAGAAAACGCTCAAATTAGGAACTTTGGGTATAAAGAAATTAGAGTTGCATAGGAAGTCAGAAAAACATAAAGCCACCGTTAAAAGCCACCAGCAAATATTGTTCTGTATCCTCATCGGGAGCATCACCAAAGTCCGGCCCCAGTGTGACCCACTCTGCACTAACAGTGTTAACTCCTGGACAGCGTTTAGATCTACGCCAACATTCAAAGTGAAGGTGCTCTGGACTTTACACACGGTAGCAAAACATCAGTCATACAAAAGCAATGAAGACATAGGTGAGCTGTTTCAAACCATGTTCCTTGATTCTGACATCACTAAAACCTTCAAGTGTGGAAAGGACAAGATGTCTTGCATTACGCAGTTTGGAATGGCAGATTTCATAAAGAGAGAAGGAAGCAGGAGGCTGATTCACAGGGCCAGAAGAGAAAGGCTACAGAGGATTACCTGGAGGTACTAAAAAAGAAAAGAAAAACCATCCAAGAGGTTTCTGAAAGTCTGGCCAGTTACGCACACGGGTTTGCAGAAGAGGCTGAGGGCAAGGCTGGCAGTCGGATGGCCCAGCTCATAACAAAGTCAAATGCTCTGAGGAGAGGCTGCAGGGAAAAGTTAGCTGAGCTCAAGAACACTGAGGAAGAGATTGCGGCCAAGAGAGAAGAGCTCAGATTAATGTAGCCTAGTTCTTATGTACACACACACATTACTCTTGTGTACACACAGTTCTGTGTAGTCAGGTTCAGGTTGAATGTGAATAAATTCATTTACTTTCCAAGTAATTCTGGGACTTGCAGAAGCCTTGTTCATATGAAACAACATTCCTGCAATCACTAGTTTTTCCAGATCCAATCCCTGGAGTTATTGACTGCACTCTTGTCTCAGTTAAAGAGCCATCCAATGAGTTCAGTTATGTTAATCAGAAAGGTTTCCATGGTTTCCTGTGAGCATGCAGTGGATATCTGACATGCATTTGTTAGTAATAAGCTTTAAAAATATTACATTTAAAATTAAATCAACTCCCAAAGTGAGAAAACAGCTTGATAACTCACCACTTTGCTGATGTGCACCAGTGAATTGGTTTATGCATTCTAAGTATTCTTCATTTATCACAATATTTTTAAAAATGAGATCGTTTTAGCGCACAGGAACTGTGTTCGCTGTATAATAATATATTGTATGACATCATTTCTAAATATTACAGTAGCTTTTACAATAGCATGTGAAGCATATTGATGGTTTTTAATTATAGCTCTTCTTACCTTTTGACATTATCAGCACAGTATGGTGTTTAATTTTCAGACTTACTGGAGCATGTTAAACATTTCTCAAGACTCATGTGTTAATGAAAACCTCTTTGCTGGGCGTATATTGTGCACAGGAAACACACTGTTTTATCTTTGTGCTGACCGTGTTAGAAACCCAGCTTTGGGAAAGGGTTTTTTGGTATGTAGGCAGTTGAGGACTGAACCATGAAGAGACAACACCTGTGTATGTACAGTACATGACGCTTTAATAAAACTATTCCTCTGCTCCATGTTTGTGCCTGCTTGCATCTTTATTAAGAAGAAAACTTTTGAATTACTTCGCAATCCATCACATGCATGCTCTTATAGGCTTGTGTATAGGCTTGAATGTCGCATTTTTTAAGTATTTTGTCAAACAGCAAACGAGTAAAGATCAGTGGTGATGGCTGTGAAAAGCTGTGGAACAGTCTACCTTTGAACATCAGAGCTTCTCCATCACTGAATGCTTTTAAATCCAGCTTGAAGACTTATTTTTACTCTCTAGCATTTGAGTGATGCTGTGTATGTACTTTGAATAGTTGAATTGGTGTTAAATTGTGTTTTATGTATTTTCATTTTAATTGTTTTTGATACTTGTTTTATTTTTCTTTGTCTGTTTTTTCTGTATCTTTTCCTTTTCTCTTTTAAATTCAGATTTATTTTTTATTGTAAAGCACTTTGGATCAACTACGGTTGTGTTAAACTTGTGCTCTATAAATAAATTTGCCTTGCCTTGCCTGTGAAAGAGGCAAGAATGCAGGAGAAATGTTGGTTTATTTAGCAAATAACAGAAAGAACAGAAAAAAGAAAAGGAAAAAAAACCCAGAAGAGACTGAGAAGACGATTCAGTATGATTGAGTTTTTCTACTAACATGTTCTGCCACAACACAAAGGAATCAAAAATCACGTTGTGTAGTGACAAAAGCAACCATGTGATATTTGGACCAGTTCTGGCAGAGAAGTAGGTTCAGCAACCAGTGATAGAAAACACTCCTCGATATTAACTTTCTCAGAGTAAAGGTTTTCATCTTCTGTGTGTGTTTAAACTTCATGCACTTCACAGTGGTGTGCTACACCACAATGCTGTAACTGTAGCACACATTACTCTTTCTGAAACTCCCTGCCTGCTGCAGTGCCCCCATTGACTGAGGCTTGATCTGGATAACAGGTGGAGTAATAAGCTTGCACGATGACAGATTCTTTTCAGAATCAGGAAACGCAGTTATGTGGAAACTGATAAAACCAAGCAAAATAAAGTGCAGCGCAAAGCTGTCATATAATTCTCTTGCTAGCACGACACATAGTCAACTTACAGTTAACCATATCCAGAGAGAATGAAGACGGTAGCTATACGTTTTATCTGAGGAGAGAACACCACAGCTCCTAGCCAAGAGGTTGGCCAACAGCTTGCTGCCATTTTTTAATCAAAATCACAAAAACAGCGTGCTGTCAGAAATTTTGTTAGAAGATGATAAGGACTAAGGTTAGACAGAGTCATGACTTCACTGGGAATTCATATTCCTTTCCCATCGTCTTTATTAATGCACATAACTAGCTAACTAGCACGCCATGTATTTATTTATTTTTTTATCTAATGTTGTCTTTTCTCTTTATCCACGTTATTTAGGTTTCTAAAACGTGGGACTGAGTAAGCACATTGCTCAGTGAGTAAGCTAATGAACTTATGAATTGTACCTTCTCCCTTCCCTTGGGGCTTTTCCTCATCTGCATATCCAGACCATTTTTATTTTCATCAACTTTTGTAAGTGCTTTTATTCCCACTCCATCAGACAGATCACCTTCTCTGGCTGCCTCCTCATTTCAATCTGGAAGCTTCACACAGGCCTCTGAAGCTCCAGGTAGTGTCTCTCTCTCTCTCTCTCTCTCTCTCTCTCTCTCGCTTTTTTTTTTTTTTTTTTTGAATGATGGTGGGTGGCATTGGGAAGAAAGAAACCACTCCAAGCTTTTAAGTGTGCCATATAGCATTCTTTGTAGACCTCTGGTATGTAGTGAGTGCCTAAGCAAGCCTACCTACCACTGTCAGGAAAAAGAAAGGAAGAGTCTAGCACACCAGGTCCATGGAACAAAGAGGCAGAGAATGTAAAGGGTGGCACAATGTCCCTACACCTGTCCCTGTCCGTTTCTCTCATGCGAGAAAGAAAGCTCGCTCTTTCGCTTTTGTCTCCCTGCAAATTGAATATTCTAGTACTGCGCGCAGTACACAGTTCTGTGTGTGTGTGTGTGTGTGTGTGTGTGTGAGTGTGTGTGTGTTTCAGTGGAGCTGTCTGCTTTCCTAAACCACCATCATTCATTATTCAGTTTCCTGAGATTTCCCTTATAATCTAAGGCCTGCTTTGCTGCACTCAGTGCTTACTTCATTCTGTCGAAGTGAGAACTGTTTTTCTTTGTTATGGTAATGCAGTGCCATTGAATACCCTTAACTCTGTGGTCCCACAAAAGGTTTGTTTGTGTTCAGACTGGGTCCAGCATGCTTTTTAACCAACCTGTTTATAATGCACAGTGGCTGCATAATATTTGGAAGACTGAGCACACTTGAATTTTAATCCTGAAACTATTTGTAGTTTTGTATAAATATTGAGAGCAGGTAGGCCACAAAATTTGAGAGTGGGAAGAAAATGACACGCATTGAAATCAATGCACTGGAATTACTACGTTTCCCAGAATCTGTTTGGCCAGCAATCGCAGCAATATGACTGTTTGTGGTTTGGCCATCTTTAAAGAAGAGAAATACTGTTGCATGCTGGTTTGCAGGGGGTGTTAAACTAGCATGGAGCCTGCATGTTTTATTGACACTGACTCTAGTGCAAAAGCACTTTTAGATGCTGTTTAATGTTTAATAATGAATGGAATAAGGCTAGTTAGAGAGCTATCATAATCCCCAGCCAAGAACCACGTGTTCCTCTTAGCCACGCCCCCTCTTAGCCAAGCTGATCTAAATCTAACCTAAATCTAATCAATCAATCGACGTCTTCTTTGCTCTCAAGGCTTCATTATTCATTCATTATTCATCATTATGCCTATTTTGACTCTAGCGATTTGCCAGCTGTAATTACAAACCATCAGTGAACTAGTGTCTACTTTTATTTACTTTGTTTCCCCATGTTGGTGTAAAATGAGTATCATGCGGCACAAACACCTGCTGTGCAGCTACAGTCTGTACAATCAGGACATCTTTGTAAAGTGTAAAGAAAGTGGGTTTGAGATTTCAGTGAGCTTCTATGGCGTTTCCAAGGGTGCAAAACAAGGGCAGTGCTTCAGCTGCTGTGGATTAAAATGAAACTGAATGTGATCTTTACAAGATGTTTGTGGTTTGACTTGATCTTTCGTGTTAATCAACCAGGGACATCATGGAATATGTATTTTAGCTCTGTTTATGTTTCTGCTGTTTAAATAGTGGCCATGAAAAACACACACATGCGTTATAATGTTGGTGAGCTGATTTTACATTAAGTGCTTTCACTAGCTGCATTAGTTACTGTCGATTGAATTGGAGAAAAGTGGAGATTGTTCCACTTCAGAAAAACATTTCTGTACAGCTGTAAGTAAAGTACATCTTTGTTTTCATTGCATCAGAATCCCTCGTTGTCAATGACCGACAGTGGCTGATTGTTAAGAACAACATACTGTCTAAGAGCTCATACAGGGTTGTCTATAGACATGTTTTTCTCACCTAGCAAGCATTTGCTGCTAGTAATGAAGTCCTCATGCTGAGTTTTATGTTTAAGATGTTCAATAAGGTTACTTTTGGGAAGATACTGTAGTTCCTCCTTCTGATATTTATGCAGAGCACAGTTTGCAGTCTGCTTTGTTTGATTGCCATCATTAATCACAAAATAATTCCAGATCGCTGTCATTTCATGTCAAATGTTTATTAGCGTGAAAACATACACTAGGATTATTACATCACCTGGTAAAGACTAAACAAATTTTAAAACAATATCTCTAAGACACCATTTAATATTGTAACCAGATAACAGGATACACCAAAATCAAGAACTGGTATGGTTTATCATGCTGAGAATTTTTTTTATATTGATAAATTTTATATACATGAAAATGGCAAATTAAAAGCCAAAATTTAGTGGAGATAAAAAGGGTTATGATGTAGCATTGTTTCACAACATAAATATGAACTGTGAAGATGCACGTGCAGTTCAAGCTGAAAAATATGTCCTGACTACAAACTGGATATTGTTCTTTTTTTTTCAGCTGACGTTTTCCAGCCATGGACACCTTTAACTGTAAAAAAAAAAAAAATTAAAAATAAAAATAAAAAAATCTACAGACCCCTTCAGCACAGATTTATTTTATGAACATAATCCAACTATTTAAATATTAGGAACATTATTTAAACATGTGCAATGATATTTTGGCTATTTATTGGAGTGATTGATTTTTTTTTACATTCCTAAACTTTCCACTCACAGAACACATTTATAATTACCATTAGATTTAAGTTGACATTATTTATAGGCCAAGTTGTTTTTTCAGTCACTGATTTTTTGATAAAGCCCATTCAGTTTAATTGTCCAGTCTAA
The DNA here is from genome assembly GCA_022758105.1 of Pangasianodon gigas. Lineage (NCBI taxonomy): Eukaryota > Metazoa > Chordata > Actinopteri > Siluriformes > Pangasiidae > Pangasianodon > Pangasianodon gigas. The sequence continues at coordinate 13,645,040 of CM040468.1, read as the reverse complement.
CAGATTAATATAAGAGCTCAGTATAATATAAAAGGTGGGTTGTGATCTCCACCACTGTAACAATAAAAACAAAAACAAATAAATAAAAAATCACAGACCCCCTGGTTATGCTCCACAGACCCCACTCTGAGAACCTTTGATGTAGAGGGTTGTGTAAGTAATTGTGTTGGCTGGCTTGTGGTTGAGTGCTGGTTGTGAATGGGGGGAGGAGTCTGGAAGGAGTGGGTAAATTCATGAATGAGTGTACACCTGTGTGTGATTAAGGATGCTGTATTTATACCCTGTGTGTCTTGCAATGAGGCAGAACATGTCAAGCACAGAGACACGGTGGTGCAGAGTGAAGCAACTTCATCCAACAGCGTCCTGCTGAGCTTGTGTGTGTTTGCGTATGTGGAATCTGAAGTTTTGTGTTTTAAGTATTTGAGTTAAGAAGGTTGCCATGCTGAAAAGCACAGGGAGAAAACCAGAAATAAATGTAACACCGCTCTCTCTCCTGCCTGCCTTCCGTGTCCTCATTCTCCTCGTGCCAACCAGGGTGTCACAACTATATTCCAGCACCACCGTCTTCTTTTAGTTCAGCAGTTTCCCTTTCCTGAGCTGTAACTGCTATGCAGGGTAGCCCAGAGTTAGCTTATACTTCATTTCTGTCCCTCAGGAATCAGCAGATGTATGCATAACCTAATGTTCCCTGTCAGTCGATTCACTTGGTCTAATATGGGTATAAAATATATATTCACAGCCGTAGGTAAGGAGAATAATGCAGCCAGCTGTGCTCCTCAGAATCAAACAGAGGAGGAGAGATGGACAGCAGCTCAAATGCCAGTGAACTATAATTCATGGGCAAAACCTTAGGTACATAGGCCTGGTTCAAAATGAGTACATGCAGGGTGCATAGTCCCACATGGAGATCTCTTACACGCTTTATTGAGACTTTGTCTGGATGGCATCCAATGACTGGCTAAAAGATCCACTAGGAGACACTGGTTCATTCAGTTACATTGCTCTGTCCCTGTGTGGCATGTCAGACAGTGTGATCCACAGATATCGATGAACCTCTATGAAGTCTGGAAACACTGGTAGATGCTGCCTCGCTGTTGGTGGGACCAGAGGAAGGACTAAACCCACACATCTTGTGATATTTTGAGCGGGTTGGGGATAAAGCCAACTCACACTGAGCTTATGAGGTGCACTGGGAAACAGTGTGAAGACAGTAGTATCTTCCTTGTGCTGTGTGTTCTTGGCAGCCAAAATGACAGGCTGGCTAGTCTGCATATCCTTTGTTTCTCCAGTGAATGGAGCTGAAAATGATTTATCTGCTCTAGCTTTCACACACGTGATAGCTGCTTCACATGGTCAGATGTTATCAGGCTCCTCTACATTTTCCATAGAGTCCTCCTATTCCACAGTTGCTTGTCCATGGATTTTTTTTTGTTAAATGTCATGCACCTTTCAAGAGTTGACCATTTTGAGTTGGTGACAAAAGCACATGCATCAGCCTGCTTCAGAGCTCTCTTAGCATGGCTATCTCTAGGCAAGTTGGCTAGTCACTGTGGTGGTCTTTCTTGTGTTGAGAAAAGCCACAGCCCTCAGGACAGGGATGAGTATCCATCGAAATTCTTCCCAAAACATCACTATTAGAAAGGTTTACATGTTTTCATTAAATTATGAGCTTAATTCACATGATTGGTTTAACTGAATTCACATGATGTAAACTCCACGTTTTTTCCTGTTGTCTCCTTCTCCCAGTACCAATGTGGTGATGAACTATTCAGAGATAGAGTCCAAGGTTCGAGAAGCCACCAATGATGACCCTTGGGGCCCCTCTGGTCAGCTTATGGGCGAGATAGCCAAGTAAGTGCTGGATGCCACGTTACACATTTAATGACTCTTTCAGGCTTGGCCTTGCTAAAAATGATCTCTTTGGGATTTACTGAACAGATCTGACATCAGCTGATGTAATCATTGACCTATAAGTCTTTGCTTAGACTCAGCATTTTAATCTAAAAGCTTACTTATTTGCTTTCTTGTTTTGTCTGGATTTGCATCGAATATTTCAGATTTTGACATATTAGTATGTTCTTACCCTAAAATTTGGTGAGCTTACAATCTTGTTCAATTTTGTGCAAAAGTTCAGCTTAGAATTTAACTTAATGATGAGCAAGATTATCCTTAATCAGACGTATGCGGTAGAACTGGCTTATCTGTGAACATTTCTCCATACTATACAGATCCACATTTATGTATGAGCAGTTCCCTGAGGTGATGAACATGCTGTGGACCAGAATGCTGAAAGACAACAAAAAGAACTGGAGAAGAGTTTACAAGGTACATTGCCCTTTCCAGCCATCTCTCAAACAGTGTCAGTAGCCCAGTGTGTACAGTAATATTATAACATTTACTCTTCCATCTAATTGTAATTACAACTGTAAATGTTGTTTTTCATAGATGGATATTCAGATTATTAATTACAAATCATTATTAAATCATTATTAAATTTAGAAGGTTATTGCTGATTCAGACATTCTTCAACCTGTTCTTCTGGTCAGGCCTTACTACTACTAGCGTACCTCATCAGAAACGGATCAGAACGAGTGGTTACGAGTGCCAGAGAACACATCTATGACCTGCGCTCTCTGGAGAATTATCATTTTGTAGGTGAGTTGAGTTTTATGACAGAAATGCGTCCGCTGTGTTGTCCGGACATCACGAGTTCGAATCCTGACAATGCCACAGCTGTCTGTTGCTGGGAGCAAAATTGGCCGTGCTCTGTGGCTGGGAAGGATGGCATACACTCTCTCCCCCCGTCAGTCACCGCAACATTAGCCACTTGTGCATGTCTGTGAGCTCATGTATGTGGTAAAGGGCAGATAGCAGTTTCCTCCGAGTGTGTTACTCTGCCACGCACAGCATGGACAGCAGTTTGAAAAAAAAGCAGTTGGCTGGCTTCATATGCCTTTAGAGGAAGCATGTGTTAGCCTTCACCTTCCCTGGTTGGTGGTAGTTGTATGATAGGGGGAGCTGGCTGGTGGGTGGGAATCGGCAGGTGACCGGTGAGAAAAATGGGGAGGAAATCCAAACAAATTGTTGCATATAGCTTGGCTAACTCTGGAATGTATAGATAGTGTCTGGTATGTAGTAATGTTAAAGATCTGAATGAAAACATATTTTCAGAAGCTATTAATGCTAATAGGAAACAGACATATTTAATATGTACCCACAAATATGTAATATATATATAGTTAGCGGTCAGTTTACTAGATAGGACTATGGCTACGCAAAGTCATCTTCTCCCCGGGAATTCAGATTCTCACTCACCTTTTTTTGGTCTATAATAATGCACTTAACTAGCTTGTCATACTTTTCAGATACATTATGCTAGTTATGATTATGCTTGTAGCCTGTATAATTGGGTTTTCAGGCAACCAAAACATGAAGCGAGCAAGCACATTGGAGCTTTTACTTGAATTTTTGTCATTTTCCCACCCTGGCTTCAATAAGTAGTCAAACTTATAGCAGTGAACTGCTATTCTGTTTCCATCATATCTGACAATGCAGTAATTATATTTTTCTCCTAAACATTTTAACCATCTAACTTTACTTTTTTTTTTGTAAGGTCTTTTCAGAAGATAATTGTATGGAGGATTTGGAGATTAAAAAATTACTGTGCAAGTCTCTGACATTGTACACCATAATATTTACATCATGGAGTTCCCTGTCCTTGGTTTAACTAGATCTAGATTTAAGTTTTAAGATAAAGTTTTTTATGTTGTTGTTGTTGTTGACTAGATGAAAATGGGAAAGACCAGGGTATCAATGTACGGCAGAAGGTCAAAGAAATGGTGGAGTTTGTCCAGGATGACGATAGGTTACGGGAGGAGAGGAAAAAAGCAAAGAAGAACAAGGACAAATACATTGGAGTATCATCAGATGGCATGGGAGGCTTCAAACAAAGTAACTGTAAGTAATGAGGAGTGAATGTTGTGCCAAATTATTAAAGATATTGACTAATAATTTTGACTGATGAAAATATCTTTTAAATTTAGTCAATATTTTGTCATGTCACATTTATTAATTTTAGTCAGTTGACATCAAATATTAGTCAATGGCATTTTAGTTGACGAGAAAATGCAAAAATTACACCAAATATTCACACATTTTATATATTAAACGTAGCCAAAAAAAAAATGTTTACATTTATGTTGTGTATATTGTCTGATTAACCTCATATGTGTATTGGACGTGTTAGGGTGAGTTAATTAAGCCGCTAGTAAAGCGCTTCAGTTTACCGGTGTTCATTCACTGTTCAGCTTCAGCTCATGCAGCTTAAGCAGGTCAATCCCCGATATATTTGACTGGATTATCTGAAACACTAGAACTATTCTTTCTAGATTTTTCTTCTTCAAAAAACATTGTTAGCGCATTGTTAATATCTTGCATGTAATTTTTTCAACAGTATGGTTTAATTAAAATCAGTGCTAGTGCTTGCTACACATCTTAAATTCGAATGCACACAGTTTTTGCATTCGAATGTGCATTTTTTTTTTATCTTAAATTCGATGACTATTCGAAGTTTGAATTTTAATTTGACAGCCCTAGAGCAGAAGAGACAGAAGCAGCGCCAGTGGCTAAAATGTTGGTGATGTTCATTCTTATGTAAACAAACACGCATGTAAACACAATGGGCAATATCGAGGTCAGCAAAAATGATCGAGGTCATGTTCATATATCGTATGATAAGTCGATAACGTAATTATCGTGATAGCGTAATTATCGTTGCAGGCCTAATCAGGTCCCCTAAGGGGACCAAATTCCCATCCTGACAGAATAAGAATTATTTGAATATCAAAACCGTCACTTCTTTAATCATGAGACACTACTTCATGTGTTCATAAAGGTGTGTGATCATGTTGCTGTAGAAACGTCTTGTCTTTGTAATGGAATAACGTAGGTTTTTTCTTAGATCTGCCTAATCAAATTATGCTTTTCTCTCCCCAGCATGTCATTAGCATTGGAAGTCACACTAGGCAGGAGTTTGCACTTTGATTTGACATCTTTGATTTGGTGCAATCATTTCTCACTTCATTAGTCACACTGTAGTCACAATTTGTCACTTAATGATGCCACATCAGAATTTGTTTTAGTCTCACAGGGACAAACTGCTTTTGACAGAATAGGGGGTAATTTTGAGTAGTATCTCAGGTATCTCATGCGATATGCTTTTACTCAAAGTTTTTTTTTAATACATATTTGAGTTTATCAGGGCATAGTTTTGTTTTCTTTTTCACACTTAAAAAGTGCATAATGAGGCTTCTGAAAAAAATTCTTCCATGACTCACGATGCCTTATATGGGAGCAAAAAAAAAAAAAAAAAAAAACATAAAGCTTTACTACAGCATGTGATAATCCTTGCCCTCATGGCAGCTAGCTATTATGCAATGTTTAGCTTTGATGCAAAGATGTTGCTTACATGTAATTTAATGTAATGTAATGTCATTTAACCTTTCCGAGCCTTTTGAACTGAATATTTATTGAAGTGTTTTGTTCAGTCTCTGCCTTTTGAGAATCATTTTAGGGAAAAAAAATGTATATGTATTATCTCCTGATTATCCTCTTCCCAAAAGTTAAAGTAAACTGTGTTTTTGTCCTCAGCGGGAGAGCGCTTTGACTCCGAGTCTAAAAGCAAGTGGGATGAAGACTGGGAGAAGAGCAAAAGTGGCTTTCCTTTCAGTGAGAAGCTCGGCGAGATCAGCGATAAGATTGGCAGCACCATCGATGACACCATTAACAAGTTCCGCAAGAAAGAAAGAGATGACTCTCCCGATCGAATCAGGTGACACTTATTCCAACTCTGTGGTCACGTCTACAGATTGAATGATCTTTGGCTGGCTTCAGAGGAAAACTCTGGGCTGAAATGAACTGAAGACTTTGACGTAAAAAATTTTTTTTGCTTACTGAACATCTCAGTAGACTCTTAGGATTTTTTTTTTTTTTTTTTTTTTTTTTACTTTCATAAGCAGATTTGCATCTGATTGTATCTTAGCTCTGACAAGTTGACCTTTAATATGAGAGTAATTTTTTTAATTTCATCTCTAGTGACAATGAGGAGGACAGAATATCGCAGAACGGTCGACCGGCAAAGTCTGAGTTCAAGGATGAGGAGGAGGCGGTGACACCCAAGAGTGCACAGGCGATGCAGGCCACTGAGACTACCACTACCAGCAGCACCACTACACGCAAACGGGGTGGAATGCCCTCCAAAACGGTGGATTTGGGCGCAGCTGCGCATTACACAGGGGACAAGAGCAGCCCAGATGCAGACAATACAAAGGTAGTTTACATCTGTTTAGCGTCACCTGAAGTGAATCATAACAGAACAGTGGTATTGTCATTATGATCACATCTGTCACATATTTGAGTTATGTAAAACTGCATGTATTTTGTAGGCCAAGTATGCTGCTTGAGATGTTAGGAAGAACATTTTCTCACTGTTTTTTTTTTTTTTTTTTTTTTTTTTTTTTTTTTTTTTTTTTTTTTTTTTTTTTTTTTTTTTTTTTTTTTTTTTTTTTTTTTTTTTTTTTTTTTTTTTTTTTTTTTTTTTTTAAATCTGTGCCTATACTGCCCTCTTGTGGAAGTGGATTCTATCTCTTTTTCTCAATCACCATCTTTCCTCCTGTTTTTAGACCCCAGGCAGTCAATCTTCCAGTGGAGGGCTTTCAGATTTGCTTGTAGTGGACTCTGAAGCGACTCAGCCAGCACCTTCAGGTAAAGCCACTCATTTATTTCCATTCCAAGGAAACATTACAAACACTGAACTGTAGCTGTATTGACCGATTTCTGTTCTTCTAAACTGATTCGATGCAGTTGGTGCAAAACTTTTCGGTCTTCAGTCTTCCACAGTCAGCTGATTCAGCAGTGGCTGCAGGTTTTCATTCCAGCCAAGCAAGGCCACATCGGATACTACTTGTTTTAATGAACTGATCGTGGTCTTCAAATAACCATTAGATCTGACCCCTGTATGGCTGGAAGGAAATCCTATAGCCAGCAGTGTATATAATGATATTAATAGTAAAACTGAATGTATCTAATAAAAATATTCTCCAATAATTTGTATGCCCCATTTGCCTTTATAACTGACTCCAACATATACCTCTGAGCAGCTCCCCATTCACCTCCCACTGATTGTATTATATCTATTCTAACTGCACCAGGTTGCGTGGCTGATCATTGGGCATTCTACCAGATCGATTAGAAAAAGTGGTTCATTTTGCTTTTTCATGCTGAAACTACAAGCATTTGCACTGAACTGTATACCGTGATTCCAAATGAGATTTGATATTTTTTTATTATTTCGATCATTGAGAAACTTTGATTTTAACACTCATGTCAATCTTAATCACTTTGTGATACTACAGACTGTAGGTAAATAAGCTTTGGCTTCACTGGTTTATAATCCAATGAAAGAGTCATGTCATTAACTATAATTAATTTATAGTTAAATGCTACAAAAACTCCAGTTTTCTGCCTGATCTGAACTGTGAGGTTGTGTCAGTTTGCATTATGATGGGTGGTGGCATTTTCCTAGCAGTATAAATAACATGACTACAGTGTTTCAGGAGAGGATAAAGTACTTTTTTTTTTTTTTTTCAGAGATAATGACTCAAGTGTTGTTAGAATGCTTTGTACAGTTGGGGTCATAAGTTTACATACGCCTTGCAGAATCTGCAAAATGTTAATAATTTTAAAATAAATAAATAAATAAGAAGGATCATAAAAATTGCATTTTGTTTATTTAGTACTGCCCTGAATAAGCTATTTCACATTTCAGATATTTACATATAGTCCACAAGACACAACAATAACTGAATTTACACAAATGACCCAGTTTAAGAGTTTGCATACGCTTGAATCTTAACACTGTGTGTTGTTACCTGGATGATCAACAACTGTTTTTATGTTTTGTGATAGTTGTTCATGAGGCCCTTGTTTGTCCTGAGCAGTTAAACTGCCCACTGTTCTTCAGAAAAATCCTCCAGTCCTGCACGTTATTTGCTTGTCCAGCATCTTCTGCATATTTGACCCCTTTCCAACAGTGGCTATATGATTTTGAGATCCATCTTTTCACACTGAGGACGACTGAGGGACTCATATACAACTATTACAAAAGGTGCAAACATTCACTGATGCTCAAGAAGGCAACACGATACATTAAGAGCCAGGGGGGGGATTCAACAGGATGATCGGTGTGAATTGTTACTATTTTGTTTTCTAAATATCTTATGTAGCTTCTGAAGAGCAGTACTAAATGGGAAAAAAAAAAAGATCTTTAAACAAAATATCAATTTACACAGATGTGTGTAAACTACTGCACTAAAAACAATGTATGTAAGTAGTGTAAAAATGCTATCCTAATGCACTTTCTCTCCCTGTAACTTGTGGGGAAAGAAGTCAGTTCAGGTTCTGTGACTGTGGAAATAAGCTGGCATTCTCATGAGGAACCTTGTACCTCTCTGCTTGAGCTGGGTATTCAGATCAAAACCTTTCAGAGAAAATGGTTTAGAGATGTAGACAGTGTGGTCCAGATGGTGACTGAAATAAGTCTGGGAATGAATGTGTGTGAGTTGCACAGATGCTGCTGTCGTTCTTTATTTCTTCAGCAGCTCATCATCTTTGTCTGGTCCCTTTCAAAAGACTGACTTATGATATTATGTATTTCTATATGTTCTCAGTCATGTTTACCAATATTTAAATTGTTACAGTTTTATGCTTCATTTCTTATCACTCTGTGTAAATCTCATTCATCACTATCAGTCTAACATTGATTCTCTGTAGGTGGGAGCTCGGACCTCATTGCTGACTTTGCAGATTTTTCTTCCCCAGCTGCTTCTGCTAGTCTCCCTCCAGCTGCTGGTATGTGTGCAGCTTCTATACACACTCTCAGCATAGACAAAGTGCCTGTTTTCGACTCTTGTGTTCCCTTCTCTTTGCCTTACCAATCCCTCAAATGAAACCCTCAGCAGTTGAACTGGATTGGATGGTTCTTTAGAGCATTGAAAAGATGCTCTGGTAAAAATATATACATGTGACCATTGACAGATCAGTTGTAAAGATGTACACACCTCTTACAGCAGCGACAACACTATGCTATGAGGCGCCAATTCTACCAGCAGCACCACTATGCCATCCTCATAACCAGGTTATTAAAAATTGTAGCTAGACTTAGCTATATGGGTGATTTAAAAAAAAGCCAAAAGCTAAGTAAATTAGCTTGCTATGTCAGTTTAGTATCTTGAGGCTGAGAGGGCACAGATCTCGGAAAAGCGTGTCCTTTCTGCTCTCCAGTATGTGGTACACCATTAATGCATGTGGTGTCAGTAGAATAGGGTTGAGTGATCAGAGTAAGGGTTCCTATTCCTATTGATTATATGATATTTTTGTACTTCATGCATTAGATGCTGGGTGTCATAGTGACAGACCAAGAGTTGGCAGAAATATAAATACTGACAAAACTCTGAAACTGACAGGTGTGATACAGAATAATGCATAGCATGACAGATAAATGATATGTAATATACCGGTTTTATTGGGTTTATGCTGAAATGCCTTTGCATTTAAGGCTGCAAGAAGAATAATTATGTGTACACTCGGTGTACTTTCTCATATTTCCCCTTTGTGGGTCAGTGCAGAGAGAACGACATGCAGCTCTGAGTGTTTTGGAAGGGCTTACATGTTCCATCAGACTCAGACAGAGGTCAGGTAAAATATTGATGAGTGATGGAGGGCTCCAGATGGAGCAGCTACCTGCTGAGGCTTATGGGGACAGACACCTGTCAGTGTCCATTACATGCATCATCTCTCCTGACAATACCAAATCTCTGAGTGGAGATGGAGAGGCTTATGCATGTATATACGTGCCTCTGTTTGTGCTCTTTATGATCTAACTAAACAATCATTAACTTTCATCTTTGAGCAGGTAGCAGTGGTGTACGGAAAGGTGGCAAGCGTTGCCACAGAAATTAATTTGAGGACTTTTTTGTTAATTTGTGCTAGAATATTAACTTTCTGTTTTGTTTTAAAAAAAACCCACAAAGAACATAATGTTCATTTTGTGAAATTTATAGTTAATTGACTAATTTGACTTTGAGAGAATTATATCTGTAAGACATGGTACTCACTGTCACAGATTTCACTTTCTGTTCTTTTTTTTTTCTTTTTTTCTTTTTTTTGAGGCCTCTCGCTATAACAGTAAAAAATATCATATTACTTTATCAAGCACTGACAGACAATAGCCTTTTATGAGGGGAGTAAAATACAACTTCTGTGCTTTCAGGATCAGTATCAACGGGCAACGGAGAGTTTGGTGACTGGAGCGCCTTCTCATCAGCCAGTCCACCTCCGTCTACAGCCTCGTCTGCTCTCCCAGATCTTTTCAGTGATGTTCCTCCCTCCACCCAACCACCTTCTGCTGACCTTTTTGACCTGATGGGCCCTAATCAAAGCGGTCTGAATGCCTCCCAAAGCATGACCTTCACTATGTCCCCCCAGAGCACAGGGTTCTCTATGTCCAGATCACAGGTAGCTCTGGAAATTGTGGTGATTAATTTGAGTTTTTTTTTAAGAGTGTCTAATGGTTTATGAAATCTATGCTTAACAGAGACGATTCAGCAACACAGATATTTTATTAGTTTCATGCTTTTCCATTAATTTAGACTCTAGGGGGGCCTGTGCACAGTTTAGCAGGTCCTTTGTTGCCTCAGCAGATGGGAGTTCAGAAACCAGGAGGAAAAACCTCAATGCCTGCCACGTGGTCTGACCCAAGCGTCAACATCAGCCTGGACTTTCTATCTATGGGCATGAACCCTCCCAAGCCTTCACAACCTAGCCTCAACACTATGATGCAACAAGGTGAGGCATAAAACTGACGACCTTCACTGTTTGCATAGTTATGCTTAGGTTAGTGTGCATAAAATCACAATAATATGTCAGTTCTAATTCATGATGCATGCATACAACACCCATTTTATTAACATACAGAAATTCACTTGATTCACAATTCACTTGATCTTAAATTAAATGCACATTTCCAGCAGAAAAAAAAGTGGAGTTGTATTTTTTTTTAAAATCATATCTTGTATCTTTTCCACAGTGGACGCTTATTTCAAATCTCATCTCATCAGGGTTGTCAGTCCATCCATGCGTGTCTATCAGAGATTCACGTTAGCACGGTATCTCAAGAAGGAGTGGTTAAATGTTTGTAGGATTTATATGCAATTATCATTGTAACCAGCAGATGAACTGATTTGATTTTGGATTTGATCCAAACAGGGTCAAGGTCACAGCAAGGTCAGAATAGTTTTTCTTCATAGCAATGTCTGAAATAGTTTTCCTTCTATACGTTCCTTCCTGTTTGAAGTATATTTTAAGGGTAATTCTGGCATACAAATTAGTAACAAGAAGGATTGGACTAGGACTACACATGCTCTGTGGTGAACAGCAGCGGAGATACTTATTGAATTCTTGTATAGTGAAGTAGCCCTGATAAACAACATGCTGCTGATATTCATGGCTTTATCTGTCTGGCAGCATGGACAAGGGAAGCTAAGATGCATGAGACACAGATGTTTTGTTGCTCTGCTCTGAATTCAGACAGCAGGTTATTAAGGTTTGTATGGAATACAAAATAGGGGAAATGGAAACGCATATTATGAAATACAATACACATTATTTTTTTCGATTTTAAAGTACCATGCTTTCCAACTGACACTTAAATTGCCAGAATTGATAGCCATGACACTAGTTGGAGTCTATCAGTGTTTCCCAATACTATCATCAGTTATCCCAAGCCTAGTCCTGACAGCCTGTCCCTGGAGCAAGATTTACTGGTTTGACAGAGAGAACCTCCTCCTGGTGATGTTTTTTGGAGATGAATGTACATTTTGGAAGAAATACAACCGCTTACGGTAATGTTTGTGGGTGGGTTGTTTTAAAATGGATTAGTCAGAAGCCACAGTTGAAATAGATGGCTACTGCTAGGAAGTCGAGTATCCAATTGGAAAATGTAGGCTATAATCTGGCTAACTTTCTTTAGATCAGCATTATGGCAGAGAGCAAAAACTACTCCATTGGTAAAAATGACATGTCAGATGAGAGTTGTTTTTTCCATTTACTGTTACACAGTGAAATTCATCATCAAGTGCATAGGAGACCTACAACAGGAGCAAGATGAGATGCTCTTTATGCGTGATGCATGATTCTACCTTTGTATCTGGTTACATTTTTCAAAAAATATTAGCATTAAAATTTGGTATTTGATGACTGAGGCATACTCCTTTATTAGACAATATACCATACAGACATTCATGTACATCATACAGATCTCAACCAATATCCAGATAAGTAATGTGGGGTTAGTTATTTAAATCGATCTATTAAATCTTCAGTCCCGCAGAGCTGTGATGTAGCTGACGCAAACAGAATTATATAATTATATTGAAATTGAAAGGGAAAGTTGGCTAACAAAGCTTCTTATTCACCTACTTCACTCAGGCGTCCAGCCACCTGTGAACCTGGTCGCCCAGAACTTTGCTGGAATGACACTTAACACCCAGCCTGTGCCTGCTAGACCAGCCATGAACCCTGTGATGGCAAGTGGAAACATGGGCATGGTGATGCCCCCCACCATGGCAACAGGTAACATGGGAATCGGTTCCATGGTCATTGGAGGAATGCCTGCCAATCAGGGTTTAATGGGAATGAACATGGCGTCTGCTGGTTTGGGCCTCCCAGGTGGCCTTGGCGTGTCCAGCATGACCACGGGCCAGGGCATGAGCTCTGCCATGTTACAACCCAAACCACAGGCCTTCCCTAACTTTGGCAACTTTGGACAATGAAGGAAAAACAGCACTGAAAAGAAATGGTCCAAAAATACCTTCTTAATTAACAGAAGGAGCTGCATCCAGTAAAGTGGACAAAACTGACAAAACTAGCCAGTGTCTGGACCCTTCAATCATTTAATATCATATGTTAACAGATGTTTGGGGAGTGTCTAAAATCTGTTTTCCTTGAGTGAGGGATGGGTGATTGAGGATGGAATGCTTTTTTTGATAAGGTACGCTAAAAACTTTTATGGTCTGGGATGTTTGCCAGTGGCTGGTTAAATGCAAAGATCACTTTTAGATGTGTGTTTATTTGCCCTGTCATTTTCACATACTCCTTCTCCCCATTTTAAACCCATTTGAATTCAGGAATTACCTCAACTTCCACTGTTCATGCTGTGACTAAAATGCTGCGAGTGATTGATTTTGTAAATATCTTCTTTTTTTTTTTTCCATTTGTGAAGAAGAAAATAACTATAAATTATTGCATTGTTTTATGGAGTTCTCAGATGGTATGCAGGGAACAAGCTCAGAAAGTCAAAGGAGTAGCACAAGTTCTTAATTCGTTTCATTTGTATTTCCTTGTTTTTACAGCTAATCCATTACATTAACACTCCAACAAACAAACTCATCATTTATGTTACTGTACAATGGTTTGTCTTTGTCTCACAGAATTAGAATATGAAGGCTGTTTATTATTTGACTGACAATTACATTAGATTTGAGGATATAATGTTCTGATTGTATATAACAATGAAGAAATATGGGAAAAAATGTTATGCTATACCAGTATAGATGGTGAACAAACATATAAAAGGTGATGATATTGGGTCATGTGGTTACATTCCTGTTCCACCCCTAGCACTGATGTCATGGCAGAGTGAGAGTCTAATCTGGAACGTAACGATTTTGCAAAAAGTTGGGAGTTAAATTTGGCTTACTCTGAGTGTGTGTTTTTTTTTGTTTGTTTGTTTGTTTTTAAATGATGCAATGTCACACTAGGGCACTTTGTACTGGTGGAAGTAGTGTTGCAGCTCTAATGAATAACCACTTGAATTGTTTCTAATGCCTCATAAAACTCAAAACTAACATGCATGAAATGGACTAAAGTGTTTTAAAGTGCATCTTTTCATGGATCACCTCAGATCAGTGTTAACACTCATTGTGTCTGTCACAGGATGGCATGTCAACTATAGGGTCAGTGGAGGAAATGTCAGCTCCAAATGAAGTTTGTCATGTTTTTTTTTATCATCATCTTTTGTTCTTTTTTTCCCCCCCCATATGCTGCTGTACACAGGTGAATAGAGCCCTCCATTCCACACCAAGCTGTTGTTTTCAAAAATGACCAAATCTTTATTTTAATACTGTTAAGATGATTCTATAGGGGTTTAGTTTCTTATTTTAATACTTTACCATTATACAAATCCTGTGCATATTATGGTGTCGGCATGGGCCCATTGAGAAAACACTAGGTGCTTGTAAAGAGAGTGGGGGGAAAAATCAAGATCAAGCACCTCTTTCATAAAATTGTTTCTTTTGGAATTTAATTTTTGGATTTGATTGTATTCAATAAAAAAATTATGTATGACAATTCATTAACCTTGTGATTTATAGATATGATGTGTTTGTGGACATGGAGGTTCTGTTGCATGTAAATTCAGAAGAGATTTTACCATCACACATCAGATTCTTCTGTTCTTATGATAGTCTATAGCAGGGCTATTCAACTAAAATCTGTGAAGATCAAGTTACATAAACTTCCTTGCTTACAAAGTTCTGGATGAGCAACTAATTATAACTGAATGATGACTAAGAGACTATAAATGCACTTCTCTGTTCAGTTGTCTTTTAAAAATTCTGTTTCTGTTGTTGGCTTTATTAACAAGCCATGTTGTCAGTTCAGAGAGGGAAATAAAATGAAAAATCTATGGAAAATGAAATGAAAAGTCTGGGAAAACTCCCCTTTTTGACCATATGTCTCTAGTACTGTAGCTAGTCCCTCGTCCCATGAGATGCCTAAAGTAGCTGAACTATGGACAGTTGATGAACTCTGGTCTATACAATTAGTTTTCCAAAAACAATATGACATTTTGTCCAGTCAGTGTTCTCAAAACAAGTATCAGCTTTCAAAACACATTCTTAACTGTGCAGTACAAACTAATTCTACTGCAAAATTAAACCGCACTTTCTGCTCAAAAACACATTCATCTTAAAAGTGCACACCTGTATTTTGTAGATAATATAGTAGTTATAAGCATTTGTAAAATTACTATCTCAAGGAAAAGAAAAACGCTTCAGCATATGTGCTTGTACATCCCATTCCAGATTTAGTCCCCCTTTGCTGTTATAATCTTCACTCTTCTGGGAAGGCTTTCCACTAGATTCTGGAGTGTGGCTGTGGGGATTTGTGTTCATTCAGCCACAAGAGCAGTCGGGCACTGATGTCAGGTGAGGAGACCTGGGTCGCAATCAGCGTTCCCTATTCATCCCAAAGGTGTTTAATCGGGTTGAGGTCAGGGCTCTGTGCAGGCCACTCAAGTTCTTACACACCAACCTGGGCAAACCATGTCTTCATGGAGCTCACTTTGCGCACGGGGGAACTGTCGTGCTGGAACACGTGTGAACCCCTTAGTACCAGTATGCTACATCATACAAAGACATTCGACAGGGTGTCCCAAAAGTCTCCATACATAGGGGACTATGTATGTCAGCACCACGTCGGTTGTGCATTCCTCAGTGGACATCCACTTCTCGGCTGGTCCGCAACACTTCCAGTCTTTTTGAATTTGTTAATAAGTTTGTCAACAGTGTCATGTGTGTGATGTGCTTGCCATGTCTCATGTTAAAGTCCATCGCAACCTTGTGACAGCTTCCCAATCCAGCCATGAGAATGATTTCAGAACGTTCTTTTGTCATAGGCATTCTTAAAGGCTATCTGAAAAAATATATATATATAATTTAAAGTAAGTATGAAACATTTTGGGTCCCTGGAGGACTAGTGCTTAGACCATGGAGCTCTCACCGCAGGAGCCCAGGTTTGATTTCCAGCCAGGGAACCAACCCCAGCCACTGGGGTTACACACGACTGTGCACTCCCAGTGCCGGTCCTAAGCCTGGATAAAACTGGGGAGGGTTGTGTCAGGAAGGGCATCCGGCATTAAAAAAAAAACAAAACTGCCAAATCAAATATGAGGACCAATTATCCTCTGTGGCGACCCTTAACGGGAGCAGCCGAAAGAACAACAACAACAGGTATGAAACATTTTGGAGACATTTTGCTAAAAAGTGTTAATTTCCTCTATGCATGGAGACTTCTGGGACACCCTGTAGACAACTGTTTCCAACTTTGGCAACAGTTTGGGGGAAGATCCACATATGGGTGTAGTGGTCAGGTGTCCACAAACTTTCGGCCATATAGTGTAAGAACAACTGTATGAAATTATTGTGCTTTTGTTGTCACATTAAATTTAAATGTAAAAAAAAAAAATTCAACACAATACATTGAAGCTCTTAGTTCACTGAATACAGGATAAATTGAATTAGAGCCCATAAGAGCACACATTTTCATTAGTCAACTCAATTAGCCCTCTCAAGGAGGATGCCTACTTTGCATAGTATGAAAGTATGGTTTCTGAACTGTTCTGGGGTTTTAAGGAAAAGCAGCCTACGTCTACAATGGCCCACACTTCATAGTTAAATAGAAGCCATGATATTCTAAAAGGAGACTTTTAGAATTAAAAATAAATCACCACATAAATCAGTTTATTGTAACACAAACTGCTCTTTATTACTTAAGACTACTTTATGACTCGCGCGTCATTATGTTTGCGCTTATGACGTCGTTGTTTGTTGTGGTTCTGTTTACGCGACATTTGAAAAGAAAATGCGCTCGCGCGGCTGTTCCATGACGGTTAAGTGTAACAGAAAAGCACAAGTGACGCCTGAGATAACAGACGTTTATTTACCACAACAATGGACCGACATCCCAAACGAAGAGCTCAAATATCACTTAAGAAACACGAAGAAAGCAAAACCGACGAACCTGTTCACGAAATTCTCGTGAAAGAGGAAGATAGTCATAATGTGAGCCAGTCCGCTCGCCCCGTCAGCTCCCACGACAACAGGACCAGAAAAAACCTAGAGTGTGGAAAAAGTGTGAAAACAGAAGATGGCGGAAATGCTCTCTCAGCCCAAGAGAGGGAATTTCAAACAGAAGACGGTGGAAATGCTCTCTCAGCCCAAGAGAGGGAATTTCAAACAGAAGAAGACGAAACCGCCCCGGTTAATGAGCCAGATAATAGCGTTATCACACCTGCTTCTCCAGCTGCGGTGAGGTTCTGTAAAGAAGAGAGTGGCTCCTGTACTAACGCCAGTCTTGTGACAGATCTTCCTCCATGTCCTGGAGCTTCTGCTCTCCACACAGCGGACACTCTGAGTCCTGAAGTGAAGCCGCAATTCACCATCAGTAACGTCACGTCCTCCCAGCCAATCAGCGCTGCTCCTGAGGACGCGAGCCTCACTCAGCTTCCCTCAGACACAGGTAGAGAACAAGAGCCAGGTCCTAGCAGAGGTACTAAACTGTTTTCTAATCAAATAAGGGCCTGAAGGCTTTTAACAGCCAAGCCAAGCCTCAGTAGGTAGCATAAAGGGGCACTAGCTATCATCTGCATCCTGACACTTCCAAGTGTATGGTCACTAATTTAGCGTGATGAAGTGATGCTAGTGCATGAAGTCACTTTTAGACTGTGGATCTTTTAAGATTATGATTATTACTTGTCACACTGTATGAGCTGATACTAATAAAATCTTGGCAGAAATCTGTAACATAAGGATAACGTTCTCCATGTCAGCTTATACGATGGAGATCCTCTAATGATAGACCAGTGATTCAAGCAAATTACTGTGAGTGCGTCTCAATCAGCTCTCTAGTTCAGTACTCTGGGCACTGATCAGGGAGTCGGCCATTTTAAAGGCTGTCTCAATCGCAAAATGCTTCCAGTGCACTGGAATGTTCTAAAAAGTCCCACAATGCACCGCAGAAACCAAGGAGCATCGATGCTCACTATGTTCCCTTACTGGAAATGACATCATGTTTTCTGAAGCCTCTCAGCTCGATAAAATGGCAGACAAACTCCCAAAAAGATCAGGAAGGGAAACATTTTGTAAAAGGACCAGAACCAAACAGTTACTTCACAAACTAAGGTGGTAAAAGGTAGCTCTCAGTGATATATGGATTAATGTCATGAAACATATAAATCGCACGAGCCAACTCAATAAATATAATCTAGTTTTGAAAAGACAAACCTTTATATTTCAACATAAGCTTAAACACCCGCTAGACAGGTAGTGAACACAATCTAGTTAACATTTATAATTAATATTTGGCTGAAATGTTGCGAGGAGATGTAACAGAACAATCAAAGTAATTTTCATAATGTACGTTAAACAACATAAAAAGATAATGTCAGAAAGATATCGGTCCTGCCTGTTGTTGATAAATGCCAGTGGTGATGTTTTACAAGGCGTGTATGTAGTCATGCCACCGGAGTCATCAGTGTCCCAATGTGTAGTGAGCCAGGGTCCTTACCAGTGCCCGAACTCGTGGGCATGATATACTGATTCACGACCTAGGGAGCTAGGGAGCTGATTGAGACGCACCATATGTCATCATTCGACAACTACATCATCAATCAGCAACAACCACTCTTCTTTTAACTCCCACGTTTCATTTCTGTTTCGCCATTGCCCCTACTGTATTAGTAGCTGTCTGGGGAGTTTTGCAGCATCCTATGCTGTTCTCCTATTGGTGGCTTTTAGACTGATGCACTGTAGCATCAGTCACACTCTGAGAATTTAATTAAAAAAAATTCTGATGCTGCCAGAACTGCCGCTGGATCGTCTTTGGACGCAATGGCAGTAAACTGTTCACCATAAGGAGTTAGCATCCTTGGCTGCGTGGTAGTTGGATGCAGTTAGCTAGCATTACATACCTATGTATCTATGAAGGTGGTTCATCCAGAGCATTACTTTACCTGGTTCTCTGTGATAAAAATGTATCTGCTTGATTTGTTATGTGAAGCCGGCCATTCAAACAGTTCAATGATTTATACAGATTGTGTTTACATACCTGCTCAAGATATATACATACCTGTCACTAACTGTGTGTCCATCTTCCTCTCCTTCACCAGCAATACATATCTCCATCTTGTAAAAGTGCTGCCATTGTTTACTATAGTTTTACTATATTTCTTGTCATGAAGGTTTTTAGAGGCATGATGTAGTCTTTGCTCACAGTAAACGTATCAGGCTTTACTGAGCGCTCACTGGATTCTGCCATGTTTTCCTTAACAATCAAACTGAGATGGGGTGAAGTGGTTGGAGAGGGTCTATAAAAAGACTGACAGGAAGCCCATATAAACACAGACAAGCATTCTGCACTAGACCACAGTTTTCCAAACAAGATTTCTTAGCCACATTATACTTTTATCCCAATCAACTGAAAACTGTCAGTAATGTCAGTATCTGGTAATAGGCGTAGCCTTCCTACCAACTGTCAAGTACAAGCTGTGTGTGCACAAGCATCCACAAAGTCACAAAGTGAGTGTGATGTGTTATTTGCTATTATACCACAGTGCAGTTGAATGTTTCAATCTGATTGGTCAGAGTGCACTACATCCACTCTAAGTTTAAGATGTGACATGAGGTCTGACATGTATGAGGCAAGAACAATAACAGAAATGGTGGCTGTATGACGATGATATTTATATCAAATATTATGTCATGTGGTAACTTCAAGACTTTGTTGACGGTCTCGTCAGGAGTGCACACCAGAAGGTCTCCAGGTGATTCTCACCATCCCTAGCAGTTAGAAGGGGTGAAATAGAGCCTTATTTCATGTGAGCAAAATTCTGAAAGAACTAAATTGAGGCCAAATTAATACAGTTGTGTCTGCTGTGTTTTAATGTTAATATGAAATTATGTACTAATCTCAGAAAACGAGTGATGATATTCAAGCATCTTTGAATAGCCTGTCTGCCTAAGACTCCCCATTCAGATTAGAGCTACATGGTAGCTTGCAGATAATGTAGCCAACACAGTTGGGCTAATTACAATCTACATCTGCACCTCTGATTCACATTTACAAATTTCAGTTAGACATTAAACCCCATTACTCATATATTTGTACAAGGTTCCTATGTGCTCAATTTTGATTATTAATGCTATGATTTTTATCGTTATTGTTTATACTATTCTATTTACTATATTTGCTATAATTATAGTTACTGGTGACATTGATTTAACTGTAAATCATAGATGATGAATCTACAGCACTGTGCAAAAGTCTTAGGCACATGGAAAGAAATAGATTTTATAGATTATAGTGCCTTCAAAAATAATTCAATGAAATGTTTCTCCATTAAAAATATCATAAATTGCAGTAAACAGTAACAAACTAAACAAAGTCAATATTTGGTGTGGATTGTGCAGTTTTATAAGGAAATTGGCTGGTAAGTTTCACTGAGCATCTTGGAGGATCTGACACAGTTCTTGAGACTGTTGCACTTGCTTCTGTTTTTTGCATGCACAACCCAGCAGCCTTCAGTATTCATTATGTGTTTTGTCTGAAACGTGGTCTTTTACTTAATGTTACTTTCTTTGCTGATATACAAACATTTTTCTGTAACATTTATTTTTTTTGTTGGAAAAGTAATGTTGGAAATATTAAATGTTTGTGTACTGACTCAGTAATCTATAAAATCTCAAAAGTTGTACTAACAAAAAAAAGGTTGCTTTTTTTTAAAGACTTTTGCACAATACTGTACTGTACACCTCTATTCTGTTCACTGTTTTAACTAGAATTGTAGTTTATAATAATTTTATTTAACTTAATTTAAAGTGAGTTTTTTTTTCAAGATGATTTTAACACAGCAAAATGCAAAGATAAAAAAGGCTACATCAAGAGACCCATGAATGCCTTCCTGGTTTGGGCGAGGATACACCGGCCTATCTTGTCCAGGGCCAACCCAAATGCCAGCAACGCAGAGATCAGCATGCAGCTTGGGATCGAGTGGAACAAACTGAGTGAAGAACAGAAGATGCCCTACTACGCAGAGTCACGGAGGCTTAAATGGAAACACAGACAGAAATTTCCTGGTAAGGTGCATATGGTTTTCGGACAAATTGGAAAATATCAAGACAAACAGGTCAACCCTGAGACTTTTTGTTGTTTGTATGCCCCTTGTTGAATTACTCTTGAAACCTTTCTTTCCTATAATGTAGACTGGGTTTATAAGCCATATCCAGGGAAGAGAAAGAGATTCGGCCTAGAAGTGGCACCTCTAGACACTACCTCTAACGCCTCACCAAACATAGCCCTGGCTCTGCCTCAGAGATCTGCGCCTCATGACATCCCTGTAGCATCACCCAGAAACTCCACCTCGCAGGACTCAGCCATGCAGACCAATCTAATGTTCTCTGGTACAAAATGCTGTCATTCTTATTCCTCTTACACACAATAATGGCCCTTATTCCTCAAAGTTGTGTATTTTCAAATCTGATCGTAAAACTTTTCATACTCAAACTCCAGCAATTTCCTTATCCATCAATTTTGAAGTCAATATCAATGATTATAGCAAGAATACCAAGTACGGTAGTAACCTATGCCTAAAACCTATAATAATAAGAAGAAGAAAAATAAGAATAATAAATGAATACCCATAATTGCATGTAATTGATTAATTATGCAACAGTTAGTTATGGTCCACTAATTTCAGCCAAGCAGCAGTCCAATACTGCTGATATTTAGTATAGCAGGACTGGTACATTTTTCTGTTTGTATCACTCCACTTGTCTGGTTTGGCTACATAACACTCCCATTCTAGCAATAGTTCATTACATTGATACCATTACTACACTTACTACGGGCTGTCAGTCAGTCTACAGGTTGGCATGGCAACACACACTGCTCTATCCAGCTGTGGCTTCTTTGGGAACTATTTTCATTGTCAGAGCAAAAATAAACAAAATATTTGCCCATATTGTGTCTGAAATGTCAGTTACTCCATATTCATTTCTTGTTTAGAGAGCTGTTGTATAAAAGCAATATCACACTCGCAGTCATGCGGTTGTACAGAATAACAGCGTGGCTGTTATTACCTACAACAAATCACAGCCGTGCTGATATTCAGGATAACAGCACACTTGCTCATGTGATATTGCTTAATTATGGTGCTTACAATTTGGTCTTCTTTTGCATTTTCTTTCATTCATTTCATTTTCAGTAACCGGTTTAGCCTGGTTAGCGTCCACCGAGGGAAATTTAATTAATAATTTTAAGAATTTTAATAGATTTAATACTACTGTCCTTTTCGGAGAATTAATAAGGTATATCTCCAATACATAACATCCAGAACATACAGCTGTCTGTCAAATACAGTAATATGTCCTTGTACACTACCAGGTAAAATGTACCCCAAATTCTGCTAAACTCAGATTATTTTTTCTTTAAGGTATGATGAACATTTAGCTTTAGTGTTTACTCTGTAGGCCAAAATGGCTACCAGTCAAAACTGAACTGCATCATGTTTTTAAATCAAATGGCATGTTTCTATCCTGTTTATCCATGAACACAATCCTGCCTGTCCTATCACAATCACAGAATGTCTTTTCACATAGGGAGTGAGCCAAAACCACACATCTGATATCTCTGTATCTTTGTAGGCAGTTTGCAGAGTAGAGCCTCACAGAGGAGACCTGTTCTAGAGACAAACCACCATATAGTCATGGACATGCCAAGAGAAGTACCAGTCCGTGGCCTGGTGTCTGGATCTAGTGGCCAGTTCCCTGGCCTTGCCCACTTATACTCACAAGTACCACTGTCTCCTAGAGGCACCCTCTTTGCCCCACCTCCTTTCCCTTTTGTTCCACCATTCTACATGTCTGGGCTGCCGTTCTACCAGACCAGGTGAGTTGGAATGGTTTCACGAGACAAATGGATGCAAATGAAGTGTTACTGTGGCATCTTCAGTAATTGCCATAATAGCCACCCATTTGCTTTGTAATATGCAGGTAGAATTCTGTTTAATTCTGTTTACAGCAGCTTGCTTTATTCTGACTACACAAGCAGTATGGCTCATCTCATGGACCTGTACGATGACTCTTTCCAGAACTACGACACCTTCTCTGCCTTAAACCAGGATTATGCCTTCTGTAAAGAGGCTGGGGCACAAGCTCACAGCAAAGACACCCACAACAGCACAGAGGTCCTGAATTCTGTACCAGCCCTGGACAAACATGCCTTGGAGAATGTGTTCAACAGCCTTGCTCAGAGGGGCAAGGTCTCAGAAGTGGAAGAGGGTGGTGAAGTTAGAATGCTTAGAGTGCTTTAGTGGACATGCTGTCATGCACATCTTCAGTTCAGTTCATATTTATTTCTAATAAAACAAGTTTTAATGCTCATTGAAATAAAGAATTTGGAAACCAACAAGGGCTTAATGTGTGATTGTCGAATTCGCAATGACGGAGAACATTTATTCATTTCATTTTCTACCCTGAAATCCCCTTTATTAAACACAGTGATGTAGTATGACGCTGTTCAAACAGACGGACTTTGAGAAACGTGTTGCATGACTGATGGATCTCAGGACCAATCAGCTGTGCGAGATCACGGCCGCCTGCACAGAGCAGCCAATGATGTGCGAGAAACTCGTCAAAGACGGTTTTGTCGGGAGGAAGTTTCCTGTTTGGATTTTTGGCGTAATGGCGGAGCACATAGAGGGAGAAAGCAGTGCGGCTAGCGATAGCAGGTGAGACCAGCTTGTAATTAAATATGATTCAGAGGAGTGACTGTTTCCTTATGTGACGCCGTGCTAGAGAGACGAGCAGACTAACAGTTCAGTAGCGAAGGAACTGTCTTGCAGGTTAGCAGCCAGGCTAATGTTATCTTATCTAGCTGCTGTTTCTCAAACCAAGTCAAATAAATCGCACCATTCACTGAGTTTTTATTTGTTTATGTTTTGTGGTGCACTGCAACTACAACAAATGACTAAATCATGGCTGGCCTGATATATGAATTTGTGCATTAGAGTAGGAATAACTGTGGCACGAAGGGTGTCGTAACAGGGATGCGTTGTGTTTTCAGTTGCTAACTTTCAGCTAGCTACCAGAAATGATTGTTCCTGTTGCACATGAAAACTGACGTATAGCTGTATAATTTACAGGCAACCTCTGAAAACTGTTGCATGCACTTATCTTTATTTTGCTTCGTACAAGGTAGTTTCATGAAGGTGGCTAAACGGTTTACTCTGCTAGCTGTCCAGGTTATCGCTAACGCTATCTTTAACTTGCACCTAGCAAACGGCTTGCGAATCGACGTCACGTCGCGCTGCATGATGGGATCATTCCGCCATTTTTGAAGGTTTAGTGCTTTGTTCACACTGCAGGAGCTGAATGATATGGCTGTTTTATTGTTTTATTATTTTATTGTGTGTAAAAAATCACTCAGTAGAGAATGCTCTTCAATAATTACCAAACCCATTTAGAGATCTGTAAGCAGTATGGCTGCCAGTCCTTGCGGGGCAGAACTTCATTCAAACAGCTGTACTTCATGATTGAGGGCATGGATTCGCAAAAACAAAGTGAAAGTAGCGTTCAGGAGATGATTTTCAGGACGTCTGCAAAGTTAGGGTTGCGGATTTCTAATGACAACTGGGTCACTTAAAAAAACAGAAAAAAAACATGGCCGCCATCAGCCAATCAGCTTTCAGCAGACGTTTAACAAACGCTGCGTCTCAATGCGCCTACTTATACTATGCACTAAAAGTATGCACTCTCTTTGTGAAGAAAAAGTACATACTTTTCAGTGTGTAGCAAAAGAGTATGCAAGTACTGGGACATACTAACACCTCATGTAAAGGAAGAGAATGTTGTTGCCTGGAAGAGAACACTGTCACCATAAACAAACTCTTCGCTGCATTTCAGCTTTTCTTGATTCATTATTCCTTCTATAATTTCTACTATATAATTTAATTTGATTTATTCAGTTACACCGCTCTAAAGTGTGTCCTTGAATGCATCGAAGCAAACCATCACAAAACTCCTCCTCCATTGCACAAGGCATTGTGGGCAATATTAGCTGAAACAGTGTCCACGGATCCACACTTAGGGAAGTAGTAGACCATTCGGGTACATCTGGAATACTCATTTCAGCATACTACAATTTGGGACACACTAATACTAATCTCGGATACTATTTAGGATGGATAGTAGGCGAATTGAGATGCAGGGAGAGTTAACACTGAGCTAACCTAACAAAACTTGAACAGTATTGTTGTGTTCGAGGCGAGATTGTAACCAACCTGTAAAAGCCAAAGAAAACGCCTCCTCAGTATGGAGCAGTCTTCTCAACTACGAGTTCCTCCCCAGTTTAAGGAGTGACGTCAAGTGACTTGTACTGTATATGCAAGTATTTGTTATAGCTCAACCAACATACAGACGTATAGACACACAAACAAATAACAGAGAAAGTAAATTCTCGGTTAACACGGTCTCTGTGTTCGATACGCAGATGTATCAAACCGAGAGCCTCGTATCAAACGCAACTATATGATACTCCATACTGTTACACTCCTAATGCTGTCATGACGATGTGGCAAATATTATCCTGAACGATACTGAGTGTGCGCTCATGAATTAAGTTTATCATGAACTCTTCTTTCAGAATGGCCCTGCAGCAAGCTTTACGTTTTCCTAGCCCAGCGCCCCCTCCCAGCACAGTGATGCGAGGTCCTCCACCGCTTCTACGACCGCCACCACCTCCATTTGGCATGATGAGGGGGCCTCCACCACCACCCAGACCTCCTTTTGGACGTCCGCCTTTTGATCCAAGTATGTCAGCAATTCCCCCACCTGGTGCCATGCCTCCACCAATTGCGCCGCCTCATCTACAGGTACATTTGATCAGAACATTCCCAATACAATACACTTTGACAAACCATTAATGTGTTTACTAATGCTTATTCCAAAATACTCTTATGTAAGTTGTACAAAGATGTAACTGTAATTATTTGGTGTTATAAAGCAGGCTCTGTTTGTCTTAAGACATGTATAAATGTTGTATATTGTATATATATATATATTTTTTTTGATATCCAGAGGCCCCCCTTTCTGCCTCCACCCATGGGGAACATGCCCCCTCCTCCTGGCATGATCTTCCCTCCTGGAATGCACCCGGTACCAGCAGCTGGGGGTGCTGGAGGCACAGCAACTGAGGAGATCTGGGTGGAGAACACTACCCCGGAGGGAAAGGTACTGACACCACTGGATACTGTGCACCTATCTTTTTATTTACTTTAACAAACTCTTGCTGATAACATGGAGGCCATTTCATGATCAGGTTCAGCGTTTGTCTGTTAGGTATGGGCTGTAATTATTGGCACTGGTTTGAAGAATTTTTTTTTACTGTAATGTTGGTGGCCTTTAGGTTATATCTATTTGAGTGCTTCTTATTCAAGCAATACATAATGGTTTGTTGTGGTCAGGTACTTGGATGTTTATGCTAATTAGTAGTCAGTGCACATTTTTCAGCCTTCACATTTCAGCCGTCAATCATTAGGAAACGTTTTTTGTAATGTTTCTTGTTAAAACTTGTTAATCAACCAACTGCTCCCCTCAGTCATTGTAAAACCTGCCATGCATATTTTAGACCACTTACATTATTTCATTTTCCCAGGTCTACTACTACAACGCTAGGACCCGTGAGTCTGCCTGGACCAAACCAGAGGGGGTGAAGGTCATTCAGCAGTCAGAGCTTACGTCTATAGTGACTGCCCAAGCAGGAGCAGGAGGATCTACGTCCAGCGGCCCTGCCTCTACTACAGTCAATAGTGCAACTACAGTGACTGCTGTGTCCACCCAGCAGGCTTCCCCCACCCACACCCTCACAGCCAGCCCTGAACGGACCACTAGCCCCATACCCACTGTCTCCCAGCCTGTGGCCAGTGAGTACTGAACTCATTTATAGACCATTTAGAGGTAATATAAGATCTGTCAGGAAAAAAAGTTCAGCAATCATATGCAGAAGTGGCAGCGTAAAGAGTGTGGTGATAAACTGGTGTACCAGTGGCCTAACATCCGCCAGGACAACCTTATTATTGATGAATGCAACTCCACTGTATCATGTGATCAGTTAGTTAATATGCTACCAAAAGTCTCTCTGGATTTGAATTGGAGTAATTCAAATGAGTTAACTTTATATATATATATATATATATATATATATATATATATATATATATATATATATATATATATATATATATATAAACTTTATATTACTTTATGCAGTAATCATCATATATTGAGTGTTTTGTGTTCCTGTTTGAGCAGATTGATATTTTTTTTATTTGATGCTTTGCTTTTATTTTATTTTTACAAAATGTCATATGAAGCGATATTTAGATAGACCAATGCCCAAAACCAAGACAAGTCCAAGTACAAATGCCAATAAGTCCAAGTCAGTACAGAAAACCTCTCAAGACCAGACTTGAGTCCTACAGCCCTGCCTTGGATCTAAAAAACAGTCAGTTATTCAACAGCATATACACTATATGGCCAAAAGTATGTGGACACCTGACCTTCACACCCACACATGGGTCTTCCTCTAATGCTCTTATGGGCAAAAATCCCCCAGCCATGTTCCAAAATCTAGTGGAAAGCCTTCCCAGAAGAGGGGAGGCTGTTATAACAGCAAAGGTGTGACCAGCACTTTTTTTGTTGGCTTTTATTTTAATGATCCAACAAAGATGTGCTCTGGTCAGAGCTGAGGTAGTTCTCAGAGATACCAGATAATGTCAAAGCTGTATCTGACTTATTCTCTGAAACAGGGGCCCTTCATTATGGCCAGAAATGCAATATTCACATTAAAAATGAATTCTGAAGCACTTTTCAGATGCTCACAGAAAGGTCAATATTGTAGATACAGACTTAACACTTGCTGGAGATTTATAGTAGTTGGCTCTGATGGCACTGATACCTTTATAGACACCAAATAATGTTTCTACTCTTAGTTATAGAGTTTCATATTTAAGAAAATAGTCAGTTTTACTACTTGTGACTAGTATTTTGAAAAATTATAGAAAATTCCCTATACTAAATACCTCCATTTCTTTCATTATTTTTGTAGTACTGTATGAGCCCCAAATGTCATTTGTCAACAGGACTGGCATGATTATGAAAAAAATGAAGACTATGTGTACAAATAAATACAAATTGATAAAAAAAAATCCTTTGCTCCAGGCCAAATTCTGCAGGCTTCTTCATCTTCATAAAACTCAGCAACGTTTTGCTTGACTTCATCACTTAAGGGCTCTCCCTTCCTGGAATCTGGTTCTGCTTATATACTGTTTTGATGCAGGAGTGACCTTGCTTTCTTAGCCATGTACTGTGTGACACCAAACTGCTCAGATGTTTTCTCCAAAGTACAGCTTTAGGGCACCAAGGTTAGCAGTTCCAGTTGCTGGTTCATGTATGAGGTGTGACACTTCTTCATCAAATCCTCAATTAGATCCTCATAATTCTTACATTGGGTGCACTTTCACTCTACCTTGTGGTTGGTAGGTCTTTGGGTGTTGCAACAGTGGCTTAAACAACAACTGTCTCCAAAACTTTCTGTGCATCACCAAGTTTCCTTTTTACATATGACAAGTTTCTTGGTTTGCTCAATTTGGTGCTTTTAAATGGTGACAGACCCATTCATGTAAAGCTTGTTGATGCCTTCTCCAGAGACATATCTTCAGTCTCTACTTCACTTTGTTCCACCTCAGTACTGGATTCTGCTGGGTCATTGGCGACCTCAGAGTGACATCTTGGCCATAATGTCATTCCAGGTTTCACAGCTGCATTCATTCTTTTCGAGAGATCAGAGATCAATTGAAACAACACAGAGTCCAGCTCTTACATGTTGTTTTGGGTTTGTTGAAGGGATCACAATATTTTGTCCGGTATTCTTCGAATCAGTTGAGATAAACCATTCTATGATGAATGCAACCTTGTGGGTATGACTTTAAAAAAAAAAAAGAAGTGGCAGTCAGAATTGAAGAGAACACTAACATGAAATGGATGCCATGACTGCTATTGCACTAGACAAGATGATAACCTGAGACATCTGGGCCTGTGCTGTTTTCACAGGCTTTTATGTGCACACAAGATTGCACAATTCCAAAATCCATGTGAGGACAGATCTATAATTAAACAATACTTCTAGGCAGCAGACAATTTTACTGATAACTGGTTTGTGGAGCATTTTATGAACTTCTAGGGAATTCCCATTGCTTCCACATTAATGCGATATTTTAAGTATATGGTTTTTACAGAAGTAGAAACATATGAAGACATCTCTGTTAGCACTAGAACCATTGCTTATGCATGCTAAAAAAGCTCTAGTACCTTGTCTGAACACTGAATTTTATCCTTTTTAAAATGGTGCATGTTTGTCAATTTGACCAATTTCAGCAATATTAACTTGTGTTTATAACAAAATCTAGTGAATATTTGTGATAAACAATAGTGGTTTTACATCACACATAGCATAATACAAGAAAGAAAATAGATGCATATAGTATAGAGAATTTTTTTTAAATATAAATTTTCAAAGTAGTTCATGATACTAGTTTTGAGTAGTAACATTGATGATTACCTTAAATCTGACGCATTATAACAAGAGTAAAAGCATTATCTCGTGTCCATAATGATGCTAGTGCCGTCAGAACCAAGTTCTGAAATAGTCCAACAAGTTTCAAGTTTCTGTTCTTTTTATGAGCATCTGAAAAGTGCTTCAGAATACTTTCTGCAAATATTGAATTTTCAGCCATTTTGAAGGATGCATGTATTTATTATTATTATTATTATTATTATTATTATTATTATTATTATTTTAAATCAGTCAGATACAGCCTTGCTATGAACTGGACTACTGAAGACGTACACTAACTCTGGCCAGAAATATCTGAGTACAGCTTTGTAAAGTTATTAAAACCAAAGCCACCAAAAAATACAGAAAGCTGAAGAAAAATTAGTTTTAAAAAATGAACAATTGTCTATGCATCACATTAAAAAAAAAACGATGGTCCGATCACTCCAGTATGTTAGATTTGTCAGTCGTTTAGGTACTAAAGGTTTGAGCAAATTCTGAGATCATAGTGCAGACACTTCTGGTAGAGTTGATGTGGAATGATCCCACTACATTTGATTATTTCTGCATGGAGCCTCCTCGTCCATTAATATACACTAGGGTTTTGTGCAATTTTGGCACAACTGCAAATTAAATATGCAAAGCATTCCAAGCATTTCAAGTATTCCTGTCATATGACTGTGACTGCTTATAACCAAGATCTAAATATGTTTTTTGGGAAGACAGAACAATATAATATGTGTAATATGAAGTGCTCTTTCAGTGTAATGTTTTCACTAGTGCAGTAATTTGCTGCAATAATGTCTTTTTGTGTACTGTAGCTCCTGCTGTAACTGAGATCCCCCCTATAGCTTCCACCCCTCCTGCCAGTGTTGGTGTGACTCCAGTTGCTGTGGTCAGTGTTCCAACAGTCACAGCTACAGTTACAGCAGGGCAGACGGTACCTTTACTTCCTCGAAGCCTCCCACCAGGTCTTCCCCATGCTGTGGCCCAGCCTGCTGCTGCAATCCCAGCATTTCCCCCGGTCATGGTGCCCCCATTTAGAGTGCCTTTACCTGGCATGCACATCCCCCTACCAGGTATGGCAAAATATCACTCTCAAACTATGTGTCTGCTGTGGGAATTG
This sequence comes from Pangasianodon gigas, assembly GCA_022758105.1. Lineage (NCBI taxonomy): Eukaryota > Metazoa > Chordata > Actinopteri > Siluriformes > Pangasiidae > Pangasianodon > Pangasianodon gigas. The sequence goes on along the minus strand of CM040468.1, from coordinate 13,614,355 downwards.
TTTGTTCAATAATCATTCTCTAACATCTTCTGACATGCTAAAAGTAAAAAGGTCTACTAGTATTCTGCTGTGTTTCAGTTGAACATTAATTAATTAAACTGAGCATTAACACTAGATGGCACCAGGGTGCTGTTGCCCATATTATGGAATTAGGGCTGTGTGATATGGTGATGCATGTTGTAGGACAATAGAAAAATGTAAATTAATATAATTTTCTATTATCACCAATGTTGCAAAAGCCACTTTCTGGCAGCCAATTTACTTCAGTAAGGTCGGAACTTGGTGTTATTAGTGATATGCTGTAATGAACACTAGCATGGAGGAGTGTGACACAGAGTGAAACTCCCTGCAGCACTCTGACACAAGACAGGCATCAGCCCAACTAAAAGATGAGGAACTTGTACCTAAAAAGGGAGGTTCTTCTGTTTGGATTCCGAGAACTTGAATTTGAATAGACTGTTTTAATGTTTATTTTTTATATTTTTTATTAAAATTGTTCCCATTTTGACAGTGTTATTTTTTCTTATTCTCTCTTGTGATCGTTCTTTTGTGAACGAAAACGTGAATTTCACTGATGTTCACAGAATTATCAAAAAGCATGCGTGCACTTATTCTGTATAATTTTATCATCAGTTTAAGAGAAAACGTAATATCATGATGTGTATCGTTTGAAGATATGAAATTATTCATATCATAATATGATTTTGTCCATCTCACCCAGCCCTACATGGAATTATGGAATAATTATGGTCTTTAGCTGCTTATTACATTCATGATGATGTATATGCATTTGGTATATGTTGTAGAACATTAAATCTGATTTTTAGGTATGTTACCGAGCATGGGCCCTCCTTTAGTACCCATGATGCACCCACAGCTGGCCATCACAGCAGCTCCTGCTGCTTTGGCAGGTGCGCACCCACTCCTAGAATGGTCTGAATACAAAACAATGGATGGCAAGACCTACTACTACAATAGCCGTACTCAGGAATCCACCTGGGACCAACCTCATGAACTAAAGGAGAAAGGTGTGATATGGTTCTTTTAAAAATTCATTTGTTCATTGTTTTCACAACCCACATAGAAAGAGTAGACTGGCGAGAAAACAGACAACATTATATGATGATGTACTGTCTGTCTGATCATCTAGATAAGGACGGAGATGAAGCTAAAGATGACCAGTCTGCTGATGACTCTGAGGCTATGGATATTGGTGATGTAGAACTTAAAGCTGAAGCCTCCATTCTGGCCAAAGAGGTAAAAGCAGTTCTTGTATTGATTATTAGACTTGTGGAAATGAATCAGGCTTCAAAGCTTTTTATTCTGGTCTTTCAGGCACCAAAGGAGGAAGAAATGACAGAAGAAGAAAAGGCAGCCCAAAAGGCTAAACCAGTCGCCACCAACCCTATCCCTGGAACTCCCTGGTTAGCTTTTATGGGGAAAAAACTTTTAAATTTCCTTCAACTATAATTACTATAGATTCTTGTAGTGTATTTTTTTTCCCTTCTTTTCAAAATATTTTTATTTTGTAGGTGTGTGGTGTGGACTGGTGATGACCGTGTGTTCTTCTACAATCCCACTACACGACACTCCATGTGGGATCGACCAGATGAATTGGTTGGTCGGGTGGATGTGGATAAATACATCCAAGAACCTCCGCACAAGAAGACTTTGGATGACTCAAAGAAAACGGGTATAAACCCTCATAATTTAAACAGATCATAACCATGAAGGGAGTGATTAGGAAAAACTAAGTGAGGATTCAAACACAGATTGTAAATGAAGTAGTGCAACCATTTTATTTTAGCCCCAGGCATCAACAAAGAGGACCCTGAAGCCAGCACAGAAGAAACACAAGATGAACCTTCTAAGGCGAAGAAGAGGAAGTAAGTACCAGTCCTGTTTCATATAGAGACAGCAGGGGACCAGTTAAACAATACTGAGGGACACCTAGCTTCTGCTATGTGTTGAACTATGAGCATGAAGAATAAACATAGTTTACTCATTAAAAAGGATTCTAAACGTACATGTATCCATAATAAACTAATTGTTAATTGGACCTTTATTTTAGTTTTTACGTTGGAGAATTTTTTTTGTCGAAATGAACCCAATGCTGATCTATTTTAACTTTCATAATCTTTACTCGGGTCTGTACTGAGTGGTGACGTCGTATTGTCCAGATTTACCAAGTCAAATCAGTCACTGTTTCCCATCAGTGCCCTTCAAGCCTGCTTCTCCCTGACCCCAAACAGTGGTCGTGTTGCACTGGGGACTATTTTTCAGGGAACGCTTCTAAGCTCTGGCGATGCCAACATGGGCCTCCAAGGTAACCCACCTTGCTTGACCTCTCTCTAGCCTGCATTAGGAAAACCCCAGTGAAGCAATCGAAACGCCCTCATTTGAACCCTGATTTTTCTACTTCTTGTTTTGAATAATAGGAATTCAGAAGTAATAGTAAGGCAGGGGAACAAAAATTAGGCTTAATTATTGTCCTGGTCAAGACCATACAAAGTTTTCAAATGATAAACGAATGGTCAAAGGATGAAAATCATGATCAGTCTATAATATGTCTCTTTCCTCAGAATATGAAATATCACATATTTAGCCATTCAGCCATTCTCCCTGATTACTTCTCACATTGCTGTTTCCCCCTCCAGGAAAGAGGAGGTGAAAGAAAGTGATGCGGAGAAAGAGGCGGCCGTGGAGGCCGAGCTGAAGGCAGCTCGGGATCGGGCAGTTGTACCCCTGGAGGCCCGTCTCAATCAGTTCAAGGACATGCTGCTGGAGAGAGGGGTAAAACACTTCAACGCAATACTCTAACCAGCTCTGTAATGTTAGACACATAAATCTGAATGGAAACCCACCAAGGTACAATCTTCAGTTTGTTCTCCTTCCTGTCCTCTATCTTCATATTTCTCTTGTTGGTGTTTTCTCTATTGCTTCTACTGATCTGTTTCTGTTATTTGAGTAAATGGTGTACTGATTCTTCTAGACAGTTTATATATTTGCATTTGCTAGAGCTTTTCTTTGTCAGTTGTAATTGAAACAGTGACATTTGGTTATGAACTAGGGATGCATCAATATGAAAATGCTGGGCCGATATTTAAAAAGTAGCTGTATAATGGGCAAATATGTAAATAATTACATATTGAAAAGCATTTATTGAAAGATTTTGAAATATTTTGAAAGATTTCTAATGAAAATACAGATAGGTGACAAATAAAAGGAAAAACATGAAAAAATGAGTGGAGAAACATAATGACTGCGTAATGAATGTGTACTGAATGATAAAATTAAGCAGTTAACATCCTACCTGGGGCATCTCTCAGCAATCCTACACTGTATCCTTAACAAGTGGGTGAGTACATACGTAGTGTACACCAAGACCTGAAAGCCTCCCCCTGAAGTGAAGGGGTCTGGTGGCTCTGTTATGCCGTGGGGGCAGTTTGCTGCCATGTTTTGGGTCCACTTGTCCACTTTGAGGGAAGAGTCACTGCAAATCAATACAGAGTTAGTCTGATCGATCATCTTTATCCTACAGTGAAAAGGTTTTTTTTTACCTGATGGGTGTGGACTCTTCTAGGATGACAGTGGTCCCATTCACAGGGTATGAGTGCTCGCTGAATGGTTTGATGGGTGTGAAAAGGATGCAGATCATATGTTACGGCCTCTGCACTCACCAGATTTTTTCCCAAGACATGTTAGACAGCCCTCTCCACCTCAAACCTCAAAACACCAATTGAGGGAATATCTTTTGCGGAATAATGTTCCCTCCATTAGAGTTCCAGCTGTTAAGGCACATTAAGTTGTTCTGGTAGCATGTGGTGGCCCAACACCTTGCAAAGACTGTTTTTGTTTTTCCTTCAATTTGTTGCCTGCCTGTATGTCATCTTCCCAAAGTGCTGCAGGTTTAACTGGCAGTAAAAATTCTGCATGCATATGTACTCCTCTGGATGTCATAGTATAAATTATTGGACAAATCTTCACATTAAATTGGCAAATAACTGCCTACAAGACTATCGGCACCAACGTTGTTGTGCAGCCCTATAGTTTACTGCTCAAAATTGTTCATTTTTGTCAGTGTGTTTACGTGGAACAAATTCTGTCTCTCTCAAATTCATTTTGCAACATATTTTGATGATTATTTTTATGTTGTACTATTAAGCATTGGATTAAGCATTAGTATTTTCCTTCAGTGTATCTGAAATTCAGAAATGTGCAGCCGCACTTAGAATATACAGTGCCCCCAGAACTTATTTACCCCCCAGTGATTATTTCTCTTTTTGCTGTATTGCAACATCAAATTTAATCCTATCAGAATGGGATTTTTTTTCCTGCTCCTTTTGAAGTGACACTCTACAGAAATAAAATTAAATAAATTATTTTGATGTCCTCAGAATTATTTGAAAATAATTTTTTTTTTTTTATTTAAAAACTGCTTACTTGACAAGTATTCCGTGTGAATTGTCCTTTTCCAGCAATTACAGCTTTGAGATTTCTCAGAAAAGTTTCTGTGAGCTTTGCGCATTTTGATTTTGGCATTTTCTTCCATTTCTCACTGCAGATGCTCTCCAGCTCTCCCAGATTAGATTGTGAATGTTGATGGACAGCAATTTTTAGGTCATGCCACAGAATTTCAGTTGGATTTAAGTGTGGGCGTTGACTTGTCCATTCTAAAACACAAGCCTCCTTTTTTCAAGCCATTCCTTTGTAGTTTTTTTTGCCCAGTGCTTTGACTCTTTGTCCTGTTAGAACATAGATATTCACCCTAGACACAGAGATCCAGCTGACTGGAACAGGTTCTCTTCAGCAATTTGCTTGTACTTGGCTTCATCCAAGTTGCCCATGCTGGCAACAAGCAACAGTTTCTCCTGCTGAAAAGCAACCCTAGAGCATGATGCTACCACCACCTGCCTTGATGGTAGGAATGGGTGCTGGGTATTTGGTTTGCGCTAAACATAACGTTTGGTCTTAAAGTGCTTTTAGACCAAATGGCTCAATTTTTTTATTCTTTTCCGAAAGCTCTCAGATTTTGTCATGCCTTTTGTCAAACTCCAGGCATGCCTTTGTTAGCCTTTCTCAGAAGTGGCTTCCTTCTGGCTTCTCTCCCATTGTGGTGATGTTTGTGAAGAGCTGATAATATTGTTGAGGTCTGCACATAGACCTTTTTTTTGTTGCAATAGACCAAAAAGAAAAATAATCACAAGTTGGTAAATACTTTCTGGCAGCACCATATAGCAGATTTTGATGTGCTATAAAGCAGACATTTTAATAAAATACCTGATGTATAATATGTAATATAGTATAAAATCTGATTTTTGATTTTAACAGTTAACTGGGCCATGTGATTACTAAAAATGTAAATTATCAATATTTTCAGCACTGACCATGCTTTTGAAGAAGGTGACAGAAGTATAAAGTTGAATGATTGCATTGAATGAGTAGACTAGTGCCCATACTATGACGATGTAATGAATGAGCATAAGAAAGGAGAGAAAGAATGCGGGACCCACAGGGGCAAGAGCTTCTTCAGTTTGTCTAGTTATACTGCAGTTTATTTTTAAACAGTAAAATGTGCTTTCATTTTTTCTTTCTGTGTAATTGCTATCTGTATTGCACAGTAAGAACTGATAGCCACTGTACCAAAGTACAATTTCCTAATGGACCATAGCTATCAGACAATAAAGTAAGCAGATGAGTAACTAAACAGACCATCTGCAGCATTAAGGTTCTTTACACTTGACTTTTTTTCTTCCTAACGTTATATTTTGTTAACCTGTAATCACATTTTATACCGACAGGTTTCAGCCTTTTCCACATGGGACAAAGAGTTGCACAAGATAGTGTTTGATCCACGCTATTTACTTCTCAATCCCAAAGAGAGGAAGCAGGTCATGAATACTTTTACCTACTATTAAAAGCAGAGTTGAAAAGTTGCCTATTTTTGAGCTATAGTACAATTTATTCAGCTGTTGTTTCTGAAAAAGGGATTCCCATTTGTATCTACAGGTGTTTGATCAGTTTGTGAAGACTCGGGCTGAAGAGGAGAGAAAAGAGAAGAAAAACAAGCTCATGCAAGCGAAAGAAGATTTTAGAAAGATGATGGAGGATGCCAGACTGAATGTTAGGTTTGTTGGAGGGTTTTGCTTTGTGAACATGTGAGCTTGTGTTGCCATAGCACATTTTAAAGAAGCCTGGTATGCATGCCAGGTTTTCCTATTCCCTTTGTAAATGAATAGGGCAATTACACAGTGACTGCAACTACTTTGAATGGAGACTGTATGGCCAAAAGAATGTGGACACCTGAACATCGCACTTTCATGTGGGCTTTCCTAAAATGGTTCTCATAAAGTTGGAAGCACAGAATTTTGTAGAATGTCTTGTATGGAGTATTATGAAGATTTCTCTTTGCTGGAACTAAGAGGCCTGTTCCAGCATGACAGTGCCCCTGTGTACAAAGTAAGCAAGAGCTCGAGTGGCAGCAAAGGGGGACCAAGGGGCGATGATGTTAATTTAACCAGCTATCCCTTATCCTGTTGCTAAAAATGTGCCTCAGTGATTTTTATCCACCTTTTTGCCAGATATTGTCCCATTTGAAGTTATCATCACAAATGACTATTAAATGAAATATTATGTTATCCATTTTTGTTTGTCCCTATACAGGAAAGGAATAATACATTTTGCACTCATATACATTCACTAAACTCTTTTTGCAATTTTATTATTTAGAACTACATTCAGCGAGTTTGCATCTAAACATGCAAGGGATCCTCGGTTCAAGGCCATTGATAAGATGAAGGACAGAGAGGCCATGTTCACAGAGTTCATGACTGCCTTTAGGAAGAAAGAGAAAGAAGACTCCAAAAACAAAGGAGAAAAGGTAAATCTAACTAGGATTTAAAGGGTGGGTTGACAAATTCAAATAAAGGATTGTTGGGGTATTCTGTTAATAAGTGTACTACAGTAAATATGTCTCTTAAAAACAGTAACTAAAGCTAGATGTAGTCATGATTGAATTAAAAAAAAAAAAAAATTAGACACAGACTGTGACAATCACTGGACTCCACAGATTACCCAAGAAATTAGATTAGATTGGTCTAATATTGAGTTTTGACAAGTCCAAACTTCAATACTTCTTCCCTGACCAAATCCTTCCTCTGTGTGTGTAGGTGAAGCAGGATTTTTTTGACTTGCTGTCAGACCACCATGTGGACATTCAGCAGCGCTGGAGCAAAGTCAAGGACAAGCTGGAGACCGATCAGCGCTACAAAGCTGTAGAGAGCTCTGCAGCTCGAGAGGAGCTCTACAGACAGTACGTGGAAAAGCAAGCGAAGGTATGGGACCTCTTTCTGGTTTAATGTTCTCTGTCTATTCTATGTATTTATATGCGTTAGGGGTGTATGCAAAAGTCAAATTGGATACAGTGATGCCTTGATACTACACATTTTCGATGCAGCAGAAACAAGCATTGCCTGAATATGTGCCTTAGGTTTCCATTTTCAATCTATTAAAACATTCAGCATTACAAAAGTACAGTAATTGTAACTGAATAATTACAGTGTTTGCATGATCCATTAGCAGCATATAATGAAACAAATGCTCTGCATTCGAATGCAACAAAATGTGTCTTTGAATTCTACGTTCTCTATTAACGAACAAGAACTAATCAATAGCTGCGATGATTTCTTTAACCCAGACTGAATCAGCAAGGAATGGCTGTCTGAATACGCTGGTACTTGGTGGATTCAGCTCATTATAATATTTCGGTCCACCACTCACTGGCCATCCAGTGTCGTAACTTTTTGGGAAGCTCCCATACACCAAACATTAAAGGCTAGTATCCTAGCATATTCACTTGTAGAAAACTGCATGCTTAGGAGAAGGCTAATTCTTTTGTTTTTGCTATACAATGAAGACATTTGGGTTTGAGATCAAAAGATGAATAAAAGACAATAGATCAGAATTTTAGCTTTCATTTCCTGATACTTACATCTAAATACGTTAAAGAACGTACAACATGTCACCCTTTGTTTGAACCCACCCATAAATATTGGAACTTGTGGCTAGCAGGTGTTTCTTGTTGCCCTGGTGTGCTCAACTACTGACAGGTGAAGTGAATAACATCATCTCCTTACAGTGGCACCTGTCAAGGGGTGGGATATATTAGGCAGCAAGTAAACAGTCAGTTATCAAAGTTGATGTGTTGGAAGCCTGAAAATTTGGCAAGCGTTAGGATCTAAGCGACTTTGACAAGAGCCAGATTGTGATGGCTAGACGACTGGGTCAGCGTGTCGCCAAAATGGCAGGTCTTGTGGGGTGTTTCTCTTATGCAGTGGTTAGTACCTACCAAAGGTTCTAACAAGGAAGGACGACCGGTGAGCCGGCAGAGGCAGTGTGAGGCTCCGGGCAATGTTCTGCTGGAAAACCTTGGGTCCTGGCATTCAAGTGGATGTTACAGTGACATGTACCACCTACCTAAACATTGTTGCAGACCAAGTACACCCCTTTACGGGAACGATATTCCCTAATGGCAGTGGCCTCTTTCAGAAGGATAATGCGCCCTGCCACACTGCAAAAATTGTTCAGGAATGGTTTGAAGAACATGCCAAAGAGTTCAAGGTTTTTACTTGGCCTCCAAATTCCTCAGAGCTCAATCCGATCAAGCATCTGTAGGACGTGCTGGACAAACAAGTTTGATCCATGGAGGCCCCACCTTACAACTTACAGGACTTAAAGGATCTGTTGCTGACATCTTGGTGCCAGATACCACGGCACACCTTCAGAGGTCTTGTGGAGTCCATGCCTTGAAGGTTCATTTTATACATACGCACGCGCTCTCAGAATTGTGATATTGGACAGCTTGGCAAAAGAGAGCCAATTGTTGAATATTTGTTATTACTGACAATGTGTTAAATCACAAACTGCGTATTCTTGTTTTATCTACTTGCTTTGCTACTATGGTGGCATATACATTTACCTGTTCATAATTAGCTAAATAATTCTGACTTCATTTACCTAGCTCAAAGATTGTCCAGGCCTAATGTGTATATGTATTATGTGTAAAGCTTTTGCTCACAGTAATCTTTGATGGCTAGCAAATAATTTTTTACAACTAAATGAGGGTAAGACCGAGTTTTATTATGTTTGGGAACAAACTACCTGGAAATGACCTGATTGAAAGTTATGGACTGTTGTCCAATAATAGTTATGTGAAGAATCTTGGAGTAATTTTAGATTCTGAAATCTGCTTTGATCGTCAAGTTAACAGCGTTGTGAAAACATCTTTTTTTCAGTTAAGAAAATTGTCTAAACTGAAACCTATCCTTTCAAACAAGGACTTGGAGACTGTTTTGCATGCTTTTATTTCCACACGGTTGGATTATTGTAATGCTCTTTATCTAGGCATTAGTGAATCCCTGGTTGCTCGTCTTCAGTACGTCCAAAATGCTGCTGCAAGAATTCTGACAAACACCAGAAAACGAGATCATATAACGCCTGTATTGATATCTCTTCATTGGTTACCTGTAAAATACAGGATACAATACAAGGTGTTAATGTTTGTCTATAAAGCATTGCACAATCAGGCTCCTGAGTATATAAAGGACATGTTAATCTCTTACCAGTCTCAACGTCATCTACGTTCCTCTCAAACTATGCTCCTAACTGTCCCACGGTCTCGGTTGAGGCGTAGTGGAGACCGCGCTTTTTCTGTTGCGGCTTCTGCACTCTGGAATGTGTTACCGTTATCTATAAAATCCTCGTCAAGCATGGACATTTTTAAAAAGGACTTGAAGACCTACTTATTTTATCAAGCTTTCGGCGTTTGATTAGGTCGGAGAATTGTGAAGGATTGGCTGTATGCTTTTCTTGATGTTATGTCTTCTTGTTATTTTATGTTTTCATGAATTTTAGTATTTTTATTATCTATGGACAGCACTTTGGTCCATTTTAATGGTTTTGAAAGTGTTTTATAAATAAAAGTTGAGTTGAGTTACTGAAAAATGCTACACAAATAAAGTAATTCGGCTTCATTATGTTGTAGTCTTGAGTGTGTGTGTGTGTGTGACTGGCTCTGTCCCTGCCCTTCTGCAGAGTGTGGATGCTGAGAAGGAGAAGGAACTGGAGCGCCAGGCCCGTATCGAGGCAAGTCTGCGTGAGAGAGAGCGTGAAGTGCAAAAAGCCCGATCTGAGCAAACCAAGGAGATCGACAGAGAGAGAGAGCAGCACAAGCGTGAGGAAGCTATCCAAAGCTTCAAAGCTCTGATGTCTGATATGGTCAGTACACTGTATGTGCATGTGTTATGTTGTTATTAATAATAATGGCAACTTTGTTTATATATTGCCTTTAAAACAGTCAAACTGCAGTATATTGTAAAGTGCAGTGCAAAACGTACCAAATGAGTAGGGAAAACACACAAAGTATTTAGCAAAGAAAATGATTAAATAACAGTTAAATGTAAGAGTATGATTAAATAATCGTCAAATTGTAATATTGTTGGCCTGATACAGAACACAGGGTGTTGAGTTCCAAATAGTTCAAGCATATAGAAAAGCAACTGCATTTTTCTTGTGTTTTACCTTTCATACATTAACTACTCCATTATGGTAGAGGTTCATTTGGGCTCTGCATTTTCTGCCGCAGAAAACGCTGTACCTGTATGTACCTGCTTCCCTTTCTCAGCACGTCCCGTTGTGTTTATTCTGAATATGCATGCTTGTTCCCGTGAATAGGTGAAGTCGACTGATGTCTCCTGGTCAGATACAAGGCGCATTCTGCGCAAAGATCATCGCTGGGAATCTGCTGCCCTGTTGGAGCGCCATGAGAAGGAGAAGTTGTTTGAAGAGCATGTGGAAGTACTCACTAAAAGAAAAAAAGAACAGTTCAGGCAGCTGCTGGATGAGACCACCATGGTGAGGAGCATGCTACCATCGCTTGTAGCTTAAACAGCCTTTAACAGAGTAACACAACAAATGCATTTGTTGAAGTATTTATTTATTATATAACTTAATATTATTTTATTTATTACAATATTATATAACTTGTAATTCTTATATAACTGTATTGAGTACTTTTTCCCTACTGTATGCAAAATTAATTTAATTGCTTTATATGGATTTTGGCTTCTCCAATATTTTACTTACTGGCTGCAAATTGATTTGCCTGAAGGTGGTGCTCAAGTTCTGACTGGTGAATAAAAGTGTTGGTGATATTGATAGGCCATTTTCCTTGTGTTGCAGATCACACTGACCACCACATGGAAGGAGGTAAAGAAGGTCATTAAAGACGATCCTCGGTGCATCAAGTTCTCCAGCAGTGATCGAGTGAGTGAGCCTGATGCATTAGCACAGTGTAGAAGAGTTCTTCATATGCAAAAAAGCAGTGTTAACCTCATTAGTTTTTCTTTACTTAATAGAAAAGACAGAGGGAATTTGAAGACTACATAAAGGACAAATACATCACAGCCAAAGCTGACTTCAGAACGCTTCTAAAAGAGACAAAGTTCATTACATATAGGTAATGTAAATTTTATTTGTATTCTGTTTGTGTTCAAACAACAAACATAACTTGCTTGTAGAAGTCTGGTGGTCTGGGAAACCCTTCACATGGTGAAATTCTGACATCTTCTAGTATCTGAAGTTGTGAAGACTACAGATTTTCCTGAACTGAATTATGTCTCTTATTTGATTCCAACCAGTAATACAGTTCTAGGATTTTAAAGTCTAGTTACCCCCAAAAGTGAAAAGAGAGAAAATTGCATTTACAGATTGCCTTCCCATTGTGCTGCAGGAGCTTTGTAGGCATTTAGACGATCTGAATACAAACTGAACTGATTGTTCTTATGTCCATTTCACTACGGCCTGTAGTTATCCAACAACTTGATCAGTGTGGGAAAAGCACACTTAACGAGAAAGGTATCTTCAGGCAGACTGTTTTTATTGCTGCATTTGTTAAACTGTTAAAAATACAATGCCTCTAGAAAGTATTCACCTCGCAATGATTTCACTTTTCGCTGTATTGCAACATCAAATTTAAGCACATCAGAATGGGATTTTTTTTCTGCTTCGTTTGAAGTATCTCTTTACAGAAATAAAATTAAGTATTTAGATGTCAGAATTATTTCAAAATACAAAAAAAAAAAAAAAAAACTGCTTAATTGAAAAGTATTCACCCCATCAGTGTGAATTGTCCTATTGCAGCAGATTTGAGTTACTTGGATGGGTCTCTGTGGCATTTTCTCTCATTCCTCAGTGCAAATTTAAATAATAATCAATTAAGCAGTTTTTAGAATTTTTATTTTTAAATAGTAATTGACATCTAAATACTTTATAATACCATTTTATAAAATAAAATTATAATAAAAATAATTGTATATATATTTTTTTATTTTTAGAGAGGCACTTCAAAAGGAGCAGAAAAAAAATCCCACACTAATATGCTTGCTGTAAATTGATGTTGCAATATGCAAAAAAGAGAAATAAATCACTGGAGGGATGAATACTTTCTGGAGTTACTGTATATTATAGGCAGAAAGAAACCCTGATTTTTCATTATTTTGGCCTGTTTGCCAGTATTCAGCCACAGTGACATCTGCTGGGTTTACCCAGACAGCCAGGCATTTTTATTATTACTTTAAAGTACGTCATTGTGTGGAATTAATTCTAAAACATCAGCTTTTCAACTGTGGTGATAGAAAAGCAAATTCTACACAGTAGTGAACTATTCTCTTTGTGCTTTCTTGCTTAGATCCCGAAGACTGATCCAGGAGTCGGACCAACACTTGAAGGACATTGAGAAAATCCTACAGAATGACAAACGTTATCTGGTCCTTGAGTGCGTCCCCGAGGAGCGGCGAAAGCTCACCATGTTCTATATAGAGGATCTGGACCGTCGAGGACCCCCACCTCCCCCAACAGCATCAGAGCCAACAAGACGCTCTACCAAGTGATGAAAGCCCGACCTCTGAGAACTGAACACAGAATTTATCCTGCACTGAGCACAGTGACTACCCAGAACATGTGTGTGTTTAATCAAACCATGTCCATCTCCTGCTGCTGAGGTATTGGCTAGCTCAAGTTAAATGTTCACGTTAATCTGTGATCTTTGGCTGTGAAGCAGGGTCAAGCAAATCAGTTTGTAGACGTAGCCATGATTGGTACAGCAGCCTCGTCTCTTCATGACCCAGAATATGTATTTTTAGTCAGATACTGCTGAAACAGCAGGGACAGAAGTGTGTAAGCCAGTGCAGTGTTCATTTTCATTAATTATTTACCACTCTGTAAATGGTGCAGATGTTTCATCTTTCTTAAAGTGGATTGCTTATGACATGTTGCTGTTTCTGTAAGCAGTGACTGGAAATAAATGCAGCCTCAGGCTTTTTCATTTTTTTTAAATGCATACGTGAGTGGTTCTCAAGCACACAGGTAAGAAGCCATGACACCAGAAACGAAAAATCACTTCCTCTTGATTTTTATTATCCTTTTTAGAGTTTATTTAGAAAATTAGAACAAAAGCAGTAAATTGCTACATAGGTTTTTTTTTTTTAAATTCCATCTTAAACCAATGCGATGCCGCACTATCCGAACTGTAGTCCCATGTCAAAATTATGCATCTGCCTCCATGATGTCAAATGGTGAATAAATAGTTGAAGAAAAGAGGTAACTGCAGCCTGGCAACATTAAGCCATATCTGCATCTTGTGAGTTTGTCAGACATGTGGGGCTGAGAGCAATCAGTTCTGATTTTGCAGCAAAATTGAATGTCCATTTTATTGCTGTCCATATTGAACTACAGTGCGGCAGAACAAGGGGGGTTTGGAAATGGAAAGAAATGGAGCAGGCAGCAGCCATCTTTGCGTTCTGGCAACCTGAAATGAACAGTGCATATAATTCAGTGCAGTGGGTACTATTTGCTCAACAAAAAGCTCAGACGTTCTCCGTTGAATCCAAAGCCAGAAGCAGCAAATCTGCCAATTTCCTTGAGGATCAGATTCAGTCTCTGTGATGGAGAACTTGAGCGCTACATGCTAGTTGACTTTGTCCTGGAAAATGTAGAGGTTGTTGGTGGCGGCCACAGCGATGATATTCTCTGATGGGTGCCAGGCTGTGTGAAGAATCTTCTTACTGAAGTCTAGGCTGTCTACGCTGATCTCATCTTTACGCCGCTTGCCACCCACACACACCTTGCGTGGCTTGAGGATGGCCCGAGGTTTGCTGTTTTCCCTGGATGCCTCCAGTGTCACATCTCGCTTGGTGTTACGATCGAACATGCGGAAGAAGTTATTGTAGGATCCAGTCATCAGGACACTGAGTGAGAAAGAATTGGATTGATTTACAACCTTCAAACATATGAGTGCATCATAATATAAAGGTGGTTTAAATGATTACAAGTTTGCAAGTTGACAATTTGACTAGATATGAACAAATTAATTTAAAAATTGTTTGTAGGAGCATTTACACAAGAAATTTGGTATTCATGAAAATCCTGTTTTCCTTCATATCCTGTGAGAGCTCCTGAGGTTATGTACATATTAGCAGACTAATTAAAACATGGAAACTATATATATATATATACACACACACACACACAGTACTGAGCATATTTTTTTAGTAAAAACTTTTTAGGTTTTTTTTTTTTTTTACTAGAGTTTCATTTTATGACGTCTACATTATTGATTCAGTACAAAAACATTTTAAATTTCCAAACATTAGTTTTCCAGCACAAAATTAAATGTTACAGAAAAATGTTTGTACATCAGTACAGAAAGCAGCATATTACATAAGAGACACTTTTCAGACAAAAAAACATAATGAAGGCTGCTGAGTTTTGCTGCAAAAATAAGAAGCAAGTGTGACAGTCAAAGTCTTCAGAAGAACTGCGGCTGGTTCTGCAAGATGCTCAGTAAAACTTACAGCTCATTTCCTTATAAAACTGCATATACTGTACCTGAGACTTTTATATATTTATTTATATATATATATAATAATTTTTTTTAAAGCAAAGGATCGTCACACCAAATATTCAAATATTGACTTTGTTTCATTTATTACTGTTTACTGCTTTTTATAGTATTTATGTAGTTAATAATTTATTTATATATATATAAACCTTATTCATCTGTTTAAAACCAGATGTCCTGTGGACTTTTTGCTTTCTTCTTATTAATGTGACTAAGTAATCAAGCTAAATATATTTCAAAACAATGGCTTTCCCAAATCAAGATAGTGAGTGAGATTTACTTTAGCTTTTGGAATTTCTAGATTCCAGAAAGATCAGAAAAGATTGCTGGACATGCTATCAGAATGTAATATAAACTTGGGAAGCCAGTCAAAAAACCTTTTTTTTTTTTTTTTTTTAACTGGCATTTCATTATAACATCTATATAATTTTCCAGGAAGATTGTCTTTTAATAACAAGTGACACCATTCATTTAAGAATGACCAAAAAAAAAATGCAAGGAACATGTGTAAGTTAATATTTTTAAAATGAATTACGGGAATATTTTTTCGAGACCCCAGCAGAGATACGCTGCCCTGTGCACAGAGTGTGGTCTGCGTGGGCTACACTGAGTGGTGTCGCTATAAATAAATCACAAATGCGCATCACTGTTGCTTCTCCTGCAATGACTGAGGAAAAGAAGAAAAGTGTGTCTCCCTTTTCTAAAAATGAAGGAAGCTATTGAAGAAAAACTATTATAGACATTTTCCCTTGCTGTGATATTGACACTGTTTGGATCAATTCCAACAGAAGTTTATCCCCTGGTTAAACTGATAATTCCATGTAAATCCTACAAACATTCAACCACTCATTCTTGTGATTCTTAACGAGAATCTCGGACATTGGGATGGACGGACAGATGGAACATATTACATTATCTTTCAGTCCTATTTCAATCTGAATAACGTATTCATATTTGATTACATCCCTAGTGAGTACGATAGAAATCTGGCAGTAAATTTTAGTTCAGTTTGGCCTGTGAAATCATTTACACACTACTAAAAGATGATACAAGATGGATATATTAGATTGAGGCCCGATGTCAGGGCAAAATGACCCGAATAGAGTATAGCTGTGGAAACAGTTCGGCTGTCTCTACCAATGACTGTATAGATGAGCAGACAGCATGGCACCACTGACCCCCACTGTGTGGTTTTGAAGCCTAAATATGGTTGAATTGAAGGTCACCATCTTGAATGATACAGCGCAGCAGGCGAAACCGGAGTCTGTGCAGTAGATACAGCAGGTCAGACAGTGTGTCTGCCTCTTGCCCTCCCGTGTTGATCATGGACACTCCCCTTCTTCATGCCGGGAACATGCACGGTGACAAGCATGTTGATTTTACCATAGTTAGGAAAAGATTTTAGAGCTGTGAGCTCTAAAAATGGCTACCATTTGCTAGCTAGCTGATGTTGCTAATCCATTATGTTAGTTATAGCTGATGTTGCTAATCTATCTGATGTTGCTAATCCATTATGTTACTTATACATAAGTGTAAGTAGCTAATGTATCATACCAACTTAAAATACACTTGTAAACAGTTGACATTTACACTCAACAACATATTTTTGTCACCCATAGTGGTGAAAAGTGTTTTTTAAGAGCATTGCAGAGAGCTACAGTACCTCCAGAAAGTATTCACCCCGCCAACCCCCAGTGATTCTTTCTTTGTTTTGTTTGTTTGTTTTTTGCTACATCAAAAGAAAGTTTTTATTGCAACATCAAACTTAAGTATATTAGAATTTGTGCTCATTTGAAGTAACATTACCGAAATCTAATAAAATATTTAGATGTCCTCAGACATTTTATATTTTAAAATGAATACATCTAAAACTACATAATTGATAAGTATTCGCTCCCCTTTCTTTTAGCAATCTAAATTAGAAGTAGTATTTAATTTTTTGCTTTAAAGCATGTCATAATCCACTATACAGTGCTGCCAGAACGTATTCACCCACTAATAATTATATTTCTTTTTTGTGTATTGCAACAACAAATTTAAGTATATTAGGATGGGATATATTTTCTGCTCCTTCTGAAGTGACTCTCTACAAAATTAAAATTAAATAAATGATGACAGTCTAAATTAGGACTAGTGTTTACTTTTCTTGAGCACTCACTAAATATGTTAAACAGGGTCCACCTGTGTCCAACTGTATGCTTGCACAATAAATATCACTGACTATGGGAGATCTCACAGCTAAAATGGCAGATCAGATTAACCCTGCTGTCATGAAAACCAAGGAACTGCTTGTGAAGCTTCGAGATTAAGTTTTTAGGAGGAAATAAAGATGGAGAAGGTTATTAAAACATCGGAAAGCTTTGAACCTTCTTAGAAGCACTGTGAAATCCATTATAACACAGTGGAAAAAATATGGCACAACCCAGACACTACCAAGATCAGACCAAACTGAATGCTCGGCCAAGAAGGGCAAGTGTCAGAGAAGCTAGAAAATCTAAGTGATTCTGTGGTCTGATGAGAATAAAGTTTAGCCATTTGGTCTAAAGCCAAAGCATAATGTTTGGTGAAAACCAAATACAACCCAACACCCAGGTAACACCATTCCTACGATCAAGTTAATGTGGTAGCATCATGCTCTAGAGTTGCTTTTCAGCAGGAGGAGCTGGAAAGCTTGTTGCCGTCACAGGCAATAAGGATGGAGCCACATATAATCCCTCTGTGGAGGTAAACGTGTTCCAGTCAGCCACACATCTACACTTATGTTCCAACAGGACAAAGAGTCAAAGCACAAGGCAAAAACTACAAAGGAATGGCTTGAAAAAAAGAAGGTTTGTGTTTTGGATTGGCTGAGTCAAAGCCCAGATTTAAATCTAGCTGAAAATATGTGGCATGACCTGAAAATTGCTGAGTTGAAGAAAATGTGCAACGCTCACAGGGACACATCTCAGACAACTCAAATCTGTAACTGCTGCAAAAGGACAATTCGCGCTGAGGGGGTGAATACTTACAAGCAATTTTTTAGATTTTATTTATTTTTTTTAATTTTCAAATAATTCTGAGCACATCTAAACACATCTTTATTTAATTTTATTTCTAGAGAGTCACTTCAAAAGAAGCATAAAAAAATCCCATTCTCATATGCTTATTTGATGTTGCAATACAGCAAAGAAATTATTAGGGGGTGAATAATTTCTGGAGGCACTGTAGAGTTCACGTTCAAAGGCCATTTTTAACCAACTTTTCATGGGCACGGATGGTAACCTAACCTTATATTGCTTATTTTCTAAAAAAAATGTTCACAATTTATTTCAATATGATGTGACTTTTTATGATGTGACAATTTTAATATCCAAACCAAATTAATATTATCACATCTAGGTAGGAAGGTCATTTTTTATCTTCTCTTCAAGGTGTGTTTGATCATGTTATCTAGCCGCTAGCTAACTAGTTTAGGCTAACGAATGTGGCCACATACCAGAAAAACTTTACCAGGCATCAAAATGAGCCACATACCAGAAAAACAAAGAACTCCCCGAGGGTCTATTAGAACAGTTTACAGCAGAACAAGACATGGCTTTACTACATAACTGTCCAAGTTGTTAACACTGGAAATCTTTGGTACAAGTGAATTTCGCTGGTCTCTAGTCTCAGTATGAGCTGCGTGTTGGAAAGTGTGTGTGTGTGTGTGTGTGTGTGTGTGTGTGTTCATGAGGCTAGGCTGTTCTTTCTAACTGTTCATCAGCGCACCCGAAAACTATCAATTACTTAATCAACCCCAATAAATTAATAACTCCTATAAAACACATTTATTGTGGGTAAACGTATTGGGGCAGATGCCAAGGTCAACTGAACTTGTAAAAAATGACAGAAAACTAATCCTGAAAATAATTTGAGGGTATGTAACTTAAAATGTAAGTTTTGTTTGTTTTCCATTCACTAACATGGGAATGGGTGGGGTTAAAAACGGTACTGCAGCCAGCCACTAAAGAGCCTCAGAGACATTTTGGAGTCACTTTTCAACCCGTTATGATGCCCACCCATATATACAGTCATTGCTCTGTACTTTCTATAAAACAATCTTGGGTGTATAAAAGGATCATTTGAATTAACCCAAGAGGACATAACAAACAATGTATATTTTAAAATGTTATTTCATTGGCATTTCAGCTCTAATCCTAATCTAAAAGAGAGATTTTGGAGGACAGCAAAGCCTCATTATCATGAAGATACTGTAGACTGTATACATACACTGTCTTCTCTTATTTGTATGACTGCCCTAATACTTGTATATTGATTTTAAACCCTGCTGTGTGCCACCGTTATCATATAAACGTACCTGTCCGTTCCATTCCACACACATTCAAACTTGTCAAAGATACAGTCATTCTCATAGAGGGAGCACAGTTTACTTCTCAGGTAGTCATGGACCTGTAAAAGAAAGACAAAGATGAACAGATTGAAGTCTAAATAGACAGAAATGTTAAGGGACTTTAGAAGATTTGCAGTTTCATGGTAAATTTGGCTACTAATATCTGAATTTTGGGAATGTTTGATGTATATCTTCTGATTACCCTGGGTTTTCACACAGATTAAGAATGATTAAGAAACTTGTCATCAGAAAGTTTAAAGGCCAACTCAATGAAGGGTATGTTTGTGTTAGGTTGTGATTTGATCTCAAACCCAAATGTCTTCAGTGTATAGCAAAAACAAAAGAATTGGCCTTGTCATTCCAATAATTTCAGAGGGATATACATATATATATATATGAAAAAATATGGACCAAAATTGTCAAAAGTGTCAACTCCGATAGCTACTGAAGGAAGAGACTCAGTGCTGTTCCAGGGCACCACAAAATATTAACTGTAAGAGTGCTGATAAAGACTAAAGTGTTAAATTTATTGTATTTAAAAAAGAACATGTTTAAACTATACAATTTTTCTGTATGTTTGAGCTCAAAACAAGACTTAATGCATGTGTTATTCTTTTTATATATTAATTCTTGTTCGTTTTCATGAAGGGTAATTCAGTAATTCAGGAGGGCACTGTACTTCCATTCATCCATTTTCTGTACTGCTTATCCTACACAGGGTCACGGGGAACCTGGAGCTTTTCCTAGGGGACTCGGGGCACAAGGTGGGTGCCAACTCATCGCAGGGCACAATCACGCACACACTCACGCCCTACGGACAATTTAGAGATATCAATCAGCCTACAAGGCATACCTTTGGACTGGGGGAGGAAACTGGAGTACCCAGAGGAAACCCCCAAAGCACAGGAAGAACATGCAAACTCTGCGCACACAGGGCGGAGGTAGGAATCAAACCCCCAACCCCAGAGATGTGAGGCAAACGTGCTAACCTCTAAGCCGGCATGGTACTTGTTATCATTAAAGTCTAGTAAATCAAGTCAAAGGCTAGAATTTGTCCTGAGATGTCTGGTGGTGTACATGTATGGAGCAAACAGTGGAGTACACTGGGTTCCAGTAATTTATTTAAATATGTGATACTGCTAATGCTGTGCTGCTTATGGGTTATAGATCATTAAGAACAAAAACAAGAACTTTCCACTGAAATGAATAATCAGTTAGTGTGGAACAATGGCCACCTCTTCACCTTTACTTAGCTGGGGTACTGGATGCAAGTCATTGCAAGCACTACTTTTCAGCCTCTGTTGTTATCATTACAATGCCTGCCTGGCAACTTTCCTGGTTTCTTATACTTTCTTAGTTTTTTTGGTTCCTTATACTGTTCATCACTAAGCACATTTTTGAGAAATATCTGGTATGCATTTCCTGTTTCATTTTTGTACACATTTGATGGCAAGATTATCATAGGCTGATCATTGTGACTCAAGATATTTGATGTGACTAATGCAGCCTGCTGTGATCGTTTTGGAGTCCCCTAACCAAAAAGCAACACTGTACCTGATAGGTCTCCAGAGGTTTGTTCTCCATGTTAAGATCCCATACTTTAACAGTAAGGTAGTCGCGGGTCATTAGATAACGGCCACTGTGGCTGAACTTCACATCAGAGATGGAGGAAATAATCTCAGAGAAGAAGGAGCGATTACTGGGGTCCTCTGGTTCCTCAAAGACTAGAGGGTGTTAAATGAACCATATTAATGAGACATGAATGGGTGTGTGAACAACTTCTTGTTAATCAATGCATCGTAAATCAGAGTACATACAGAAATAGGAATGTTTAAATGCTGAATCTACTTACATTTGCAGTGGTTGTCACAGAGTGCAGCTGCTCTCATGTCACACAGTCGTATGGAACCCTTGCTACTGCTATAGATAAACGTGTTGCATTGGTTGGGATGAAACTCTGCTGCTGTGATCACTTCAGTGAGTTCTTCCATGTTGGATGGCTTTATATCTACAATGTCTGAAGAGTTATGGTGAAGGAACAGTAACATAAAACAGAGCTCTGTGTGGAAAGGTGGTACCACCTTTCAATCTCAAATGTTCCCTTCCTGGTAAAATAAATTTTTAGTCATTTTTAGCATGGGTAAAAGTCAACATTCATACATCCATCCACCCATCCATCCAGCCATCTATCTTCAGTAACTGTTTTATCCAGGTCAGGATGACAGTGGATCTAGAGGTCCACAGTCATTCTAGGTTGGTCAGCATTTTCAGAGATAAAACCTCTCTATATAAATAATACTTCAGTGAGTTCAAATGCAATCATTGAAATTATCAGACACACCCAACCACCCAAACTTTGTACATTTTCACAATGGCTCCATAACAATTGTATTTAAAAATACGGTAGCTGAGTTGATTCTAGTTGTACAGGTGTATTATTTTCTTTATATTTCCCAAATGACTGGATAGAGGTCTATAAACTAAGGTTAAATCACACATCTGAGCAACCCCTTCCATGGCAAATGTCTCCAACAGGTTTGGTGATGTACATCTGCTATAATCTTATTATCATGCCGTCATTGTGTGGCATGGGATCAAAAGATTACTGACTTCATCCTGACTGATATTGCTAGAGACATGGCAAATAAGAGGCTCAGTATGGGCTCTGTGTCTCTTGAGTCATGCATTCAGACTCAAGCTTCTGACTCTTTAGCCCGCTGATCAATAGTGACCAATGGACAGACGTGCCTGTAAATTGTTTCCTGATGACCTTTGGTAAGGACACTAGTTAAAGGGTAATTGCATTGTGCAGTAGCATAGGGTAAGCCCTTGAAGGGATGGAGTTAAGGCAAACTGTCTGTAGGTAGTGAAACCGAAGAGGTATGCCAGGGTTGTGGTGTTTACCTGTCAAAGCTATTTATTTAATTTACTGAAATAAGATAACTGGCCTCATCTTCAATTATCACTGGAAATTCGTTCATTTTTATATCACAAGTCTGAGACAGTCATGGTTAAATGTCTAAGGCCTTTGTAGTCTCCTTGTAAAAAAAAAGTTATAGAGTAGGACAGACATGCTTAAAGGATACTGAAACTTCTGTTAGTGATTTCCAGGTTCCACAGGTTGATCCTAAGATCATCTGTTGACATATATGTTTCGTTGTCACTGTTCACTGAAATAGAGTTGATGTGATAGGTGTGTGCATTGGAGAACACTCGCCGAGGTGTAGCCTCCACCATCAGGTCCATGGGCCTCAACACTGGCACCTTACAGAGTGTATAGATGGGGAGGAGAAGGAGTGTGATTGGTTGAGAGAGAAAAATTAAAAGAGAATTTCTTTGTATTGTACTGTATCACCCACAAAAGCATAATGCTATAAAATAGATCTGCAGCTGTTTTATGTACATCACATACAGTCAGGTATAAATATAAATATTTGGACATTAGAAAGTTATTTCAGCTGTCTACCACAGTATATCGGAGATGAAATTAAATAATGAATATGAGCTCAAAGTGCAAACTTTCAATTCAATTCAATTTTATTTATATAGAGCTTTTAACAATGGACACTGTCACAAAGCAACTTTACAGAAATCCAGGTACAAATTCATAATTTAAAATTTAAAATGTATCCCTAATGAGCAAGCTAGAGGCAACGATGGCAAGGAAAAACTCCCTGAGATGACATGAGGCAAAAACCTTGAGAGGAACCAGACTCAAAAGGGAACCCATCCTCATCCAGGTGACACCAGATGGTGTGATTATAAATCATTTCTCTTATTTAGCTGAATACTATAGAGTCAAGCAATGCTGCATGTGTTGAAAAGAACTTGAGTATGAACATAAGAGTCATTTCTGATCGCAGTTTTAACTTTACATCTACTGTATCAAAGTGAAGTTATGGACTGTTCACTGATTGAGACGTAAGCTATTTTTGGAAAAAGTGCAGTCTTTAGGCTATGCAAAGGAGAACATCTACAGCCTTTTAGCTTTTATTTGAGGGTATGTACATCCAAATTGGGTGAGGAATTATAGCACTTTTTATATGCACCCCCCGAACCTTTTTTAGGGACCAAAGGTAATTGGACAAATTAACAGTTACATAATTAATTATAATAATTAACTGTATAAAGAATTAAATTTTCAATTTTAATACTTGGTTGCAAATGACTTCCTGAAGTCTGGGACCACAGACATCACCAGATGCTGGGTTTCATCCCTGGTGATGCTCTGCCATGCCTTTATTTCAAATGTCTTCGGTTTCTGCTTGTTCTTGGGGCGTTTTTCCTTCAGTTTTATCTTCAGCAAGTGAAATGCATGCTCAATTGTAATCTGGTCAGGTGAATGACTTGCAGAACATTCCACCACTTTGCCTTAAAAAAAAAGTCTTGGGTTGCTTTTGAAATATGCTTCAGGTCACTGCCCATCTGCAATGTGAAGCACCATCCAGTGAGTTTTGATGCATTTGGCTGAATCCGAGCAGATAATATAGCCCTGTATACTTCATAATTCATCCTGCTGCTTTACTCAGCAGTTGCATCATCAATAAGTACAAGGGAAACAGTTCCATTGGTAGCCATACATGTGGTGTTTTGGGATCACCTGGTCAACTCTAATCTGGTCTTCCTGTTTTTGAGGCTTACCAGTGGTCTAAATCTTGTGGTAAACCCTCTGTATTTACTCTTGTGAAGTCTTCTTTTGATTGTCGACTTTGATACAGAAAGAAATTCTTCTGTCATTCTGTCTTCTTCTTCGGAAAGAATTTTTCTTTTATCCACCACCGTTGTTTTCAAACCTTTTGGTGTTCTTTCTTTTTAAGAATGTACCAAATAGTTGATTTGGCCACAATTAATGCTTTTGCTATTTCTAGGAAGGGTTTGTTTTGATTTTTCAGCCAAATGTTGGCTTGCTTCACTGGCAGTCACAGCTCTTTGGATTTCATATTGAGTGTTAACAGTATCAAATTCCAAATACAAGTGCCACACTTGAAATAAACTCTAGATCTTTCATTTGCTTAGTTGTAAGTGAAATAATGAGGGAATAACACATACCTGGCCATGGAACAAGTTAGCTGCCAACTGTCCAATTACTTTTTGCCCCTTAAATAGGAGGGACCACATATAAAAAGTGCTGTAATTCCTACACTGTTCACCCAATTACATTAAAAGCATATGGAGTTTTTTTTTTTTTTTAAATAATTCTCACATTCCCTCTGACAGTGTTTTCTCTTGCACAAATCCTCCATATCCAGACAGAGGCTCTAGTAAATGACATGACCCTGTCAGTACTGTGCAGCCAGACCATTTATCATTATGTACCAAGAGCCCCTACAGTGGGGTCTAATAGGAATCACAGTTCTTTTGTCGGAAGGCTTTCCCTTAATGATGACTAATTTAAAGAGTGCAGCCCCTACATGCACCCCCCCTGCAGGAGAGTGCTTTTACCCCCTCCATTCCATCACCTGCTTTATGAGGAAAGACTCCCTCTAATGACAGCCCTCTCTAACACTACAGATGTGTCTCGCTGTTTAGAGTGATGGGAGGGGGAAGGGTTGAACGTTCCTGCTGAGGCAGGTCATTATCACTGCACAGGGGGTATTTTTAAGGTGTTTTGGGGGAGGAAAGACAGTCTTTACAGCTAAATGGAAAACATATTCCACCATGTACATCATGCTTGGTGAAACTGGGTTGTTAAAAGTTTTTAATGGAAATAAAATGCATCATTAATCAAGACAAGAGCAGTGACAAATAAAGATGTTTAACACCATAGTAACACCACTGTCAACTTTCATTTATGTCTAGTAAAACTCAGTATATTTAATGATTATATACATAGCTCCTCTTTGAAAGGCCTTTAGTCAGTATCATTACTGAAACATAGGCTGATTGAGGTTACATCTGAATCAACCTTTAATTAATTAACCTTTAATTAATTTATGTGCTGGGATATTCAGCAATTAACAAGGAAGAGACAAGTTAGTAATAATATCTCTGCCAATTATGTTTAAATATTGTCATAGCTGCTAGTACTTCATCATTCATTTATTTTTGAACTGATGTATTAAGTCTCGCAGTCATCTGTGCAAGTCATAGCAATCATCTGGCAAAGTGTGTGTGTGTTCGTGTGTGTGTCTTTGGTGTGTTTGGAGGAGGGGAGCATATATTTATATCAGCTTCACGAAGCTTCCTACTCTATTCCTACCCTATTATGTGGCTTAAAAAAATCTCTAGTTTTTTAGCACACACAAACATCTATCACACGCTATTGTTTCTAATGAACAGCTAAGCCACAATTTTTTTGTGATGTGAGGAAGCTATTGTTCTATTTGGAGTGGTTCTCCTCTCCACAATACACACATACACACACAATTCTGCTAGGAAATTCCCTATAAATTTTAAAGTGCAACAACAGGAGGAAAGCTAGTGAACACTACCCCTGTCTAGTATGCAGTGGGTGTAGTCTTAGTTACGGGCTATGTGAAGGAAAAGACTCATTACAGTAGCTGTCTGAGAAAAAGGAGAGGCACTGAGGGAGTGAGAAAGAAAAGAATAGCATAAATGTGTGTGTTAGAGGGAGTGACTGTCTGAGTACTGTCTAACACAGCCATCTGTTAACAGCTTGGCATGGCACAGTAATGCAATTATCCTCCTGTACATGCGTTTAAAACAGTGACTTCTGTTGTTTTTAAATGTGCTCTATAGATAAAGGTTGACTTGACTTGACTAATAATAACATTAATATTAATATTATTATTATTATTAATAATAATAATAATAATAATAACACACTATTACACTGACACTGAGCACAGAAACCATAAAAGAGACTATAAAAGAGACTATAAAATATCTCCCATGGATTGTGTTTCAATTCAGAAGATTTGTTATTAACCTTAGTTTGTGCATATTGTCTCTTTTTCCAGCACACATATTTTCTTTCATTTCTATTTTTTTTTTACTTTCTTGACATTACAGCCTTTGTCCCTAATAAAAAAAGCTACAAAATGCAATTCAGTGCTGCATACTACTCTACACTATCCACTCTTCATACCATTCCCAAGGTATTAAATTTGTCTCTACATCATTATGTATATTTAAAAACAAACAAACAAAAAAAAACAACAGCAGACTACTGGTCCTGTCAGTATCCCAATAACAGCAAAATGATAAGCAACTCACTTGATGATCTCAGAGCAATAGGTGCTGATGGGAAGGCTGGCCTTAATATCCCATTTAGCCAATGCAACTGCAATTGATTTCCAAAGATGTGAGTAAAGGCTTATTAAGGTGCTGCATGAAATATGAAACTATGGAGGGATAGAGATGATTGACACTGCTTGAGGTCAAAATAGTGTGTAGGCTTTCTGTGCTTACCATAATAGTGTGCACTCCTATCATAGACCCAGATGATGCTCTTTAAGAAATCCTAAGAGCTTAAGAACTTTGCCTCAGCTAAGAAGAAGCGGCAAAAAAGAAAGTAGTAGAAATGCAACACAGATCCCAAAAAGATTTATGTTAGCCATGTTGGTATTGTTTAGCTAAGCTCCTCATTTGATTAGTAATAACATGGCATTTACAAAAATGCGACAACAGCATTTTGATAAGGGGGAAGGTGATCTGTCTCAGTCGAGAAAGTCAAAAAAGGAGGAGAAGAACAGATGGCAAAATGCCACGCTAACACTGTTTGGTTGAACTGTTCCATTAATTAGTATTAAACTGGCATTGCCAAAGATCTGTCCACATCCTTAACATCTATGGGCTGCCCTTAGAACTAGCTTCATCTTTCCAGTGTGATCATCTTTTATGTGGGAGCGAAGGAAGATTGGTTTTTGGCATTTATACCCAACATGGCTTTGACCCTCCCTCTCTAGGTCTGCACTGACAGATGGACCTGCTTATAGTCCAGTCACTGGGGACCTGAAACATTAGCAAAGGTCTTTCCACCGAAGCCCAAAATCATCTCCTCCCCCAAAATCCCTGAATGACCATCTCTGGTGTTTGGCAAGCTATAAAAACGTTCTGGTTCCATAAGCTTTTCTTTCATAACATATCACATTGTAGTGCCAAGTAATTAAGACTCGGTACTCATTCTGCTACCACCACAGAGAAGAGTGAGAAAGCATGACATCTTACCCTCAGCGCTGTGATGGTGGTGGGGTCCCGCACCCTACCTTCGTCATCCTTCAGGTTATAACCCTCTGGTCGCTTGTCTCTCTCACTGATTTTCCACAACTTGACAGTTTTATCTGAGACAACAACAAGAACTATGAGAACTATGGTCTAAAATAACAAGATTAAGGTGCCACACCATGTGTGCTGACAGGACATCAAAAATGTGCTGAATCACTTCACTAGATGAGGGCAAGCAAGAACAGTGAACAAAATTGGCATGACCAGAACAGATAGAAGAAAAATCAGATAAGATCAATAACTTCCAATTAACCTGATTAAAGCAAAAGCAAGCCAACACTTTCATGCTGGCTTCTTGGTACACTTCCCAGTCTAATCTGCAAAGCAAGTAAACGCAGACTGCAGCTTAGTATGGGTCAGTGAACTTAGGTATATGAGAGTTTATAACTCTAGGGTAGCAAAATTTAATTCCCTTGTGCCATTTTACCCAAGTGATGTATAACTCAGCATTTTTCTTGGGTTCAGTAACAGCTGTTCAAATATGATGCTTGAGGCTACAGAGTTGGTGCATTCAGACCTGGGGATATAACAGATACTGCTAGTTTTCACCTTTCCTTTAAACCAGTAACTCCTCCCAGTCCTTGGGATTCTAAATATTTAAATAGTCATGAGATCAAAATAAAAACTGATCTGGCTTGCCATTGGTGGAGAGGAGGAAGTAGGCAGCATTCTGCTGAGGCAGCCAGCGGATCTTGTTGATCTTTTCCTCAATTTCCAAGCTTTTCAGGTAGTCGAACTCAGGCTCATGGCTCTGAAAAGTGCTGTAAACGTTGTACTCCCCTCGTCGGTGTGGCTGGTTCTTACTCTGAAGAAAACCAATGATAAAGACTATACTGTTCGAGAAATTTGGGATTTTAAGTGTCTGCCATTTTCAAAGGTATTCTCAAAGGAATACCTTTGAAAATGGCAGACACTTAAAAGCAATTTGCACAGCAAAAAAATACTTGATTTTCAGTATACACATAGCCCCTGTGTCAATACAATTATACATATATCCTAGTCAGAGGGTTGGAACAAATAAGTACATCATATGTTGGCTTTTGGATATGTACCTCTCTTCTTGTTCTTTTGTGGCTGAAATCCCCAGACCTCTCTCATTTGTACTGCACTGCAATGTCACATGTGTGGGTAATTATTTCATTTTTGCTCTTTGTTTTAGGAAGGAGAGAGCAAGGCATTAACATAAGCCTCTTCGGTGATTCGTCATTGTGGGCAAGCTCAATCAGGCCATGGAATCCCAAAGGGTGGACTATCTCTTCGGAAAGCATCAGAATCAATAGACAGGAAAGAGAAGAGTCGAATGGAGGGGGATATCTTAATGGGACCAGGCTTAACCTTGGTGGGTGTTAAAGGGAGGGGGGGATGCGGGACACCTCACTGTTACCAGAGATTAGCATGTACCATGAAACGGCTTTAGAGAGCAAACAGCAAACAAGAGAGGAGGATGGGACAAAGATGGATTTACTCAGCCTTACAGATCACTTCGACAATGTTTCTCTTTAACAAATAACCAAACCACCACATTTTAGGTATAAATTTGTAGTTACAATTTGTGAGATATGAGTGGGTCAAAAGCAGTGCAATTAAATTAGTCCTGATTTATTATGTTTACTGACAAACTATAAAGTAATGTGTGTTTTGTTGAGGAATGGGTATAAAGTATGAAACTGAGGCTAACAGTCAGTTAATGGGGATCAGCTAGCAGTGAATATATACAGTACATACTCCTACCTCCTGCTCTCTCTGGAACACCACCACTCGACCTCCTTTGTCCCCTGTGGCAAGGAGCTCCCCAGTGGAGTTGAACTCAACAGTGGATATGATGTCAGCTGGATAAAGATAAAAAGATAATGTGTGTATTAGTAATAGGAATATACACTCACTGACCACTTTAATAGGAACACCTAAACACCTGCTCATTCATGCAATTACCCAATCAGCCAATTATGTGGCAAAACATAAAATCATGCAGGTACAGTCCAAGAGCTTCAGTTAATGTTTACATCATACATCACAGTGGAGTAAAACTGTGATCTTACTGACTTCGACTGTGGCATGGTTGTTGCTGCCAAACTGGATTGTTTGAGTATTTCAGAATCTGTGGATCTCCTGGGTTTTTGATGCATAGCAGTCTATAGAGTTTACATAGAATGGTGCAAAAACAAACAAAAAAATCCAGTGAGTGGCAGGATCTTTGTTTCAGAAATGCCTTGTTAATGAGAGAGAGGAGAGGAGAATCGCCAGACTAGTTCAAGCTGACATGAAGACTACAGTAACTCAAATAACTGTTCTTCACAAACGTGGTGAGCAGAAAAGTATTTCAGAATGCCAAACCTTGTGATGGATTGGCTGCTACAGTAGAATACCACGTTGGTTTCCACTCCTGTCAACCAAGAACAGGAATCTGGCTATGGTGGTCGCAGGCTCACCCAAACTAGACAGGTAAAAAGGCCAAAAGCTGTAAAGAGTGGTTGAATTACCACAGAATTCCTGTCGGCTCGAATCAGTCTGCCCACTCTCCTCTGACCCCTCTCATCAACAAGGGGTTTCTGCCCACAGAGCTCCCACTCACTGGAAGTTATTTTTTGTTTTATGCATCATTCCATGTAAACTCTATAGATTGTTGTGCGTGAAAATACCAGGAGATCTGCATTTTCTGAAATACTCAAATCAGACTATCTGGCACCAACATCCATGGTCATTGAGATCATATTATTTTCCCATTCTGAAGATTGCTGCATCCACCTGATTGGCTGACTGGACAACTGCATTGAATGAGCAGGTATAACTAATAAAATGGCTATGAGTGTAATTTCAGCACAGTCTGTAGTAAAAATAAAAAAAATCCTGAAATAAAACAAGGGAGTGGGGGGATCCTTTCCACTTGAAAAGCGTGTAGCCCTGTAAAGTCTGCTGCTTGGATTTCAAAACAGTTCTGTGCTGCACTGAGTGACAATATGTGTAAGAATGTGCACCACGTGATTAACAAATGTCAATCTATAAATTCAACAGGCTTGCTATATCAACAATATTGTGCCATGAACAATAAACGGGACTTGCTAGACAATGGCTGTTTTCCCAAATAAATTCACTCCTTAATAAGCCCAAAACTGACATGCACTGCAGAAAGCATCAGTCCATGTGGATATACACAATCTGTGTACATTTCTGTAATGAGATGTGGATGTGGTATCATCTGATACAGCACACGTCATACCACATATTGATACACAGTTATTTCTGCCGGCATCATGTTAACATCAGCTCCATGGCAAAACGCTCTGTCTGCACGTACCCATGGTAAACATACACGCACACACAAGTGGAGAATATTTTGTGTACAAATGCGACCCACTGAATATTTTAGATGTGCATTTGGGATTTATTTGTAGACCTGAACAACTGAAAAACTAGCACTGTTTTTTGAACATCTGGATATAATTCAGTTCAAAACAAACAATCTTAACTGGCCAGAAATCCTCTTCCTTGCAATACACATTGAGGGTGTGAAGTAGTTTCTCTTTTACCTCTTTTGCTTTTTCTTTTGCTAAGACCTCAACTCCTAGACAAATATTTTGGGATGTCCACTACAGGGGAAAACTAGAACAGGAGAAGACACAGGACAAGTTTGATAGTGCACATGTTTCTGTGCAAACTGAATTCCAAAACTGTTTGAAAAATGGGAAGTGTGAGGTTCAGCTGTCCCAGTTCAGTACTGCAGACTGTTTGCATAACGCAGAACTACAGTTTAATGTTTCCTGGTGGAATGTGGTGTTTTCAGGGAAAGGTGCTGGTTCGGTGAAGATGGGAGAAAGACATTGTTAAGGTATTTACTGGTTTTGATTGTGTGGCTTTGACAGTTTTTGAAATATGTGATACTTCAGGCAGGAGGGATCTGTATTTTACTGCTCTAGACTGGTGTAGCTTGGTGAGGAATGGAACCAATGGAGCCAGTGACTTTCACAGCACACTTTATAATATACTGCAGTTGGGCTTTGGATTATGCAGTAGAGGAACTAACCTCTAATGTGATTTATCAAGTTATTTTTATATGTGAAGACTTGCCTATATTTAGAAATACTTCTGACAACACATTTGTAGAAACTGCATTGGAAGAAAAAATTGGCCATGCTCTCTGGGTGGGAGGGATGATATACTGTCTCTCCCCTGTCAATCACAGTGACACTAGCCAGTCATGGATTTCTATGAGCTCAGGTGTGCAGAAGGAAGCAAACAGTGCTTTCTTCAGAGTGTGTTGAACTGGGCAGTGATGCTGCACGAACAGCTGTTCAAAAAGATGCAGTAGGCTAGCTTCACATGTCTTGCAGGAAGCCTGCATTAGCCTTCACTCTCCATGGTTGGTAGCTGTTGTATGATAGGGAAGAGCTGGCTGGTGGGAGGGAACTGGCAGGTGACCCAATTTGGGAGGAACATGGGTGTGGAGGCAGGGGCGTGGTCGACTGTGGGTTTGTGAATGAAGGGTGGAGTCGGGAGAGTGAGTGGTAAGGATGGGGCTGCACCTGTGGGTGATTTACTAACAAGCATTCTGTGTTTCAGTGAGTGGCGGCGAGAAGATAAAGGGGGGAGGCAACAGAGAGACAAGAGCCACACAGCAAGAGCTGAGCTGCACTGAATTGTATGTGTTTACGTTGGTGTGTGTCTCTAAGCAAGACCATGATTCAAGAAGTGCTGAAAAATGCTCAGCAAAGGAAGAAAACCAAAATAAAATAAAGAGCCTTTTTGAGTTGTCCCAAGCCTGCCTCCCGTTTCCTCATTTCCCGTTAGAACATGAGGGAGTGTCACAATGGGGAAAACTGTGACAAAAAAAGTGTAATTGCAAGTAAACTAATTATTAGGTGCTCCTATACCATACCAGCATAACTGACAGTAACTGCCAACTGTGGTGCTCCCAATAAGGTGCAGACAGGTGGCACAGATAACACAGATAACGTGTAAGGAAAAATCATATAAAAAGCACATCTGTAGCACAGAATTTATTGGGCACAATGTAATGAAAAATTGAAGACAGGTCTGGCATTTTCCTATTAGGCAAATAATGACATTTTACATTCGGTGCTCACACCGTAACATTTCTAAATACAGCAGCAGAAAAGACAACAATGAGAGATTTTCACACTATTGTTGGTGTTCCAAATAATTTGGGGAATAGCTTGCACCCATAAAATCACCCTTTTAAAGGCAAGTTGTTTACTATATATCTGAAGATGTGTCTTTTTTGTAAATGAGTGTGTGCATGAGCAGAGCATTTTACAGCATTTTATTTTTCATCAACATCCAATGTGTACAACTGTGTGTACACATGTGACATGCCAATTTTTTTGTGCATACATTTTCTACACATGTTTTCATAAATGTGACCCCTAGTTTGAACAGATAGCTTTGGACCATTTAAAAAAAGAAATCAGCCTCCTCAAAGTCCTGACATCTCAGTAAGTAGAGTAATTCTAAAGAAATGTAAAATTAGTACAGTACTACTCTCATTAGCTGTGTTAAATTGCTTTATTCTGACGCTTTTTATAATAACACAAAAGTGTGTCATTGAGGAGTGGAATTTTCACACATGAATCACAGTGCAAATTAAATACACCAGAGAATACTAGTTCATACAAACAAGTGCTGAAGGCAAAAATAAAACAGTCTCTAGGGCATCAGAGTACATATTCATAAGCAACTGCTCTGAATTGATATATTCTGTATAATGAATTAGTCATTTTTCATTGCAGTAGTGATACACAAATAATGCAGACATTTTGCAAAATCCTCTTTAACGGTTCCTCTTTAAGGCAGCTTTTCAAAAATACCAGAGAAAGCCAAGGCAAAACTGCTTATGAAGCTTTTCTTGAAGCCTGTGATGGGTATGGACCAATTCAAAATGAGAGCAGAGCTAAGGCAGCACTGAACAGCACATGACTACATTCTAACAGCCCTCGTTGATACAAAAGAACATCTGTGTTCAATAGATGACCTCATCAGAAAACTGTTAACTTTCTGCAATGCAGAAGAGTTCCTACCTTTGTCACATCTCTGATGGTCCTCTTCAAGCAGATGCATCTGTTTCTCTGATTTTGAGATGCACTGTTGCTATGCAGTCCTTCTCTAGAAAAGAAAAGGCACTGTCTCGGCTATGCTAGATGCCTTCTCTATCTCTTTTGCTCTCCCTCTATCGTCTCTTCACTATTGGCTACTTTGGTATCAGCAGTGTATCACCTTGCGTCTAATCAGCTCTCTCCTCACATTCTCATTATCCCCAGAGCTCTGAAAGTAGTCTCCTGTCCATCATTAGCTTGAATTCAAGGAAAAGGCAAAAAGAGGTGGTTTCTGAATAATCCCTTTGTTTCTCCAGAAACTCTTCATAGTGTACTGAAAGAAAGAGAATAGTAGAAAGAGGAAGCCCTAGATTGTTGTTTTTCACCCCTCAACACACCTTCATGTGCTTTTCTATCGTCTCAGTGGAGAATTTAAGTGCACAGTTTCCATGACAACCCTTTCTGGACTGTAGAGAAAAGGCTTTACGTGAATCTTCCACAGATTTTGTTCTCGAGATTTGAACAGGAGCCACAAAATTTAGAGAATTAACACTCAATTCAGTCAGCAGCAGGATTTTCAATACTGGCACACACTATTAAGCCACATCTAGCAATAGCCTCCAGAAGTGGCAGAAGTATTTACAAAAATAAGCTTTTACTGAGGTTATGTTGATGTTTTGGAATTGGGCACAGACCTTATATAACTTTTCTAATTTATTAATTGTACTGAGGCCAACAGATGTAACCAGATGAAAAGTTCAGTCTGTAAGCTGTCAGTCAACAGAATAAAAAACTTTTTATTTCCCAAATGTCCAGGATAGAAAGGATGTTGTTTAAGCAAACTGTTCAACATAAATGCAACATACAACCCATATGCTCACACAAATCAAATTTTAATTTTCAGCATATCCGATTTGAGCAGGAAAGAATTGCTGCATTCTAAACAGACAAAAAATAAAATAAAAAATACAGTCAGATACAAACCATATTTGTATGTTGTTCCAAATCCAATCCAACTCAGATTTTGAGACATGCAACACAGTCTGACTCATTAAATTGGATTGTGTTATTGTCATAAACTTGTAAAACACATCAGACAAAATGTCAGACAAAACCAGTATAAAGTCAGGTCAGGGAAGGGCCTAGAATATAGTATATACACAATAGTTGGGGAGAACCTCCCATAAGTGTGGTGCCTGCACTACAGTTACTAGTGTCTAGTGGCTGTGAAGTGACTCTATACCCTCTTATGTAAGAAACACTAAAATAGAACAATTGGGCTCAGACTGAAGTACTATGCTTACAGTGGTACAGTTGTTTAATGGTGCTCTTACCTAATGGCCCCTGATGGTAAATGAGCCATTGTGTGCATGGTTAAAGGCTTGTTTCATAATATAAGGAAACATTTACTTACGTAAGGGCTTTTGATTCTCTAGTACAAATACTTATTGTGTTGTTATTGAAACCCTACTTTATATCTCTCTCACTGTATCATTCACACAAACTGTGATAAGCTACTTAACACATTTAGCTCTCAGGCAAGCTGGGCCACATAATAACCCATTGAGGCTTTCTCAGTTTGAGTAGACCTGCAATGCCATTACAAGCTTTATTACTCCAATATCTAAAGCTTTATCAATAAGCTTTATTCTTATTTCTTGCTCAGATCCGATCTTTCTACCTTTGATGGTTCACATGCGTGTAAGCAACTCACATCTCTCATTATTATTAGAATCAGACGTCCTGGTCTGAAAGGACAGAAATTTACATGTGTCAAGACAATAACAAAAGCATATTTAAGAGACAATCCTTCATTGCATCAGTAGTGATAAAATGAATGAATCAGCACAAGTCTTCACCACAAAGATATTTATGCTCCAGTGGTTGCTCATGATCCAGAAGAGATGGCAGCAAAAAAAAAAACCAGAGCTTTAGTTTAGGATTTTATCAGCTACTGCCATCTCTATGTGGGTAGAGGAGAGGTTTCAATCTGACAGTGGCATGCATGGGCATGTATCAAATATGTGTCCAACTAAGAACATATAAACATGACTTAAATCTTATTAAAAAGATCAGATTTTTGTGTTCATATAGGTTTGAAAAAGACAAGAATAGAGGACTTTGTGTGAACCATCAGTGTTGCCACAGATGTGTTCTCCCAGTGGAGCTTTCATTAGAATGCTTTGTACCTTGAGCACGCATACACACACAAAGAGCCCCATAATAACTGCACTCAATGTGCTGCTCTGTCAACATGTCAAACAATCATATCATGCACAATGCATCATAGGGTGTATCACAAAGAGGTGTACTGGGGCAGAAATAATTACATCTAAATCATATTCTCATTCCTTGTGGAATCTGAATTTCAAATTCAGTTCTCGGAGATGTGAAACATGCTGACCTAATTAGGCCCTAGGAGAATCCAATTTTCTGACTCCTTCTCAAAGCATTTTTCATCGTTATCAGTAACAGGAAACACAAAAAACCCAGCCTAGTAATACGGCAAACTGAACACAATTACACATGCAAGGAGATAGAAAGCTGGTGGATGGGAAACTAGCGTGCAGTCTGTAAAAATGAGAAACTAATGTCCTTTATGCAGCCACTTGGATTGTGACAGCGTCTTTTGTAGCCTATATAATGGTCAGTGGGTTAATCAAGTGAGGCTGCCATCTCCTCTTAAAAGGAGGCAGCCAAATCTCAAAACTGGGGTTTCCCTGTCATTATTAACACATTACATATGGGAGGAACTGAATGGGAGAAGCTAATTAATTGAAGCAATCTGACGAGAGCAGAAGCACTGCTACTTTGTCCTGTGATCACAGACAGTCTGGCACTTACATCCAGACATGTGAAAACACACACACACACACACCCCCACCCACACACACACACACACACACACTTTCCGTCGACAGTGAGGTGCACACAGAAGAGGGAATAGCATTATCCACGGTTGCCAGGGTTCAGCAAAATTTCCAGCCCAACTATATCTCAAAAAACACAAAAGACCTGAAACTAGCCTGAAAAATTCAGGCACTCAAAAAGGGACACAGATTTTTCTTCTCTTTTTTTTTCTTTTTTTTTTTTTTGCTGTTGTGTGGGGAACAAAGTCACCGTGCTGCACAAAACAAATGAGGAAGGAAATGAGGCAAACTGACAGAAAAAAAAAAAACAGAAGATCAAAGCAAAGTCAGACATGGCAAACACAGACCACAACACAGAGCAGAAAGTCTAAACAAAAGCCCGATCTGGACAGGATTAAATTTACCTGGGGTCCTGGGTAATTTCTTATTTTACAGGTGCTACTCTGTGATTTTATTTCCATCCAGATCAGCGAAAAAATTACGAAAAAAATTTGTTTTTCGACAAACTCAGCGGTCGTCTGATCATTTTATTCTCAACTGGATACGGACGTCTGTGATTTTCCAAGCATGTTAAATGCTGATAACTTAATACTTTAAATGATTTCATTGTTTATATTCAAACTAGTTATCATTTACATTTAATTTATCAGCATTTATCATTAGATAATTAAGTAACTGACCACCTGACGCAAACATCTGGGTTCATAGAAAATACTACCCACTAGAAACTCACTCCTCCTGTGGTAATTTTATTACTGTCCAGATGCAAGCCCTTTTTTTTAAAAGAGATGTGTAAAAACATTTGTTACTGACATCCCCCTGATATACTAATCCAATTCGAATAGGGCTCATAAGTCTAGGCAGAGACTTGAGAAATGTGCATGTGAACCTAAGGAGTATAAATACACACAAAGACCAAATGATGAACAGTTATGAGTTGGAGTGATAGGAAAAGTTTG
Organism: Pangasianodon gigas; assembly: GCA_022758105.1. Taxonomy (NCBI): domain Eukaryota; kingdom Metazoa; phylum Chordata; class Actinopteri; order Siluriformes; family Pangasiidae; genus Pangasianodon; species Pangasianodon gigas. The sequence goes on along the minus strand of CM040468.1, from coordinate 13,576,967 downwards.
AGAAGATAGGAAAAGTGGGTGTGGTTTCAGTCTGGGGATTCTGGGATTTGGAGTTCCAGGAGAAAGGAGCACATATGAAGATTAAATGAATTACTGATACACTTGTAAGAGGCTTCATTGGTACTCAATATTAAAGTGGAGTTAATTTTCAGTTATGTAGTTTGCAAACCAAATTAGCATAGGTTAGGAGACCTAGGAAAAAAATAATTCGTTCAAATGATGGGGAGCAAAAAAAAATCACAAAGCCAGCTATAGTCATAAATGGTTAGAGGCAGCCAAGATACACAACAGCTGAGAGCATCCTCACCGACAAATATCCATCATACTATCACAAATGGTAATGCTCATATTATTGCATGTGAGCACTAGAGATTGCAGATTAAAGTGTCCTGTCGCACATGTAATATTCTCTGTTTTGTAGATGAGATTGAATGGCACTGTGTCTCCTACATACACAGCATCAGCAGGAGATGTAAGGCTTAGGGCTGAGTGGATGGAAATAATGCTGTGTCAGAGGCCAGCCTAAAATTAAAGTGCAGAGGGAAGCAGGGATAGAGTAGTACAGGCCATATCATTATTAAAATGAGAGACAATATGTTTGCATTTTAGCTCAAAAGGCACCAGGAATATGCCAATAATAAAAAAAAATAAATAAATAAAAAAAAAAAACAATGGTCAGGGCTCTGATTTTATTATAAACTCTGAGAAAACTGAAAAGCAAACCTGACACAGCTGGCTGACCAAGGTAAAAGTGGTAAAGGTGTTGGTCAGGTAGAAATCTGATTATATATAAAAAGCTGATGTGCTTTCTGGACCACAATGCAGAGGTGGCAACGTTGCTAAAAAGAAGCAGAGGAAAAAAGAATTTTACCATAAAACCCCTAGTGTGGCCCTGCAGCTGCCAAGATCTTGTTTTACAGCAAATAATCTGAACCAAATCTAATAAAGGCAAAGTGTAAGTGCAGACAATGTGTCTATGATATATAGACCCATTTCTATTGTAAGATATACTGGGAGAGGGAAAGGAGGTTATGGAGTGGATAATGTAAATACATCAGAAATACTTGTGAAAAACTTGTTCTCTCATGAAAAGTCTGAGAAATAGAAGAAGAATTTCTCTCTTTTCAGATACCCAAATTTTTTGGGCTCGTTTCAGGTCTTTTGTTTGGTTTTTGAGATTTTAATGAAACCTATCAACCCTTGTTAATAAAGGTACATCTAAAACCACTCAAAATGAGCTGCACTGTATGCTGTATGTTGTTGACTCTCAACTTACTGGGTATCTCTAAAAAATCACTAGATGGTAGCCAGGTCATGTGTGAAAGCCTCTGAAATTAATGTCATTTGAGACTATGCTCCGCCAAAATCTATGGTAACGAGCCACTGCTGGTCGGAGAGCACCATGTAAGACGGATTTTTTTTTTAGAAGCTTAAATTTAATACATATTCAGATAAATAATGTAATACATAATTACTTACATACAACCTCCCTAATGCAACACCTGTCATTTTTCATAGCCAGAATCCTGACTGTGTAATTACTTCTTTAAAAAATTTGCAATATCTAAACCAGCACAAACAATTAGTACGGAGTTCCAAAATGGCTTCCATGAAGTGTGGACAGAAAAATCTGTGGATATCTAAACGAATCAGGCTGTGTTCTTGTGCTCGCCCACCTCCCCACCATCACCACCTGCTCCCTCTTTCACTATGCTGAGCGCATCCTGCATTGGAGGATTTTTATGTTGGTGGGAATAATGAATGCGTCTCCTGGGGCTGGAGCTGAAATATTTTTTTAATGAATAAATCTGATGGAATAGAGTGGCCAGGGGGTCGTTTGGCTTGGCATCCATGCTTAGCTAGCCCCAGTCAATAAGAACCATGTGCAGCTTCCCATTCTGTCATCCAGAGAGATTGCATGTCTGTTGTGAGCAGCCAACAGTTTGGTCAGAGGTCTTTGCTCCCTCACTGTTTATTTGTCAGGAAGGTTGCAAGCTTAAAGCCAACATGTGTTTGACTTGACTAGTAAAAATAAATATTTGGACTAAGCAGATATGCTGCCTTTTTTAGATTTTCCAGATCAAAGATTTACATAGAAGTGTTTTATTTTGTGTGTGACTCTTAAAATGATAAGTCAGTATATAGAACTATGTTTTTTTAATGCAACCTAGATTCACTAAAATCTTTTTTATTTCAATTTAAATTTTATTTAAATAAGCATTCAGCTGGCTTCACTCAAACAGAAATGTGACACCTCTTGCTGATATATTGCTTCTACTCCGGGTGTCACTGGTCCAAGGACAGACACAGTTTCAGGCTCTACCATATGTGAGGTAAATTTGTTGCCTCAGCTGTATCTGTAAACGAACTCTATTATGTGTATGTTTAGAAACTTGTGTAATAACAGGAACATGCCAACAAACTAAATACATAGATTTTATAGATCCTGGCTGCCATTCTCTGGTCTCCAATATTTCTGTCAGAGGCCTTTCCCCTGCAAAGAGTGAATTCTCTATGGCATTATCTATCTATTGTTCCCTCCTGAAGCCCATCAAATGGATGCTGAAAGAGGGGATTGCAATGAATAGAGGTGGGATGCTGAGCTCAGATACTGTAGCTGCACTCTGTGTAACACTGCAGTGCTGTGGAGAGCTAGTTAACATAAATAAACCTCTGCATCGACAGGAAGAGAGAAATCAAATCAATCCCAGACTGTGCAGCATGGCCAAGGACAAATAAAATTCATGTCCAGGCTACTATACTAAGCAGATAGAAGAGATGTGTGTTATTTCATTACATATTTTAGAAACATTTTAACCATTTGCTATTCAGATATCCAAACAAGACAATGAGAAACAAAAACTGAAAAACAAAGTTTAAAATCAAAACTATACTGTAAGTGTTTCAAACTGATCTGGATGTGGAGATGTGGAAATTAAACCAAATAAAAACCTATGCATTGTGTCTGTAATATATCAAGGAGACAGAGTAGATATAAAAACTACTTAAAATACAAGAGAACTAATTTCTCTCTTACTTAATACTGCTAATGTTAAGAATGCTTTCAGACTAACATCTTGTACTGCTGTAGGAAAATCTCTATCTACTTCACTAAAGCCAAAATCAACCAAAGATAGCAGCAAGCTGCAAATGTATCAAATTTCAGCAAATAAAAAATGTGATTAATTGTGAGTAACTGCACAAAATAACATGTTTAATCATTATGAAATATTCCAATAGTTTGCCATCCCTAATATTTATATAACAGTTTATGTACACTAATACTGTAGCTACTGCATGTAATGTGATGAATTCAAAACCGGACATGAAATATGAAAAGCATTTTTAGTTTCAGTATGTTCAATATGTTTCTCTCTTAGTTTCACAGTGCAGTTTGTACTAACAGTCTAATATGGGATAGCTACCAGTTTCTAATGAGCTAATGTGAACTGAAATAAACATAAAGAAAGAACAAATGTGACATGGTGAACATTAATAAACCTTTGTGTGACTCTGGGATTTGCTCATTCCTGGGCCAGCATCAGTAGTCTCTCTACAGCTCCCTTCATACTGGCGATATTCATCTCTATAACACCAACATCTGTGTCCACCTGCTAATCTCTCCATCTCTACTGTTTCTTTATTGCATTCTTACACCAGAGGAAAAGGGAGGGCACAGAGGCCCTGGGCTGGTGTGCTAATGAGAAACACAGGTGTTTTCCAGATGCCACCATCACAAATTTCCCTGATTCCCACGCCAAGGCTGAACCAGCAGATGCTGCTCACCACGAGCGCCACACTATGGGACATTCATTCTAATCTACTACATAAGTGAAGTGGAATGGAGTGGTTGGGTTGCTTTGACCCCAATGACTCTCAGGGAAACCTTGAGTTTCATAGTATTTGTTGTAAAGAGATAAAGGCCAACAGCGACCTATCTAGCTTGAACTCCTTGCTGTTTTAAATTTAATCTTAGCACAAGCAAAGTAATAGGTCAGACTTTTAAAATAGAGATTTTTTTGAGGTAGGTCCAGATTCCAGAGATTGTGTTATTCTACTATTATTCTTCTAAGTACTTCTCAGACGGAGTAAGATTTTCAAACATATGTAGGTAATGTTGCTGGAGAACATCTGTAGTAATTACGTTAGATTTGCATGGGATAAATAATCTCTATATATATTGTGTGCGGCCACATAAGTTGCGCTCAATCATTGGTAGGTCACATGACCATGTAGGCTATACCCGGGCTAAGAACGCAATGATTTACCTAAAACCCCCAAAAGCAGTGCTCCTCAGTCCTTTTAAATGTTGTCTATCTTTTGTTGTTTTGCATTTTAAACTAAATAACCTTTAAATAACCTCCACTCTTCTGGGAAGGCTTTCCACTAGATTTTGTAATGTGGCTGTGGGGATTTGCTCATTCAGCCAGGGAAATTGTAATGCTACAGCATACAAAGACATTGTGCAAGAGATGACATTACACTGATTTGTGGAAACTCTTCCACGTTGAGTCATTTTAAGAAATATATGGGATAATGGAGTAAGTATAATGTCCATCATTAAAACAAATCAATTTTCCATTAATGGTCCAGAACCTGATCCTTCAGCATTTGCCACCATAAAAAGCATTCATATTAATGAGCTCATAATAACAATTCAAGCAGATAATAGGTAAATGGAGTAATCCATTTGAAGGAGAATGGCTCCCAGTGTGTATTGCATTTAGAGTAGTGTCTAACTGAAAAGCCTCAAACAAAATAACTTCTTAAAGTTCTTCTTTGCTACTGCAACAGCATCAGCAATACATCACAGTATGAAATACCTGGGCCTGTATGATCAAGACAAGATAAACATTGGACTTAATTATTTGGATTACATTGGATTGGGCCAAAGGAGCTTAGCATCCTGTGCAATCCTTGTTGGTTTGTGTTAAGAGTTAGAGGCAAGAGTGTATAGAGCTGGATATAGAAAATGATAAGGATGACTATATCTAACCACTGTAATCATAGTCCATATCTGCAAGGCACTGAAGTTTCCCTTGCCAGGAAACTCTTTTGAATGACTATTGTGTCAGCTGTATCATCTAGAGGCTGATCTTCTGTAATAGCAAGTAAATTGTTGTTCCACAGCTTACCCCCTCTATCAGTGTTTCTCAGTCCTGGTCCGGGAGTACCTTCTGCCCTGTACATTATGGTGTTTTACCTCCTCCCAACTCACCTGATTCAACTTATTCAGCTAATTAACAAACCAGAACTAGGTTGAACAAGGTGAGTTGAAGGAAGGAAAACACTTTTAATATTTTAAAATGTATATAAAATATTTAAAATATGCACGTTTTAAAAAGTCTAGCAAATGTATGTGACTAATAAGTAATGATTACAAGCTTTTTGTTAACACCTTCTCTTGCACTTTTAATGACAACCTGAAATCAATTGAAGTTTTTTGAACTATTTGAATCACTTAAAAGACAATCTAATTAATCTGCTGATTAATTAAGTCTGTCTTTCATGGCACCTGCAATGAAGGTAGACACCATGGTGCTAGCAACATATCAGCCAAAGGGAATATAGCTTAGCTTTGTAATACAGTGTACATACTGCACAGACAGAGGTAGAAGGATATTTAGACTGGTCCTACAAGGATATAAATACCATTTTAGGATATAAATAGAGCTAGAAAAAGAGACATTAGCAGTGTGAATATAAAGAACTTGTTTGAGACAGCCATAATTTTTCCACTGAGAGTTACAGCTGTTACAGAAACTCAGGGTCAACCTTGTCTGTGAAAGTAATAAACAGCCAGATCTCGAAAATGAGTGAAATGGATGCAGTTAAACCAGGGGGGTTGGTTTACAAAAAGCCATTGAGGGAAGAATGGTGTCTGTCTCCAGCTATATGCTAATAGGTCACTGTATCACTATCAAAGCATCTCCACTGTGGAATTCCCATTTCAGCCGAAGATATTAAACCAGGACGCAGCACTGTTTTAAACAACAGTATCAAATAATGGTACATGAAGCGCTCATGATTGTGATGTTTGGGTTATCTTACTGTAAAGACTGTTCTCCTGTTTTTATTTGGTTTTTTAATAGTCTCATTTGTTTTTTACTCTATCGAACATTGTGAACTGTACAGTTCTTTTGAATGGGGGACAATCTTGTGGACCTTCTAGGTCCTTAATTGTGTAAAAAAAAATAATAATAAATTTACACAATTTTTCTTATGGCCACATAAGCAGTCAGCCAGCCACTGAGGTAAGTTTAGTGTCTGATGATTGCTTCTTTAGTCTTACACCTAATCTACAAGGCTAATGTAGCTCATAAGAAAAGGAAGCTTATACTCTCCAGTTTAACTTTGTTCATACATTTAACAAATTGTACAAATAGCAACTGTCAATAGACGTTGCATTGCTTTAGTTTAGAGTTACAGCAAACAATTATGTCAGTAAATGATTGATTTCATTTTTTTTTTTTTATCATTTGTAACTAATCATATACTTTTAACCATCAACAGATGGTTAGTTTGTTAGTTAGCTTGATTTTTGAAACAGACATAAGAATTACATAAGAATTTCTTAAGTTGCTTAAGTTTTAATAGCTTAAGAGTTTATTGTCGAGATCAGGGATCCTCAAGCACAATCCCCAGGACTGACTTTTACAGCAATACACGTCAGTGCTTGCCCAGGACTGCAGTTCATAAACCACCGTCTAGAATATAATCAACACAGTCACAGAACAAACTTCACTTCAAACCAACACACAGACTTCAGTGAGATTTTACTTCTAATAATAGTACTTTTAATGAGATATCATAAAGATTAGTTTTTTGCCCTGCCCTAAGGCACCATAATATACTGGATTTAAGTCCAGAATCTTTTTTATCAGTCTATGTACTGCTGTATAAATTGTAGCAGCTTTGATTATGCATTTCACTAAAACTGAATTACAGAATTAAATTGTTAAATGTATAAATAAAATATTATATTCTTCTTTTTACCATTAAATAAAACACAGTGATAAAGAAATTAAATTTGGAAACCCAAAATTTTTTAATTTTAGATTTATACTTTACTACTGTATTTAATCCCAAAGAGGGCATAAAAAAAAAATAAATCAAAATGGTTGTAGTAGCTGATAAACAATAAAGGAGACTTCCTTACAAGTCTGTGACCGGATGACTGATCCAGATGACAGCATGGACTGGTCACCATGCATATAAACTTAGCTCAAGGACATGCATGTAAAAAAAAATTCCAATATTTTGACACAAGGGCTTTTATTAACATAATAATTATGCCAACCCAGACTCTGTCCTTCTGGTAATCACAGGCCAACTCTGCTGTGTCTCACACTGTGCAGAGACAAAGGGATGCTCATTAATCTGCTCTAAAGCAAAAATAATAATGTACATTAAAAACTCAGTGCACGGACAATTGTTTTACTCTACAGTTATACAGATATGTGCAAGTCAGTGTCTAGCATTACACACCTCAGCATATATTAGCTTAATCTGGCATGACACACTACATGGCGCACACACACTGTTATTTGTAGCAAGCTGCTTTAGATCCGTTTATAAGCTCTCTCCTTTCACAATTGAAATAAAGATTTTGCAGGGTTACTCTGTTTTAGCATGGGACAGAAAGCCCAGTGTTTTTAGGTCAGCCAGGTCCCTGGTTAATAAGAATTAATATGTTTCAGAGCACTTTATTTCTTCGCTCTAACAGCCCCCTCTGTCTGTTTTCTTTTGTTGTTCTCTTCCCTTTGAACTGGTGCGCTATCCCTAAAGACCCAGCCTTATTTAAAGCTCCTGCTAAAGACAGAGGTGTGCAGAGCATGTCCCAAGATAGTTCAATTAAATACTGCACTTGCTCAATGTCAGTATTCAATGTGGATGCGCTGTTTGGTGTGTTGTTTCATCACTCCAGTAAGATACTGCTCATGTTTCAAACCTAATCATACATTAAATGTCACACGTCAACTTCCACAAACCCACCGCTAATTCCAGTTCCCTTTGGTTTATCTGTGAGTGGCTTTTAAAGTGTTTAGTCCACTTGGTGGATATCTGGTGGTTAAGCATCTACGCACTTGCCAGCAAGTGCCCAGGAAGCGTCTAGTGGGGGCAGGGGTAAGCCTCCTAAGAATTTCACACAGATTAGAGAGGGAGTGTGCAAAGTGTGTGACCCTGCCTCTTCCATTTGTTCAGCACTAATTCATAATGTAAACTCCTAAAACTAAAGCTTACCAAGTATTATGTAGGCTTTCAGATTTTAAATTTTACCAAATAATATTTTGGAAATACAGAAAAAACACAGCAAGAGACTAAAATACAGTATATGTTAAACAGAAACAAAAAGAAGCTTCTTTTCTTAATGATTTGATGAAGCACTATGGAGACACTAAAACTCTCAGAGAAATATTTTAGGCATCAAGTATTGATTTATTGTTCAGACCTTCACTGCATTGTATTATTACCATTACTGTGTGGGCTTTTGTATCATTGTGCTCACAAAGGTTTGTAAAAGCACATCTTCTGTGCCTTCAAGCTGGAGTTTTCATTTTATGGTTATAATTTGTACTGGCACAGTCACATTTTCTCAAAAAATGCTGGGGATTTTGATCAGAGAATAACCAGGAAAGCACAGGTGCATAAAAGCATTTTTAAAAACTGTAATATTTAAAAGGTCATAATTTAAAAATTCACAGATTTTACATTAATATTTGTAAATGGTATTATTATTATTATTATTATTATTATTATTATTAATCTATTTATTTTTATTATTATTTTTAATCGTTATTGAATCAGAGTCACTGAACCGTTTTGGGACATAATTTAATTTGGTGAGAAATTAAATTTATTCACTTTTAGTTGTTTTTTTCTCTTATATTCTGCCTTTGTTTTCAGAATGTTATGTTCCATATATATGATGTGAGGAGATCTGTCTCTTTAAAGAGAACAGGAGAGCTCATCTGAAGCAAAATCCATGTAACATGATGTTCTGAGGATCCTCTGTAAAATGATTATATTTTTCTCCCTCAGGAAAGTGCACTGTACATTAAGCATGTTGATACTGAATAAACATGTCAAAAACATTTTACAGTTTATTCACCTGTCAAAACCACTGTAGTATGTGTATGTTAATGGTTAAAAGCCATATAATAATGCACCATAATCGTTCTTTTTTTATACAAGATTAAATCTGGATGCAGTCGCAGTGACGCAGCTTCAGTAGTGACGGGAGAGAGAGGAAAGCACGTGTGTAATTCACTGCATGGTTGAAAAAATGAAGTGAAGAGGACTGGGGAGAGGACAGGAGCCAGAAATCAAGGATTATGATAGATTTTAATCCCCAGGTGGGCAACCTGTCTCTAGGTCAGTGGGTGAAGCAAGGTCATTTTTGATAAGGAACTGAGCTAAAGTGTGTTACAGATTGCAGTGTGATCCTATAGAGCCCCTATAGAATACCGTAGTGCTTTAGAGAACTGAATAGGTAGCTATAAGGGATGTGACGTGCTGGGGATATTTTGGGTTGGCATGCGTCATTTAACATTATTGCTGCTGTTATGCACATAATTACATAATAATTAAAATAATATTAAATAAGCAGTAATTAAACAATTTTATTAATTAAATGTTTCATTACTCATAATTACTTGAGTTCCTTAAACCATTTTTACATTATTCGTATAAAACGTTTATATCCTGCTTATAGCCCAAGGAATGCAGTTTAAATTTGACCATCCCTTTCCATCTCTTCTACTTTTTATCTCTCTTGTTTATCGGTAGTAAACAGATTCCACTTACACAGCAGTATTTTGAGTAAGACCACATTAAATGCCCACCATCATCTCCTCATCCACTAACAGTCACTGGATGTGAGCAATGTAAATGGATTTTTAGGGAGGCCAGAGGCAGACATTCATCCTAGGCTCCACTTTTATTTTTAGTGATGTGAATGATGGAAATCATTGTAAGCTTTGTAAGCTCAAAACTCCAACATCTGTACATCATGGAGGTAATAGAGAGAAATACAGTAAGCAGTCCATTTTTTTTTCCATTTCTGCTACAATTCTAATGTCAGAGCTCTGAATATGGACCGGTAACCACTTAGTAAGCAAATCGACTTTGTACATGTGTCTGATTACAAGTTTGCAAGTCGAGGCATGCTTTAAGACAACATGAGTCACACGTTCATGTGCAAGACCTGTCTTAACACAAATATCACATCACATTCACAGCTTATACAAAAATGTCCTCAGATCAAAACCATGATCTGATCTGATACCGAGCCAGTGTTTCAGGCCAGTATAAGTCCAACTGTAATACATGGCATCTCTAATTACCATATGCTGATTTCATGCACCAAAGTTGGGTGTGTGGTTCTAGTTAAACCCATTAGTTCCAACACACCGAACTACAACATGCCAAGTCCAAAATTATTTTAAGCTCTTCTGCGCCAGGGTTAATACGCTGAATCTGTTTAGGGTGTTAATCTTGCTGCTTCTATTTTGGCCAGTAGACGAGGGAAACATTCTGAATGTGTTCCGTACAATAAAAAAAAAAAAAAAATTAAAACCCACCAACAATACACCATGCACTTGTTCGACATCACTGCGCTTCTGTCAAGCAATTTTGCAGCTCTGTCCAACATTTGATATACCAGGCCTATAGACGCACAAGAAAAGCAGCGCGCAGTTAAGCAGTTTAAAAGACTGAAATCATTTTGACTACCTTCTGTTGCATAATTGTGGTCGCGGAGGAAGCTGCTGTTGATTTTGCGGGTGTCTATTTCCTCATCCATGTAGAAGGCGGTGTGGCTGGAAACAGAAAGCATAGAAGCCGGCGTCCATGATCCGCCGCATCGACTCAGATCCGAGGAGTCCGCACGCGCAGCAGCCACATCCAGCCGGCACAGAACAAGCTGATGCTGCTAGTTCTCTCTCACACATACACACACGCACGCACACACACACGCAATCCTTATGCAGCAGAGAAGCGGACCGGCTTGCGCTGTCACAATTTCTGGGTGTGTCAGTGTCGACTAACGAACTGCGACTTCTTTAATGAAGACTGGCCGGAATGAACACTCAGTGGTGCTAAGCGGTGTGGGTAAAAATCCATGCTCTGGAGACAGATGTGTGGCCGAGCTGCATCTGTGTAGCGAGAGGACGAACAAGCGGCGCGCGCTGCTGCAGTCACTGCTTCGCACCCTGCGTTTTTGGCTCCGCCCACTACCGCGCGCCTCTCTCCTGCAGGATCGGAAGAGCGCGCATGCGGGGTCTCAGAACCGCCTGGTACACCGGCATACAAGTTTAAATCTCCGTCATGTCTTTTCATCCCCGCACATGGAGCTAAATTAACTGCTACTGGAAGCACATTCCTTCCACATTCTTGCCCATTCAAGTGGCTTTTTAGCCAAGTGAATATTTTTTGTGTTTTGCCTGACAGCCACTGGTGGTTTATTAGCTTTGTATGGCTGACAAAGGTGGCCAGTTTAGCCCAATTTTCTCGTCTAACACTGGCTACATTCAGTGTCTGGGTTTGATGAGTGTATTTGTTAATACATTAGATCAGAAAGGAGTGACTATGTGGATGAGTAAACAAACTTTGTATCCTAAATGTCCACATTTCTACATTTATGCATCCTCAGGGACTTGCACACAATATGTCTTTAAAGTGCAGACTTGGAAGGGGACTGCAGAGCTTAGGGAACCATTTGGGACAGGGTCGGAGTTCCTTCCTCACAGTAGCCGAAGAATAATGCCCATAACCATGATGACAATCTCAGAAAAATAATTGGATATTGTCTCCGCTCATTGTTTGTTGCTGCCTATTTTGTATTCTTAACTATTCAAATTTATTCAACACTATGGGCATTTTGAGTAAGTCTGCGTAGTGAAACGTATAGGTAAAATGTTTAAAATATCATTTGAAGTGTTTAAAAGTGATATTATGTGTTTAAAAGTGATATATTACTGGCACATAGAGGTGTAGCTACAGGGCAGGCAATTGCCTGGGGCCCTACATTCTGAGAGGGCCCCCGAGGGCTGATCATTTAAATAATTAGAAATAAATAAAGAAAGAAAGAAAGAAACACTTTATGTTCTGTTAGATGTGTTTTGACTACTTTTAAATGTACATTGTATAATTATATCTCTGGGTAACATGAAGACATAATAACATCAAAAATCTGTCAGAAGGGCCCCATGCATTTATTTTGCCTGGGGCCCCCACATAATCTAGGGTCACCTCTGCTGGCACATAGTTCATTCATATGTCATTGAGTCTGGTGCTATGAGCAGTGTGACTATGTGAAATTAAACCTTTGCAACTGATTTTTTTTTATGTAAAGAGACTAGCAAAAGCAGATTTCAATACATTTAATGGTATGGGTGTGTCACAACACAAAGAGAGAATGATTCAGTCAAATACACTCTGATGTTCAAAAAAGTTGATTTTCACCCTTTTTGCCTCCAGTTGAATTCAGGTGTTCTACGTGCATATACACTCACTGAACACTTTATTAGGAACACTATACTAATACTGGGTAGGGCCTACCTTTGTTCTCAAAACAGCCTCAATTCTTCATTTCATGGATTCCACAAGATGTTGGAAACATTCCTTTGAGATTATGGTCCATGCTGACATGATTTCATCCCACAATTTCTGTAGATTTTTCAGGTGCACTTTCATGTTGCGAATCTCCTGTTCTACCACATCCAAAAGGTGTTTTACTGGATTCAGATCCAGTGACTGGGAAGGCCACTGAAGAACACTCTGTGGGTAAATTGTGGCCATGAAGGGATGTACATGGTCAGCAACAATAGTCAAATAGGCTGTGGCACTCAAGCAACGATTGATTGGTATTAATGGGCCCAAAGTGTGCCAAGAAAACATTCCCCACACCATTACACCACCTCCACCAGCCTGGACTGTTGACACAAGGCAGTTTAGGTCCATGGATTCATGCTGGTTCATTCAGGCACCAAATTCTGACCCTACCATCTGTGTGCCTCAGCAGAAATTCATCAGACCAGGCTACATTTCTCCAGTTTTGGTGAGCCTGTGCCCACTGCAGCCTCAGCTTTCTGTTCTTGGCTGACAGAATGGGGGGTGTTTTGCTGGAAAAGGGACTGGTGCACTTCAGAAAATCAGCCTCAGCTTTCTGTTCTTGGCTGACAGAATGGACCTGACATGGCCTTCTGCTGTTGTAGCCCATCCGCCTCAAGGGTGGACGTGTTGTGCATTCTGAGATGCTCTTCTGCTCACTACAATTGTAGATGAAGCACTATTCCCACATGTGCACTGCTCAAGTGCTGAGTGCACACTTGACTGCCTCATGTGTGGCACGCACAAGCTGTGAAGCATGGGGCTGGCGGTATCATGTCATGGGGGTGTTTTGCTGGAAAAGGGACTGGTGCACTTCAGAAAATCAGCCTCAGCTTTCTGTTCTTGGCTGACAGAATGGACCTGACATGGCCTTCTGCTGTTGTAGCCCATCTGCCTCAAGGGTGGACGTGTTGTGCATTCTGAGATACTCTTCTGCTCACTACAATTGTACAGAGTGGTTGTCTGAGTTCTGTAGCCTTTCTGTCAGCTCGAAAAAGTCTGGCCATTCTCTGGTTGACCTCTCTCATCAACAAGGCATTTCCATCTGCAGAACTGCTGCTCACCGAATGTTTTTTCTTTATTGCACCATTCTGAGTAAAAACTGAGTAAACAACAGAGATTGCTGTGTGTGAAAATCCCAGGAGATCAGCAGTCATAGAAATACTCAAACCAGCCTGTCTGGCACCAACTATCATGCCATGCTCAAAATCACTTAGATCACACTATTTTCCCCATTCTGATGGTTGATGTGAACATTACGTGAAGCTGCTTGCTCATAATCTGCATGATTTTATGCACTGCACTGCTGCCACACGATTTGCAGATTAGATAATTGCATGAACGTGTAGGTATACAAGTGTTCCTAATAAAGTGCTCAGTGTGTGTAATTACACACACAAACACAGCCTCATACTGCTGACTTTGGTGAATTCATGCTAATTCACAGCTCATTGTTTTGGAGTGGCTATTCCAAACACACAACACACAATATACTTTTTTTTTTTGCACTTGGGTCAGACTGCCAACATAGTTCATGTTATGCTGAGTGGTAGCACCAGATAACCATACTACGAGACTTGCACTCATGCAGCCAGTCTAAATTTCTTATGCGAAAATGTGCACCAACTACTCTATGTGCTCATTGATTTGGAATTGACCATCTCAAGAAAACTGTGTATGACTCAGACAAACTGCACAGCAATGCCATTGATATGGCAAGTTCAAATGTCAGATTTGAATCCTGGCTCAGATTTGAATCTGGCATATGCCTCTCAGCCTGAACAGCTTGCTAGTCACAAATGCACAGGCCAGGCAATGATCAACAAGCATAACAAAAAGCCCAGAAAACAGTAAAACATACTCTCTAGGTGCCCAACAAGTACAAAAAAAGAAAACAGTCAAAAGTTCTCCCTAGATGAATCTAAGACTTGGCAGCAGGCATCTCTGAGATAAATACAATGACCAGTAGTGGATTCTATGCCAGCTCACAGACACCTACCACAGACTGTAAACTAGCTGTTACAACTACTCTAAAAATGGCCTTTTATAATAGCATTTGATATGCCACTCTGCAAGTACTCTACTGACACCTTTCAGGGGGATTCAGGCCCCAGCTTTGTGGTGCATCGTATGACTAAGATGACGAATCACTACACTACAATCACTACAAGTAGTTGAAGCTTGTGTTACATAGCCAGTGGTCTTACCAGATGAAGCACTATTCCCACATGTGCACTGCTCAAGTACTGAGTACAAACTTGACTGCCTCATGTGTGTCTTGCACAAGCTGTGAAGCATGGGGATGGCAGTATCATGTAGTGGGGGTATTTTGCTTGAAAAGGGACTGGTGCACTTCAGAAAATCATGAGGAAGGAGGATTATCTAGAAATACTGAAGCAAAACCTCAAGACGTAAGCTAGAAAGTTAAAACTTGAATGCAACTGGGTCTTACACCAGGACAATTATCCCAAGCATACCTTCAAAGTAATAACAAAATGGCTTAAACACAGGAAAGTGAAAGTATTGGAGTGGCCATCACAAAGCCCTGATCTGAATCCCATAGAAAATACACAAACATACAAAAAAAACCCACACAAAAATAGGGCCACAAACCTGGCGGTTCTTTCAGGACTAATGGGCAAATAATCTGGTAAAGCATTGTGAGAACCTTGTGGAAGACTTCTCCAAGCGTTTGATTCAAGATAAGCAACTAAAAGCAACTAAAAGCAACTAAAATGCCACCAAACACTAACATGTAAACATGTGTATGTAAACATTTGACCCACCAAAAATCTGATATAGTAAATAAAAGCTGAAATAAACCTGTCTCTAAGCTATTATTTTGAAATGATCTCTTATGGAAATAAAGTAGATAATTGACTAAACACAGGGAATGTATGGTAACATGAAATGTGTGGAATTGTGAAAAATTAAGTTTCAATGTCTTTAGCCTAGGTGTATGATAACTCCTGATCAATGTCTGAATGTCCTTGATGTACTCTGTGGAGTTGGCCCTAGACAACGCCCCCACCACTAAAGAAGCTCACAAAGCCATGAAGCTCGTGACGGGCAGGGGCTAGTGACAGAGAGCTTTCCTGCCAAAAGCATCACTCACTGCTACTACATCAGAGCAATATGTTCTGATGGCAATGTTACAGGATGCAAAATAGGCACAATTAATATGGTAGTCACAAAACAATTACATACTTAAAATGATCATGTCTCACCAACAGTGGAGTGGAATAGTAGGTCTATACTCTAGACCTTACGCTACTGAATAAAATGACTCCAGAAGTCATTGGTCCAACAGCCTACTTTGGTTATTGACAACTATACAACTGCCTTATGCAAGGACATTTTCAGATTCTATTTTTCTATCCTGAAGAATGTCCCTACCATGGACAACACAGGAACAGCTTTACCTCAAATCACTTACAATGAAGACTGAAGTCATGTTTCATAAATTTTAAATAAGAAGCTTCACCAGAGCAATGTTTATACATTTTTCATTGTTACATAACCACTCTGATAGATTTCTTCTCTTTTCTCAGCTTCAGAATGGCTTGCTTTTCTCCCATAGACAACTCCCTGGTCTTCATGTTGGTTCATCCTTTTTAACAACAAATGCAGTCTTCACAGGCGAAATCCAGGGCTCAAACCAAGAGTAGACATTCAGAGCTATTAATTGTTTAAACAGTCAATGTAACAGGGCACACCTGGGCAACAAAAAAACTGTCAGTCACATGTTCCAATATTTTTGATGGGTGGGGTAAAAAAAAGGTGCCATGTTTTAGTTGTTTAACACATCTAGATTTAAATATCAGGAAATGAAAGATGAACTTCTGATCTATCATCTCATATTCATCTTTTCATCTCAAGCCCATATGTCTTCAGTGTATAGCAAAAACAAAAGAATTGGCCTTGCTGTTCCAATACTTTAGGAAGGGACTATATATTTGCAATTCATAATATTTCAACATGATCACTGTATTTATGTAGATCAGGTTTCACAGTATTAACGCCATAGAAAGGGCCTAAGCTTGAGTAAGTTAACTGTGAATTACAGTCAACAGAAAAGAGATTTAATAGAAAGGAAAAGATTAGGAAAACATTAATCAGGAAGAGTTTTAACATACAAATCCAGGTATAAAACATTAGACTCTTGAAGGGAACCTGGTGCAGGCAAAAAATTAGTGGAAATTGGGTGGGCCAAGGACACTTAAGCAGTGGGCACTTTGACAGGATCGTACCCAGGCAAATTAGGAGAAAGCCCACTTGCTGAGCTGCTAGACATTTAAATGAACATGACTGCAGTTGCTTTAATAATGTCATAGCACCAATCAAAGCATAGAAATTGATATAAAAAGTTACTGTATATCCTTTCTGTGCCCACAGCAGAAATGAGAGCTTATAAGTCTTATTATTATTTGGCTTTTTTCAAGCTTGCAATTTGTTACCCTGTGAACAGTGATTTTTTAAAATGCCTTTTAATCTGCACCCCCAAAAGACAAAAGACACACATTTATCTTCTTACTCTTTACACTCATGTACACTCTTAATTTACACTCTTAATCCTCATTCAGCTCATCAATCTTCCATGCTCTGTCTATTGTGCTTACATTTTTACATCTTTTTCCCTCACACCATTAAATTTTTTTTTATCTCTTGCAACCGCACAGCATGCATTATATTCATCACACCTTTGCCTGTCTAGTCTGCATCCGCTTAATTTTCATGGGTGGCACTCTGCCCTCCCATTCTAATCCCCCCTCCTTTTTACCCAATTTCCAAAATAGATGAGTTGGCTCAATTCCTAATAAGACATTGTGCAGCATGAAGAAGTAGCTGAGAAGTGTGTGTGGTTTTGTGTAAGGGTGGTCTGTGTGTTAGGGAGGTGGTGTGTTATCAATTATTGTTCACTAGAGAAGTGTCTTTGTCTGTGTTTCCTATATCAGGATAATGCTCCTTTGTCATTCCTTTTTATAGGTCCTATTTAGCGTCATCATCAACTTATTGTCAAAAAGCATATGGATTCAGCACCATGGACAGCGATACCCAAGACATCTTGAGTACACCATGGAAGCTGGCCACTTTATGTTTGTGCCTGATATTCACAGAGCCTGGATAGAACCATTGATTCATGAGATAAAGGTATGATTTTTCATCACACTTTTTCTGATGAGACTGTGAGAGTGTTGTCTCCTCCCAATGACACATTGGATGAGTGAGTGATAAATCAATCACTGATAAAGGGTCAGCAACACTGTTTAACTACAAATCTTAAAGCCACAACCAGAAACTGGTAAAGCTGTTAAATTTTAAGTCACATCTTCTCCTTTAATTAGGAATTTTCCAAAAAAAAAAAAAAAGACCATACCTCATGCTAAATAAATATGATATATATTAGTATTTAACAAATGATTGACAATTTAACTTCTTACAATTTAATTGTAATTTAACAGTAAAGTATGTAAACACGTGGACTGTCCCACTATTTGTTTGCTTTGAACTCTGGTGATACAAATATGAGTATGATACATTTCAAACCTACTGTATGTAATGCAATTTCTACAGTAACCTATAGATTGTATGCATCACTGGCTATTGGTTTCTTCAGCTGAATAAAAAATTCCACAAAACCTTTCTCCAGTTACTAAAAATACAGATGGTAGTATACTAAACACCTGTGACCTCAGCTCACATCTGTGAACACAAACTCCATTTTCCTCAGAATTCTCAGTCAAATAATGAACTACCAGACTCATCATCTGATCTGACACATGACCCGTTACTTCACTCTCACTCCTAGACTTCTAATCACACATACCTATAACTGTTAGCCAAAAAATCATAGGAAAACAAACATTTCCACCATTATGGTTTAAGAAGAGTTATGAGTTAATTGGTGGATAATATGCGCAGTAAATAGTTAAAAAAAAAAAAAAACAGCACATTCTGATATAATAGGGTGAATGTGAGGGCGTGGTCGATCACCAGTTTGTTAATGGAGGGTGGCGCCAGGAAAAGTGACTGGTAAGGACCTACACCTGTGCAGGATTTTTCTAATGTGTCTTCTGTGTTTCAAAGATAGAGTCTGTGTTGAGCATAAGAGCACACGAGAGCACTAGCAAAAAGGAAAAACAAAACAGCATTTTTAATAACTGTAATTATCAGCACCATTAACATTTTTTGTAAAGTGTTAAATTTGACACTTCATGGAAGGCCTGCTTAATCTTTTGGGGTTAAAATCTTCATCCTTTTTTTTCTCTTTCGGCCGAAAACTGAAAGAACCGTTTTGACCATTTTCAGCCTAAATTTTTCGGTGCCATCCCTAATAAATATGATAAACTAATGTTAAATATATACATGTCTAATGTTAGCTAAGTCAGACATACACTCATAAATTTTATTTCACATTAATGAACTCAAAACATTTTCTACTTACCTTGACGGAACAAGAGGGATGAGTTTGGGGTTTAGGGGGCAGGGCTTCCAAGAGGTGTCTGTTAATATTCAAAATACCGGCACAGATCATTCCAGATTAACATGTTGACTGGCTCATCTGCAATTTTATTGGGGAGAAAAAGACTGCTTGTCTGGCATGTTTTCAAGTGATAACTCATATTAATGTTGCCTTTTCTGCTCTCCTGTTCTTTGAGAGCTCCAGGGCCGGAGCATGCTAAACTTTCTACACTCTTTTCCCTTCACAAAGATGAATCAAAAGAGAGTGCAGCTGAACTGTGGAATTTATTCTAGTCAGCTTTACTTCCACCAACAAAAACAAACAAAAAAGGGAGATCATGTAACAATGTTCTCCAAAACAAAGGAGCTAGGAAAACCTCGGGGGAAAAACTCAGTAGAAAAGTGCCAGAGTAGAGATGCAAAATTTGAGCACTGAAGTGCTCTTTCAGTCTCTATTAATGCTTGCTACTGATTGACAATAGATGAGGCCTAGAAACAATAATCAAGTGTGATGTGGTGACATGTAGAGAGAGGTGGCTGTGTGCTTCGTCTCCCTCTGCTGGCAGACAGTGTGACACCAAAAACCTCTATTCACTGTGAGGTATCACCCCTAGCTAATCACTACTGATGTTACGAGGCATTTACTATTAAGTGTAGTCTATTCTGGTTTTGAGCCTGTTTGTTTAGTTTATTGAGGCAACACCATATGAGGGGTGGGTAGAGTAGCCAAAACTTCCTTAAATAAAAATACTGTTCTTATATGTACATAGTATTAATTATAGTAGTCATCAAATATTTACCTGAGTAAGAGTGAGGAAGTATCCAGCAAAAAGACTACTAAAATTCCTCAGTGGTTCTATGGATGATTAACGATTCTAACTTTCCAAAGGTTCTCTACTTGGAACCCTTTCTGAACTGGAAAAATCAGGCCAACCCAACAGAACCTTCTTTCTTAAGACTGTACTCATTACATAGAATCAGATTTAAATTTGAATTTAAATAGTGCAAAGAACAAGAGATTTCATCGCTGTACTGTTCCACTCAGTATCAATGACAAATGGAAAGGAGAAAAATGTCACAGTGGTGTGCAGAGGAGATTTCCAACATGTATAGATTAAAACATGTAGGGGCATAGTGTTATAGAAAAACAATCAGCAATGGGGCTAAGTGTGTTGATTATTTTCCTATAACAGCATGTCCTAAAGTGTTTTATGCCTCATACCACAACAATCTGCCAACAATTAGCCTAATTCTTTTTTTTTTTTACTTAAGAATGACATCATACTTTTTATCCATTTACAGTTACATTTAATCTTGAACATCCACATGTTAGTATGTTATAGCAGTATGTTATAGCAGCTATGTTATAGCAGCTATAAACAGTCATTCCCTTCAAAAACGCAATTTGCTACAAAGAAACAGCAAAATGCCATATTCTCCATCCTTCTCACTGTTACAAAGTGCTCACACACGTGACTCTATCTGGAAATGTTAAATAAATGTCTCCCTACAGAAATCTTCACCATATTGATTATCAGTGACTTTAATTTTAAATTAAAAACTAAATTTTAAAGTACAACATACATTTTGATTCAGAAATAAATTCATACATGGACATTAACTTCATTATGTACATAATCCTTTATCTAAATGTATATATTCAATCTAGTGTATGCAAAACAAATTGCAAAACATATTCTTCTGATTCTTTTGAAGTCAGTTCTAGAGATCGATATATTTGCACACGATGAGTGAAATGGTCTGCACTGCATATTCAGAGAATACAATTTATAGTCCTGTGCTGCTTTAAACTGATAGCAATGTACCGAATTCAGTGTTAAATTTAGTCCTTCTCTCTGAATTGTCATCCTGTGACAGCCACAACAGCCATATGTACTCTGAGGCAGAGAAAGAAAAGGCCCCTTAATAAAAAGACAGCTACACACACACACACACACACACACACACACACACACACACACACACATAGTATCAAAGCAGAGCAGAACAGGGAGACAAAAATACATCCAGCTGGCTTCATCCCCAGCTGTCTGTCACGTCATTGCAGTGTCTGGTTGTACTGTTACAGCTGTTACGCTGCAGCACCCCCTAAAGGTTAAATACAGACATTACCTTTACACTATTTACTTGTGACATTAATACAATAACCATATTGCCCAGCTGAGAATGAGTACATTTATGCTCATCCTCTAAACAAAATTCTATGTTTAATTAATGGTTACCATTGACATTGGAGGTTAAAGATGAGATAATACAGTGTGGAAAACTGTCCGTATTTCTCATAAATGCATGCTGAATTTTGTGTTTGTGCGTAAACTAGCTCCATCTGTTTCCATTTTAGTTTGTGTTGCTTTGAACATCCACATTACTGCTATGTTTTAATATGCATCTGTATGTATGCAATTCTTTCTGGAATTCTATTGTGTACAGGCATGAGATGCCTAACAGAAACACTTAATGAATTCAAAATTGCTGAGGTAAAATACCTACTGTGATATAATGACAAATGGCTCATTCAGTTCACTCAGCTCATGTGATTTGTAAATGCCTAAACAGTTTAAATGGATGAGACAGGTGTAGATGGAAAAGCAAAAATGTCCTGGCTGCTCAATGCCTACTATCTAAGTGATATCACATGTGGATTGGCATTACTGATTGTCTGGCATTAAAAAGTCACTATATTTAGCACAAATCCGAGTTCTGCTTCCTTTCATTCTGGACCACCAGGCCGGTTTCCTTCCGGAACTAGTGGAATTTTCCCATTTGCCTGTTTCCTTGCTGAGTATCAATAGCGAAGATATCACCTGGTGACTGAGACATCAAGTGCATAGCCTATAAAAGATCCCCACTATATTACAATTGTCCTGTTTCCCATTCTCATCTCGTTGAGGAGCTGAGGAAGTGGTGATTGTAATCCTAATATTTGATTCATTTACCACAATTGACTTTTAGTCAATTTTTTTTTAGTTTGGGGGAGTAGCTAATTTTATAAGCTTAGTAATTGTTGAAATGTTGTGAACTTTCCCAGCCCTGTGTATTTCAGGATAGGATGGTGTATTCTGCCAACTGGATGATGGACATGATCAGTTCCCAAATTGTTTGTCACCTGAACTTTGACTCAGGCACCTAAAGAACTGCAGCATAATATCATTAGAGACATGTTAAGCACTGCTCACAGGCTGTGAAAATACTGTTTTAAAGGCTATGAACAAAAGCAGGCAGAAGACATCACTGATTAATCCTATGGAACAGGAATATTACTAATAGGCCCTCAGTGTCTGCTACACACCAGATGAACAGATAACTGGCATCAGAAGCAGAACACACTTTATTTGCATATAAATTATGTTGGAATTTCTCTTGATGCGACAGTGCCGTGGACATCTTACATAACGTTTATGGCATTTGGCAGACACATTTATCCAGAGCAACTTACATTTATCTTATTTATGCAAATGAGCAGTTGAGGGTTAAGGTCTTTGCTCAAGGTCCCAGCAGTGGCAGCTTGGCAGAGCTGGGATTTGAACTCATTACCTTCCAATCAGAGGTACAATGTCTTAAACACTGAGTCACCACAACTGAGAACATATGTCACAGACATACAGTCATTGAACAGTACCACAAATCAACATACAGATACAGAAACAGATCAGACAAGTGCTTAGACAATAACACATATACATAGTATAAACTTTAATCATACGAGGTACATTCTTTTGAAGTAGTATACAAATAACATGTATTGTGCATTCAGTACAGCCATCAGTACTGAACAAGTTATTTGTAGGTCAGACACTGATGTTGCAGTCTTTCAGGGGTAATAGTTTTGTAGGTCCACAAAAAGGATTCTGCCCTAGACACCAGTACTGTCCAGATGGTCAAGGACATAGTGGAGTCCCCATTTTGACTGCATCCTCCACTGAGCGGTTGGTCCTGTAGGCAATGGATCCAGATGTTTTTTTTTAATTAAATGATAACACCAGATGCTCAAATGATTTCTTTATCACCCATGGCAGGGCCACTGTCTGGTAATCACTGAGGCTGGAGATGTTTTTTTTTTTTTGGGAACTGTAACAATTATTGATAGTAGTTCACCCACCTTGAAATTCTGGGTCTGGCCCCTGGGAGGGATCCTAGCATACTGTGCACAAAGGGTCAGTCACACTTGCAAGTGCTGCATCGATGCGAAATGAAAAATTCTCTCACTGGGTGCGAAACACTGGGCATAAACCCCTTAGTCCTGCACAGTGAACAGTGTTTTAGAGCTTTTGTAGAGTCAACTAGAAGTGTCTTGTCACATTCAGTAGAGACAATTCTCCATCACACCACCAGAGGGGTCCCTCCCCCAAATTCTAGGGCTCTCAATCGGTTGTCACACTCATTTCCTGTTTGTGGACTACATAAAGCATGTGCACGATGCTATATTGCAAAGCTATGTCGATTATCTTTATTCGCGTGAGTTCTGAGACTTTGTCTTGTATCTGCCTTACCATGTTTAGACCCTTGCTGTGTTCTTGACTATTCTTTGGATTTGCCCTTGGTTACTGTTTTGGATTTATTATATACAACCTTTGGAGTGTTTCCTGACTCTGATTTTGGACTCTGACTATTGTTATAAACCTGCTGTATATGTATCTTCACACATCTCCTGAGTTATATGTCTCTTTCTGGATCTACCAGCATTGTCTATGCACAAGGGACAGATTTACCATTGTGACCATAATCTATTCAGAGTTTTATACAGTGTGATCTAGATTTGGTGCAAAACAGTTTGGGGAGCTTGTAAAATAAACCAGAAGATGCTGAAATAAAGTGGCTTTTGATTTAGACAGCATTTTTACTAGCCAGCACTATGGCCAGCAAGTATGCAAACTGCAGGCGTTATTGTATCTGTGTATCTGTGCTGGGGAACAGAGTTCAACTATGAACAAAGAGGAATGTCACTTGCAGACATTAGTGAAAAGGCAACATACAGTTCACCATCTACTTTTGCCAGATACAGTATGAATGTTGCTTCATTGCAAAGCTCTGTAATTCCAGATACAGTATGAATGTTGCTTCATCTCAAAGCTCTGTAGTTCTATTTCCATTTTGAATGCTCCTCACACAACAGAATATATTAATAAACATCCTCCATCATCCCACTCCATCCGATACTCCAGAGGTGCTTTTGTCACTCGATGCTGAGAAGGCATTTGATCGGGTGGAGTGGGACTACCTCTTCTATACCCTCAAAAAATTTGGATTTGGGACAAAGTTTATATCATGGATCCGAATTTTATACTCTTCACCTGTAGCAGCAATTCACACAAATAATAATCTCTCACCCTTCTTTTCACTAGAGCGTGGGACCAGATAGGGCTGTCCCTTATCCCCCTTGTTATTTGCATTGGTAATTGAGCCCCTAGCCATTGCAATACGGAATGATGTTAATATTAAGGGTATGCGGAGGGAAAATTCCGAACATAAAGTTTCTCTTTATGCGGATGACACCCTTCTGTATATATCTGAACCATTAAAGAGTCTGCCACAAATATTGACTTTACTGGATGCTTTCGGGAAAATATCAGGCTACAAAACAAATATGCAGAAAAGTGAGCTTATGCCTATCAACTCTGCTGCTAGACAGATTATCTTTAGCTCTTTACCATTTAAATTAACTAAAGATAAATTTAAATACCTAGGTATATGGATCACTAATAAGTACAAATATTTGTACAAAGCAAATGGATGATGGATCCCATTAAAAAAGACTTTGAACGTTGGAGCCCATTACCGTTATCATTAGGAGGCAGAATAAATACTATAAAAATGAATATTCTACCCAGATTCCTATATCTTTTCCAATGCATACCTATATATACCTATATAAAATCTTTTTTCTCACTATTAGACAAATTAATATCATCATTCATATGGAACAGGAAAAATGCGCGCATCCGCAAAAGTATTTTACAGCAACACCGAGAGCACGGAGGTCTGTCTTTACCCAACATTCAGTATTACTACTGGGCAGCTAATATCCGTGCAATGTTATATTGGATTAATTCATCAAATAATAGTGGTCCCAATTGGTTGTCTTTAGAAAATATGTCATGTCGACCGGCCTCTCTTCATGCCCTGCTCTGCTCAAAACTCCCGCCACCCAAACCAATATTTAAATTTTCTTCAAATCCAGTGGTTAAACACTCATTCAAAATATGGGCACAATTTAGAAGTAGTTTTGCACTCAAGGAATTATCAGTCTATGCTCCCATAGCAAGAAATTACATGTTTACCCCTTCTATTATGGATGAAACCTTTAATATTTGGTCTGTGAAAGGTCTTAGGACACTAAAAGATATGTTTATTGATGGAGACTTTGCATCATTCAGTCAAGTTCCAAATTCCTGACTCCCACTTTTTTAGATATCTTCAGCTTCGTAGTTTTGTGTCTTCCTCATTGAGCCACTTTCCTTCGTTGCCTCCCTGTTCCCTTCTTGAGTCTATTATGGACCTGAGTCCATATTCCAAAGGAGCCATTGGTAAAATTTATTCTGTAATCAATTCTCATAACCTGGAACCCCTAGCTCATTTAAAAAGAAAATGGGAGGTGTAATTAGATATAGAACTCTCAGAAGACATGTGGCAGTCTGTCTTAAATAATATTTATTCATCTTCAATTTGTCTAAAACATAGAGTAATTCAATTTAAAACTGTTCACAGACTGCATTGGTCCAAAGTGAAGTTAGCCAAATTCAAACCAAATTTAGACCCTAACTGTGATAGGTGTGAAATTGAGCCAGCTACGCTATCTCACGTGTTTTGGCTTTGTCCAAAATTAAAAGATTTCTGGCAGTTGGTATTTAAATTTCTCTCTGATACATTAAAGACATGTATAGAGCCTGAGGCCATAATTTCAATATTTGGTATCATACCACGATCCTTAAGTTTTAATCGAAGTAAGAAAAATCTGATCGCTTTTAGCCCGGAGGTTAATACTGCTCAAATGGAAAGAAAAATCCCCTCCAACCTTCAAGCAATGGCTTAAGGACTTACTACATTATATGGCCTTAGAAAAAACATGGCACACTATAAGAGGCTGTACTAACATGTTTTATATTACTTGGCAACCTGTTTTAGATCAGATCAAGAAGATGGACCCCTCAGTTATCTCAGAGGAGTAAAAAAATTTTTTATATTAGAAAGCTTAAATGTATAATTGTGCAACAGGGGGAATTGTTGTGGGTAGAGATGTTATTTAAAAAATTAAAAAGATGTCTAACTGTATTATATGTCTCATGTTTGACAAAATATTCAATAAAAATACTTTGGAACAGAACAGAATATATTAAAGTATTGAGTGATTAGTACCTTCAAATGTGTACAATATCAGCACCTTGAGTGATTTTTCATCCTCGATAGCCTAAAAAGCTTATTCTCAGTCTAAATAAAGTATGGTATTAGCACTATTTATGAGTGTTGACTGTTATTAAGGTACACCATCAGAATGAACACTGGTGATGACTTTGAAACATGGCCCCACTAGTTTAGAAGGAAATTGCCTGGCAGTCTGGAACAAAAGCAAGTAAAGAAGTATGAGTGAGTGGATGACCGCCATGCCACCTGGGTCACTCAGGTTTACAAGAATGGCCAGACGATGAGAGTGACATAGAAGCATCCTTTATAGGCTGTTCATGTGAGGTTATGGTCACAGTCAAAAGGTGACGACATGGTACTCATCAAATAAAGAAGCAAACTAGAACACTCCACTAGCTCCAGAAGTTATCCGCCCTGGTGATCCTACACTCAGTCACAGAGCCACAGTTACAAAAGCACATAATTGGTGCTTATTATCAGCATGATTTCTGCTACTTTCTGCTGATTTCTGCTACATCATATCTAATATATCAATCAGGCTGTACTGCACAACATAGACAAATTACGCAAACAAAAAAAATGGCACTACAATTATCAGTAAACTTTAGATATTTGGTTTACTGTTTTGCCTCTGCATCTCAAAGCAGTAGTAGTAGTAATAAGTAGTAATTAAAAAAGTAGTAATAAAAACATTTACTATTACAAAAGTATAACATTAACTGGCTATCTCACACTGGCAGGCCTTAAAGATGGGCTAACTGCTGTGAAGGTGGGTGATTGAAACACATTGCCTGGTCTTGTTATCTTTCTAAATGGAGTGACATGGAACAAAATGCTGTTCTCTGCTAAATAGGTAGGAGCTTACCTCAACAGTGAACACCGTCATTAAGCATTAAACACTGGTGTCTGCGATATTTCCGGGGTATACAGTGATATAAATAAATCATGTGAGATTGCAGGCTCTACACTGATAGCTGCTCTCTTTGAAGCGTAAATGATTTCTATGTGGTACTGGCGTCCTTCGCAACATTGTACAGACAA
>CM040468.1:13527071-13549372 GCA_022758105.1 Pangasianodon gigas | reverse complement strand
GGCCAAAACCGATTAAAATTTCATTCGGATCGTAAGGGGTGGTTTAAACCTTTTCTAATCCGATGGAGAGGACATGTAAACACTTCATCGGATTGAAAATGAAACCAGATAGTTCTGCGCATGTGCAATGACGTACAAATCACGTAATGACGTATGACGCACAGCTGTCAGCGGTATTGGGGCTCTGACCGTAGCCTCACCAGGTGCTATGTACCCCTCCACCATTGAGCATAGTGTCATAAATGACTGTCGTGTCATCCTAAAATTCTCCTTCCACTCCTCGTCTGTGAAGTGGTGCAAGACGACGTTGTCCCACCAGTCCTTGCTTCGGACCCTCATCCACAGACGCCTTATTCTGGGCTCGGGAAGGGGCATTTTAATTGCTTGATAAATACACGCAGTACCGCACAAAACATCACGCGCTCGTCGTCTTCTAATTAGCAGCTGAAATAGGCAAATGTTAAGTCTGCCTTTTAAAACGAAAAAAAGAAGCAATGGCAAGAGAGTGGCTGCTAGTATCTGCATGTTGGAATGGCGGGAAACGTGTATTCGTGCACTGTGCGCATGTCAGAAGATCAAATCCGATTCTGTCATGTAAACGCGCATATCAACCCGATTACTTTATTCAGCGTTCTTGTAAACACTGCGATCGGATTAATCAATCTGATTGATTTCATTCCGATTGAAACAAAAAGTGTCCATGTAAACGTGACTACTGGCAGAATATATGGTTATAATAAGTCTTCACAATCAAACTTTTTAAATCCTGATTAGAATCTTATCCACATGAAAGAATATATATTTATATTGCACAATGTGAAAGAAAAGCCTCTTCATTTTCATTTAAAAATTATAATTTGATAAATTATCAATGATAATGACAATGACTATTTTTTTCCTGAATTGGCTCAGTACTAATGATAAATAACCATTATTTTAATGCTGAGTAAAATAATTGTGACTATCACTGTAGCCATATTATGCAATCCCAAACTGCACCAACAAAGAAGCTGCTATGTTTTTAACTGAAAGCAATGCTGTTGTATGAGGAAATCACAGTCACTTTTCTGTGTACACTCTTGCAGTTAAAAGTAAAGCCAACTAAGTACCAGAGGCAAGTATGTGTGCAGATGAGTATCTAATAAATTTTTAATATATAAAATAATCCCAAATGAGGTTGAAGTTCATTGGTCATGCCATGCTTCATCTGATATTCCAAATAATGCAATTTTAAAATACACCTATCCTACAGACACTGCATAGTGCTTTCAGTGAATTATTTAAGCCCGGTAGGTCTTGCTACAAAGCCTTGCATCTGACACAGCTGAGCTGTGATAATGTCAACCAAATGAAAAGCTCCCCAGCTTACATTTCTAAAGATTCATCTAAGTGCTTATGGAAATTTTTTAGTATTTCTCTCAATTTATTAACATTTTGCAAGTGCTACATTTGTACATGCACTTGAAAAAATCCACTATCCAACTAGAATTTCACAAAATTGAACAGCTCCAAGTCTTTGTCTATTGGCTGTTTTGTGTGGCCAGCATCTTTATTTTTGCTCCATATGTTGGGGTTAAATGTGAGGTGAGGGCATGACTAATAACTTAAGTAGAGCTGAAAGCTGATTGAAGTTGTGACAGCTGGAAGTATGCTCCTGTGTAAATGAGATTTCACACAGGAGTTGAAAATCACTCCCCATTCAGTTTTGATGAGTGGCTGCTTGCACACAAAGTGATACAGGTGGAGCAGCAAGCAGGTGGAGCAACCTGGCTGCTACAAAGCAAAAATGAGTGTATGATCTGAGACAAAAGTGTTTTTTCTTGCTGCCTGAAAAGCTGTGCTGTTACATATTCCAGCAAGCTCAATATCACTCTGTCTCTTCCTGCTCACCTATAGGGATTACATGTTTGGTAAGCAACTGGGAAAAGAAAAGGAGTTTACACAAAATGCCGCAAAAAACAAAAAACATTGAGTGAGTGACAGTTCTGTGAGTGAAAATGCCTTGTTGATAAGAGAGGTTAGAGGAAAATAGCCAGATTGGTTCAAGCTGCCATGAAGTCCAAAGTAACTCGCACAATCACTGTTTACAACCGTGGTGAGCAGAAAAGCAACTCAGCATGCACAAAACATCGAACCTTGAGGTGGATGGGCTACAACAGCAACCAGTCTGGTTATTCTCCTCTGAACTCTCTCATCAACAAGGTGTTTCAGCCTGCAGACCCTCCACACACAGGATGTTTTTTGTTTTTCTCACCATTCTGAGTAAACTCTAGAGACTGTTGTGTGTGAGAATTCCAGGAGGTCAGCAGTTTCTGAAATACTCAAACCAGCCCATCTGGCACCAACAATCATGGCATGGTTAAAGTCACAGAGATCACATTTTTCCCCATTCTGATATTTGAAGTGAACATTAACTGAAGCTTTTGACCTATATCTGCATGATTTTATGCATTGTGCTGCTGCCAAATGATTGAATGATTGAATAACTGCATGAATGTGTAGGTGTATATGTGCTCCTATTAAAGTGGACAGTGAGTGTTTAAAATGACAAACCATTATGTCCAGACAAGATAGTGAATTACATACATTATCAGTCAGCATGCAGTGTTTGCATTGGGCAGTGGAGTTTGAACATGTCACACTGTTCCTGCATTCCTGCAGATGAGAATGCTCCCAGGCGAGACATGGGTCCAGTGAGGACTCCCAAGCCCTATGTGGAAGTGACCGCCAGCTGACAGGTCACTGACCAGCTATATATGTGCTTTGGGGAGCACAATAAAGGGGCTCCACTATCTAAATACAGATTATCTCATTCAGTAAAGGAAGTGATTGCACAAGCACATTAAAACACAGGTTAAAAGGTGCATTCTTCCCTTAAATCCTATTTACTGTGCACTATGGCTGCCTCCTGGGTTGAAATTTAGGAAGCTCACTGTATACCTTCAACAGATTAACAAAATGAGCATGTTCTTTATCGAGGGGGGAAGGTTGTGCTCCTCACTATCCTTTTTTGGGCTGCGTACAGGCAGACAGAGAGTCCACATTAGTGTTCTTGGAACCGAGTTTATATGAGAGGTTGAAGTGAAATCAGGCAAAGAACAGGGCCCATCAGGCTTGGCGAGGATTCAGATGTTTGGCTGACTTGAGGTACTCAAGGTTTTTATGGTTGGTGAATATGGTGAAAGGATGTGTGGCCCCCTCCAGCCAGTGATGCCATTCCTCAAACGCTAGATTAACGGCCAGTAGTTCTCTGTTCCCAATGTCATAGTTCTCTTCGGCGGGGGACAGCTTCTTGGAAAAGAAGGTCATGGGCCTGTCACCGAACCTCTGCGATAGGACTGCTCCTACGCCCATCTCAGAGGCACCTACCTCCACTATGAAAGGTTGAGATGGGTTTGGATGCTTGAGAATCGGGGCTGTGGTAAAAGAGGTCTTGAGCTTGTTGAGGGCCTCCTCGGCTGCATTGTTCCCTGCCAGCTGTTTGGCTCCCTTCTTGAGGCGCAACATCAATGGATGGGCTATCGAGCTGCATCCTTTACAGAAACATCTATAAAAGTTCGCAAAGCAAGAAATCTCTGCAGATCTTCTACAGTTTTGAGTGTGGGCCACTCAGTGACGGCAGATGCCTTAGCCTGGTCCATTGTTACTCCTCCCGGGCTGATGATATATCCCAGGAAGGAAATCATGCACATGTGGAATTCACACTTTTCTCCTGTAATGAATAGTTGGTTTTGCAATAGGCGTTCAAGAACTTGGTGGACATGGCGGACATGAGTCTCGAGGTAGAGAGAGTAGATCAAGATGCCATTGATGTAAGCTATGACTAATTTTCCTAGCATGTCTCGTAGGACGTCACTGTATGAGACACTGGAACACAGAGGGGGCACAAGAGAGCCCATATAGCATTACACAATACTTGTAGTGGCCAGAGGTGGTGCTAAAAGCCGTTTTCCACTCGTCTCCCTCCTGAATCCGTACCAGAATATATGCGCTTCTGAGTTCAAGTTTAGTGAATCTTTGAGCTGAACACACTTGTTCGAGGGCTGTGGGAACCAGTGGCAGTGGGTACCAGTACTTGACGGTTACTTGATTAAGCCCTTGATAATCTATACAGGGTCTTAGACCACCCCCTTTTTTCTCCACAAAAAAGAAGCCTGCTGAGGTGGGAGACGTGGATGGACAGATGTACCCCTGTTGCAATGCTTCCTGAATGTATTCCTCCATGGCATGCTGTTCAGTTAGGGTAAATTCTGTTGTGTGTTGGGGTGGCCCCTGGCAGAAGCTCAATCGCGCATAAGGGCGGTGAGGTGGTAGACCACTAGCTTTAGTCTTACTAACATGATCTTTGGGAAGTGTTCATTCATAGGGGTTATTGAGGAGTGTGTGACTCTCTGGACTTTCTACTTTGGTCGATGCCATTAGCAGCTGAGGAACTCTGAGACAGTGGTCGTAGCAGTGATGTAATTTGCATCCACGGGAGCCCCAGGATGATGGAGTGCTTTGTGGTCACAGAGATGAGGAAAGAATTGAGCTCCTGATACAGCATGTTGACTTAGAGGAGGAGGGACTGTGTGCAAAGTGTGATAGCACCATCACCGATGGGTCCTCCGTCAATGGCATGGATACGTAGGGGGTGTTGTATACGTTGAGTCAGGATATTTAATCTGTTTACGGTTTCTTGGTTGGTGAAGTTATCAGCAACCGTTGGGCTTTGCTTGGCTGAGGGCTGGGCACAGAGGGGACACTGTCCCACAAAGTGGTCAGGATGGACACAGTAGAAGCACCGTTGTTCTCTGCAACACTTCTCCCAATCACCTTCAACTGGCACGGCCCAGTTGCATGGGTTTGGAAGTGCTGCTTAGCCCCAATGAGCTCTCGTTTTTCATTGGAGGCATTCTGTTGTGAAGCAGGTGATCCAGGAGGATGGTGAGATCAATCAAGGAGTCCAGAGTCAGCTTGTCTCTCCAGACCATCTCCATGAGGATCTTGGGGCTCAGGCCCTGATGAAAGGAGGCTTTCAGGGCCGGTTCATTCCAAAACACTGCGGGCATACGAGTGCATAGTCAGCCACTCTTCTGGGACCTTGGGACACGGTGAAAAGTTGTTCTCCTTCCCCTCTGGTGAATCATGTAAGACACATTGAAATAACTCTATGAACCAGTCGTAGAAATCAGCTGTTCTCCTCCTTGAAACCACACTGCTGTGGCCCAGGTTTGTGCCTTGCCCGTGAGAAGGCCAAGGAAAGCTACGATCATCTGCTGCTCCGGTAGTCCCTCTTTGCCGGCAAAATACAGTGTGCATTGCAGCAGAAAGCCTTTACAAGGGGAGGTTTCACCTGCATACTTGTCTGGCTGGGGGATTAGCGAGCTAGCTGCCAGTGTCAGCGGGTGCAGTGTGGCAGCAGTGGCAAGTGCCTGCGAAATCAGATTCACCTTAGTGTCCAGATCTGCTAAGCATTGTCGCTGTCTGCCTACCAGTTGTCCTTGTGCTTCTATCGCGGGCCACCAGTCATGCTCTCCTGCTGCATCCATGGTAGCGTCAAAGTAATCTGTCATGAAAGGTAGGCTGAAGCGGATGCAAATGCAGTTCGAGTTTATTGTAAAGCAAGCAACATCAAAAAACCAACATATCAGTACACTTAATGAACAGCTTGGTAAGGTCAGAATAACACACAGAGCATTCCATCGCAAAGCATGGATGATGGTGAGTCCTATTTATACATTGGGTGTGAATGGCAACAGGTGTGTATGATTAAAAGTCTAGTGACTGTGAACGTGAGTTCGTGTGCTTTGGGAAGTGTAGCCCAGGGCGGCCATGTTTGTAGGCCACGGTATGTTCTGGGAAGCGGAGATCTCGGAGGATACTGGAGTTGACCTGACAATACATAAAAGAGGACAATGGAATCATGGTAGAGTACAAAACCTCCTACAACTAATACACACTAGTGCCAACAATACATGAATTACAACAGAAATTTAACTGTAAAATTACAGTAAATCAAAGTAACTTTAATTAACAGGTCATGGGGACAGATGAAGGAGAGAGCCTTTACATAATGAACAGAGATCTCTGATTGGACAAGGTGTGCTCACAGGGGTGTGCAGGTGACAAACTTGCTCATTTGCTAGAATTGAAACCTTGAGACCTTACATACACCATCAGTCTATTTAAATCTACATCAAGTATTCTCTGAAGACCAAGAGCATTCATCAGAGAAGAAAGTGTACACAATGACCATCAAATAAAGTGAGTCATCATTTAATTAAAATGAAATGGTGACAGAATTACAGTAATTTTGTGCCCTCCATGTAACAGAGATGCCAGTATTGGCATTGTGGGCAGTGGCTTCATGAAGGCATCAACTTTGTAGAAGAAAATCTATTAAACATGGCAAAATACCTGAATGGTGGAGTTTTGCGTATGAGAATGCAATTCTCCACATACAAATATAATAATAAAACATACAAATATGATAAGTATTGTTTTTATAAATACTTATAGATACAAATATATGTATAAGCAGTTACTGTGTTTTGTGTGGTCCTTTCACAGTGTGAAAACACAAGAAAGGAATGATTTATCCATTTTTAACCATACAGTCAGTGCCTTGCTGCAGTTTAAGTAGAAAATGTCTATGTTTAGGTGACTAATTTCAGTAGTGGCCCTGAGAGCCAGAAATCGTTGCACCAAATAAGGTTGCAATAGTGCATCATATTTCATTTTAAAAATCAATACCCGTGACCTAAATTCAACCACTGATCAACTGGCATTTCACAACACGACAAGACTTTTTATAGCAGTGAAACACAATGTAGTGGCTGACTACACAGTAAATGTCTTGAGAGAAACTGTGTCTTATTATGCATCTAACACAGTACTTCTACAGTGTTCTCTGAAAATAACTTGATATATATCCAAAAATATGTCTGGGTAGAAGAAAAAAAAAATTGGTAAAATCTGAAATGATTGTGTATGTGCTGGAGTTGAAAAACTACAGGAGTCAGCTGGGTTATACATCGACTATGGTCCTGGTTTCTTTATCCTTTAACATCACTCTCTCTGCCTATCTCACCTGCTATATTCTCTTTCCTATGTAACATGTTCTTAACCCCATATTGCCACAGTTAACTACACAGCTTGTGTGCATGCAAGGGAAAAAAACAACCTACTATAGCTGTTTTCTTTATCCCTATCCACCTCACCATACTGCAGTTCCAGTCCTTTTACATGCCTCATCCCTTGCTGTGGAACTGAAGAGTTAAGACTCACAGAACAGTTTCTTGTTTGTACAGCACACAACTCCACATCAGTAATCTGTGACTACAAATGCCTATATTAACATGAAGAAATCAATTTGAAATTGTGCAGTCACTGAATCAAACAGTGGTTCTTTAGTAACCTCTTCACCAACTCCCTTTAAAAAAGATATGCATGCAATTCTGGTGCTAATTTGTTGGTTGGTGTGGTATTTTTCACTGTCCCTGTACGAAATTACTTGCACTGCATAAAATGAAATCTTAGCAAGTGAAAATAATTTGAATATGGGCAAATGTAGCTAATATTTCTTATTAAAAGATTACAATAAATCAAATATAAAATTATTGAGCTTGTTTTTAGATGCTTTTACTCATTTCAAGCCTAAATTTTTCTTATTCTACTGGCAGATAATGCTGACTGCATCCCAGGCCTTCTAGAAGGACATCAGTGCTTTACCTCACCAATGATCTTATGGCTGAATGAGCACAAATCCCAATAGCCATGCTCCAAAAACTAGTGGAAAGCCTTCCTAGAAGAGTGAGGAGTATTAAAACAACAAAGGGGGACTAACTCTGGAATGGGATGTTCAAAAAGCACATACAAGTGTGTGTGATGGTCAGGGGTCCACAAACTTTGGGCTGTATAGTGTATTTTCACTTGCTAAGATATCTTTTTTTTTTTTTTTTTGCAGTGTTGGAGTTTAATAGGAGAACAATTTTCAACAACATCAAAAATAAGTGATAACTGTCAGGTTTCACTGTCAGCTCCTAAAAACTAAAAAGCAATAGCTTTTTTCCTCACTCAGCATTTTTAAGTGAGCTTGAATGCCATATTAATGCGAAATCCATAGTACAAGTAGAGGAGACAACAAAACTCCAACTTGGACTCCAAGTTCCATACAACAGCTATACAACACATTTGCGGTGAGTTAAGGGACATGATATATATTAAAAAAAAAAAAAAAAAAAAAAAACTCAGCTTGGCTAGTTACTGATCTTTGACACATCAAGTATTATGGCAGTTGAAATTTTGGAACGCAATGTGTTTGCACCAGAGTATACATTGGGAAGGTGAGAGTTGGACAGAGAAATGTATTAAAGAGCTGCTGCACTGGACGCTTTAGGCAGAGATGAATTCCTACTGGTGACACTAACAGTGGGCTATTGAGCAGCATTGTAGGTAATGTACAAAACCATTAACCAAAGAGATATTAGACTGCCAAGTCTGATGAAAAAGGTTTCACCACAAGTCTAGTCCTTCTTCCTATTAATTTATATGCCAGAAATACCCTTTACATATACTTGAAACAGGAAAGAAGCTATTGAAGAACCATTTCATTTGACCTTGCTGTGACCTTGATCCTGTTTGGCTCAATTCCAAAATCTAAGCAGTTCATCAGCTGGTAATTACAATGGTAATTCCATATAAATCCTACAAACATTCAATTCGTTCTTGAGATATCTTGCTAACGAGAATTTCAGATGGACGCACGGGTGGCAACCCAAAAACATTATGCAACCGCCACTAAAATTCCAAGTGACGTACTCCTAAGCTGTGTTAGTTTCCATTTCTTTAGTAGTTCTGCCAGAATTATAGAAACAGAAGGCTTCTTACAATCTCCAAATTAATAGTTACAACAGTGACTTAGAATCCAGCAAACTCTCTTTCTCTAGCTCACTATCTCTTTTCACTCAATTCAGGATTCTGTGGAGCAACAGGGAGAACAAAAATACACTGATGTGGTAATTTCATAACCTCTACTCTCTCGCTCACCCTCTCGCTCACCCTCCCTCCTTCTCTCTCCCCAAATCCCCCCGACACCAACCACACTGCATGGCTTTATTATCTCTATCATGTTCCTACAGAACTCTTTCTAGGCTTGGGGAAAACCAGCCCACCCACTCTCATCACTTAAAGCCTGCAGCTTCCAGACAGCAGGCTGGCATCAAAACAAAGGTACAGCAGCAAATGAAACTGAAGCCTTTATGAACTGATCGATCGTGCCTGAGCAGAAGACGGAGGCTGACAGACCAATAGCACTGGAAAAGCCAAGAAAAACAAGCATCTTAAACTGTAGCAAAAGCTACAGCTACAAAACCTGTCTCCACCCTGACCATAGGATATTTCCATAAAAGTTGCTTTTTTTAATGTTAGTTACACCATGTAAACTGGTTTAGCGAAGGCTGACCTATGATTTTTATTTAATACTGTATATGCTGATTATATCCATTGTTTTCAAAGTGGAGTCTGGAAACCCCTGAAGACTTACGATATACAGCCAGCAAAACTGTGATTTTATTATTGTTATTTGCTAATAACATAATAATAGAGATCACTATAGACCAAGAACAACTATTATTGTTATAGGTAATATCTAGCTATTATAGTTATAAGCCTAACTGATGAGTCACTTGAATTGAATGGCCTTAAAATTATACACAAATGGGTTTCTTATGGGAAGCTATTTATTATCTAATCTAAAGTTTAATAAAAAGTGTACATGAGAAAACATTTGAAATGTAATTTTAATGCTACTATTATATGATACAAATCTACATTTTAATGCACTGTAACCCATTTCTATTCTGTGAAAAGGTGAGGAATAAAAAGCTTGTGTCTCCTGTAGGGTTGCAAAAAATATTCAACAAGTTTAACAAATTTAATCATTGAATTCATTCAAAAACAGTAAAATAATTCAAACCTAATTGCCAGACAGGGTGCTGTACTTTCTCAATGTGGTGTGGCATCAATAAAATCTATCCTCAAAGCATTCAATTTTTTATAGTGAAAAAAAAAATTATAGTAAGTAGCTACAGCCAAGTGAAAGCAAAATCAAGAAGAAACATCCACAGATCCAGAGATTGCGGAAACTGTAAATTTGCTGTAATGCAAATCTGAATTAGCCTGGCAGAATCAGCACATGAAAAGGAAACATCCAGGTGCGAGTGCCTGTGAGAGCTCATTTAAAGATTTAAAGCTATGGTAACAGTCTTAACACTAGGTACTGCCTGAATTTGTTTCCTTTACTGTTCTGGTCCACTAGCTAACATTGCAGAGAAGTTTAAATTGAATGCAAGTAACAGGGAACATCCTAACTCGCTCTCTGAACCAGCAAGAATCCTGATGGCACTGTTTACAGAGACCACAGAGTTTAGCACATGCTCTTAGTCACATTAATCCCCACATTCTGTGACTTGGTAAAAAACTCTGAAGCTGGTCATTAAAAATATGACTTAATCATCTTTATACCACAGCTGTGAATCTTATTGGTCAGAAGGTGTTGACTGACTGATTTTCTATAATCACACAGCAGTTCACAAGCATAAACAAACACACACAAGTGAAGTGAATAACTTTATCTCGTTACAATGGCACCTGTCAAGGTTCTCGAAGTCGATGTGTTGGAAGCAGGAAAAATGGGCAAGTGATCTGAGCTACTCTGACAAGGGCCAAATTGTAATGGCTAGAGGACTGGGTCAGAGCATTTCTAAAACGTCAGGTCTTCTGGGGTGTTGCCAATATGCATTGGTTAATACTTACCAAAAGTGGTCCAAGACTGGACAACTGGTGAACCAGTGACAGGATCATGGGTGCCCAAGGCTTACTGATGCTCTTGGGGAGTAAAGGCTAGCCCATCTGGTCCGATCCCACAGAAGAGCTACTGTAGCACAAATTGCTGAAAAAAGTTAATGCTGGCTATGATAGAAAGGTATCACACAGTGCATCGCAGCTTGCTGCGTATGGGACTGCGTAGCCGCAGACCGGTCAGAGTGCCCATGCTGACCCCTGCCCACCACCGAAAGCTCCTACAATAGGCATGTGAGCATCAGAACTGGACCATGGAGCAATGGAAGAAGGTGGCCTGGTCTGGTGAATCACATTTTCTTTTACCGAAATTACGGCCGGGTGCGTGTGCGTCAATTACCTGGGGAAGAAATGGCACCGGGATACACTATAGGAAGAAGACAAGCAGGCAGAGGCAGTGTGATGCTCTGGGCAATGTTCTGCGGGAAAACTTTGGGTCCTGGCATTCATGTAGATGTTACTTTGACATGTACCACCTACCTCAACATTGCGCTTGTAAATTCCCCACCAAAGAGGCCATTTTTAATGTGAATATCTTAAAAGCATTCACTAGCATCTGTACATTTGTGTCTGTCTTTCTATCGATTAACTATACCTATTAATTATTAACTATTATCTATTAATTACCTATCATTTATCTAGCCATATACAATTGACTGTAAAAGTGTGCATACTCTTAGGACAAAAGTAATTTTAATTTATAAAAAATTTTATTTATAGCAACAATGCATTTAGTGCGGTAAAGTTGAAAGATGTTCCTTTATTATTACGTAACAAAAGTGTCCAAATACAAAGTGTTTAAGATATTAATAGTAAAAAATAATTATATCACTTCAAACGTTTGCATTTTTGTTTCTAAATGTGATATTTTAAA
Source organism: Pangasianodon gigas (assembly GCA_022758105.1). Classification (NCBI taxonomy): domain Eukaryota; kingdom Metazoa; phylum Chordata; class Actinopteri; order Siluriformes; family Pangasiidae; genus Pangasianodon; species Pangasianodon gigas. The sequence goes on along the minus strand of CM040468.1, from coordinate 13,537,656 downwards.
AAAAACTCTAATGTCTTGCCCAGCTGCCTCCAACTTCTTTCATATCATCTGAAAAACTTGCCCCATTTGCTTCTTGGCATATTGATTGATTAGCCAATTTTTGTCCATACTTCTTTACATGTCTGCCTACTTCATATCAGGTCTGGAGACCTGAGAGTCATGGCGAACATTTTCCTATAAGCTTTTCATTCTTTTCAACATATTTAATTTAGCCTACGTTCACTTTTGTTGCTTTTGTCTTGGATTTGTTTTACACGTTTCTTTTTGTCCATGGGAGATCCAATCTTTTGCATTCAACTTCATCTATCTTAGTGTGAAAGAAGTAAGTATATGAGACAGGAGGATTTCTTGCACACTTGTGTATTACAGATTACAACATTGTAATCTGTTTATTACAACATTGTGTTTCTTGTTAGCCAAACATATGTAGGTCTATGTGTCTGTATGCATGTTTACCTCTGTTTTTATGCTGTAGCTATTTCCATTCGTCATTTATCTGTCTACCTGTGTGTTTATTTTCATTAGGTAGTGTGACTCGTTGTATGTGTGCTCCATCAACACCACATGAAAGAACATTAATAATGTAATGAGGAGGAGGAAAGCATGACGCTGGAGTTTTTCATATCATCATGTAAGGATCTCATTGCTGATAAAGTCACTCTTTTTTAAAGCTTGCTTTCTAGTAGTTAGGCTATACCCTACATATACACAAAAACACAGCTAGCTAGCTGTACACACAGGCAAGCAGCGTGTGCTGGTTTACAGAATAATCCGATACTTCACACACACACACACACACACAGAGGCAGGGAACACACAGCTAGCTAGCTGTACACATTGTACAGTTGTTGAGTTGTTACCTTCAGTGTGACAGCTGGAAGAAAGGATGCTGCTCGGAGGACGGAAGATGTAAGGCAGGTACCGGGAGAAGCATTTCATCTTTTTAGCGCGCGCATCACTCCTGCTCAGACACACAACTGTGAGAAGCTTATTCCTTTCTTCAGCCTCGGTTCATGTGTACATGGAGCGTCCGAGGGAGAAGAAACGGCGCTGCGGTGAACCATACTGATTCCTCTACTCTCCAGCAGACGCGAATATGTCTTATTTCAGTGGCGAGGCCGGTGGGAGAGGATTTATGGTGGAAAGGGAGGGCGGGAAGAGAAAGGGGGCGGTGCTTCGAAGCGAGGGCGGTAAGCGCGAGACGGGCTGGTTTCAGCGCTAGCACCTGCTTCGTCACTGGTCGCATACTTACTGTGTCGGAAGTTAGGAAATGTTGCGGATAGGCAGAGGGCTGGTTTTAGGCTACGTTCACACAGCAGGCAAAAGTGGCCCAAATCCGATTTTTTTTTTTGTTAGGCTGTTTACACTGTGTTTTCAATGTGGCCTATATCTGGCTGGCATTAGTCTGAACAGATCGCGCTCCTAAACTGACCCGCATGCGCAAAGGAACAATGTATCACGTGATGCCTTCAAGCTCGCTTTAAAAAAACGGCGCGTTATTCGGCCACTTCTTTGGTTCGCGTCCTTAGTTTCTTAACATTTTGTTTTTAAACTTTTAACTTTTGGCATTGCAGCCGGGTTCTTCTATGGCCGCTTTCGGCCATTTCTTTTGAGATCTCATCAAACACGGAGCAGTTGCGATATGTGCCTTCTGATTTTGCTTGTACAGCAACAGCAAACCTTGAGAGGAACCAGACTCAAAAGGGAACAAATTTGAGGTCTGTTACCTCACTATCCTACCTCTGAAATCCTTCTTCACTATTATCCTCCATCTTTCCTTCCCGGTAGCACGAACTTATACGAATGTCGAGTTGGATTGACGTAAAAGTCGCATGAATTATGATCTTCGTTGCACTGCCACGTATCAGATTCAGTGTGTTTTTTGCTGTTCACCCAGCCATACAGGTAACAAATCTTAGCCTTAGTGTACTACGACTTCAGGTTCTGGTTATCTAGATTTCTGGGTAATGTTTATTAATGCTAATTCAGGAATCATTACATGAGCTCAATTTGTGAAGTAAAGAAATAAGCTCACAGTCCTGCATAGATTCAATTCATTTTTATTTTAACAATGGACACTGTCACAAAGCGGCTTTACAGAAATATATAAATTCAGGATATAAATTTTAAATTTATGAATTTATCCCTAATGAGCAAGCCAGAGGTGACGGTGGCAAGGAAAAACTCCCTGAGACAATATGAGGAAAAAATCTTGAAAGGAGCTAGATTCAAAAGGGAACTCATCCTCATCTGGGTGACACCAGATAGTGCAGTTATAAATAATTCCCTTCTATAACTGTAAACTATATGGTCTAATAGTGCAATTGTGTAACCATGAAATTCATTATAGTTTTCACATGAAGTCTATTTTGTTGAAGTTATCAGTTGTTCACTGATGGAGACTTGAGTGCAAAACTGTTCGTGGCAATTGCAGTCCTAAAGCTATTATAGCAATTGTAGTCCTAAGCCATTGTAGTAAAACTGTTCTTATCAATTGCAGTCCGAAGCCATCTTGATGGTTTCTAAGTGGTACCATCCACAGTAATCTCATGTAACTTTAGGCTGTCTGTGTGGGGCTATACTCAGCAGCAGCGAGTGGTTTCCAAATGATGAGAAATCCAACCAGAAGTAGGGTATCAGGATGGGTCAGGCAGGCCCAGAGAGCAGAATGGGTCAGGATCACTGGCATCTCAGGAGTAGCATGTGTAGCTCGACAGAGAGGGGGAGAGAGCGAGAGAGAGAGATTATTAGGTATGCTAGTTGTCATGACACTGTACACAGCTATGACAGCATAACTAAAAGGGAGAGCCAGAAGGAAACACAGACATGAGGGCACCCTGGGACATAAAGCAGCCAGCCACCGTCAACAAACCTGAGTGAACACATGAGAGTGGGGGGTGACAGCATCCAAACATCCCAGTTCACCACAACACTCCATGCTCATGAACCCTCCAGATCTGCTCCTTTACCTAAGGAAAAACTATTCACAAAAGGCTTGACTAAACAAATATGTTTTCAGGCTGGACTTAAACACTGAGACTGTGTCTGAGTCCCGAACACTAATTGGAAGGCTGTTCCATACCTGTAGGTCTTTATAAGAAAAAGCTTTGCCCCCTGTTGTAGCCTTCACTATCCGAGGTACCAACAAGGAGCCTGCACCTTTTGATCGAAGTAGGTGTAGCAAATCATAAAAGACCAAAATCTCACTCAGTTAATGCAGCATGAGACCATTCAGTGCTTTACAGGTCAATAGTAATATTTTAGAATCATTGCGAAATTTGATTGGGTGCCAGCGCGATGTGGATAAGATAGGGGTGATGTGGTCATATCTTCTGGTTCTAGTAAGAACTCTGGCTGCTGCATTCTGGACTAACTGGAGTTTGTTTATGCACCTACTGGAATATTCAGACAGCAAGGCATTACAGTAATCCAACCTAGAGGTAACAAATGTATGAACTAGTTTTTCTGCATCGTATAGTGACATTATATTTTTTATCTTAGTAATATTTCTGAGATAAAAGAAGGCTATCCTAGTAATATTATCTACATTCGCTTCAAATGAAAGATTGGAGTCAGTAATCGCACCAAGGTATTTTACTGCTGCACATGAAACAGAAAGGCCATCCAGAGATATTATGTAATCAGAAAGCTTACTTCTAGCTGCCTGTGGTCTGAGTACAAGTACTTTTGTCTTGTCAGAATTAAGTAAGAGACAGTTAATAAACATCCAGTTTCTAATGTCTTTTACACATTCTTCAGTTTTATTAAGCTGGTGTCTCTCATCTGGCTTTGCTGAAACATACAACTGTGTGTCATCAACATAACAGTGGAAGCTAATACAGTGTTTATGAATATTTTTACCCAGTGGTAGCATATATAAAGAAAAAATAGTGGGCCTAAAACAGAACCTTTACCTTAGTACATGTAGAGAAGTACTATTTACCATTTACATCTACAAATTGATAACAATTAGATAAATAAGACCTGAGCCAGGAGAGGGCCATTCCCTTAACACCAGCAACATTTTCTAGACTATCAAGGAGAATAGTATAATCAATGGTATCAAAGGCTGCACTAAGGTCAAGCAACACAAGCAAGGAGACACAACCCTGATCAGTGGCCAGTAGTAGGTCATTTACCACTTTAACCAGTGCGGTCTCTGTGCTATAATGAGGCCTAAATCCTGACTGATACATTTCATGAATGTTATTCCTATGTAGGTACGAGCATAACTGCTGTGCTACAACCTCTTTTTTTTTTTCTTTCTTTTTTTTTTTTTTTTTTATAGGATCTTGGACAACTGACAGGAGTCGAGGTCAGGTTTTTTTAATCAGGGGTTTGATAACTGCTAGTTTAAAAGATTTAGGTACTTAGCCTGTGCTAAGGGAAGAATTGATTATTCTTAGAAGAGGTTCGATTGCTTCTGGAATTATCTGTTTGAAGAAACATGTAGGTAAGGGATCTAGTATACAGTTTGATGATTTTGAGGGTGAAATTAGTTCAGTCTCTCGGAGGGGAGTAAAACATTCTAGTCGTTGATCTGTTAATGGTTATATCATTATCTACAGGGTTAGTTATAAAACTGTCTGGTTTTAAATTTATAGTCTGAATTTTTTGCCTGATGTTTTCAATTTTGTCTTCGAAAAAAATTCATGAAGTCATCACTGCTACATATTGATGGTGTGCATGTTTCTGTGGTGGCCTTATTCCTAGTTAATTTTGCTACAGTATTAAATAAGAATCTAGGATTATTTTTGTTATCTTCTGTTAGGGTGGAGAGATATGTTGATCTAGCAGCACTAAGGCTCTCCTTCCATGCTGTTTGAAATACTACCAATTTAGTTTTAGTTTCGCCATCCAGCTAAGTGTTAATATGGCCTAAAGTAAAATGCAGTAGCCAACAGTTGTGCAGTAGCTGCAAGCAATATTAGCACATTACATTACATCACATGGTAGTCTGGCAGAAGTGGGCATGCGATTGGTAGCAGGACATGAGGGCATTTACATATACAGTGGGATAGGAAAGTATTCAGATCCCTTCAGTTAGACTGATAGACTTCAACAGACTTTCTTGGCCACCAGTCTACACACAATAACTCGTAATGACAAAAATGTCAACATTTTTGCAAATTTATTAAAAATCAAAAACTGAAATCTCTCATTTAGATATGTAATCAGACCCTCTATTCAGTACATTGTAGAAGGACCTTTGGCAGCAATTACAGCTTTGAATCTTCTTGGGAAAGTCTCTACAAGCTTTGCTCACCTGGATTTTGGCAGATTTTCCCATTCTTCCTGGCAGATCTTCTCAGGCTCAATCAGATTGGATAGGAAGCATCTGTGAACTGCCATCTTCCTTTCTCTCCACAGATGTTCATGGGGTTTGCAAACGTCTGGGCTTTGGCTGGGCCAATGAAGACTTGTCAGAAACTTGTCTAAAGCCGCTCCAGCATTGTTTTGTCTGTATGCTTCAGATTGTTGTTGTGCTGAAAGGAGAACATAGTCTTTCCCCTGACACGACTGAGAAACCCCATTTCAGGCTTAATGACAAGTTCCTGTGTTTAAAGTCAGTGGTCTAAGACACTATTGACACTATTGAGAAACCCCAATCTGGTATTCTTGCAGGCATGAACACACAGATTTACATAATAAGAAGGGGGCACACAGAAAATCACAATCTTCACAATCTTCACAATAATACATCAGGGCTTAAAGAGACAAACTAATCATTAACTAAACATCATAGTCGAGGTCAGGAGGCAGAGAGGAGATGATATGAATCAAGCCAGGAGGCAAGAGACCATGACATCGGCAAAACCAGGAGGTGGAGGGGCCCACAATTTGGCATAGTCAGGAGACAGAGAGACCATGACATCAAGAAGACAGGAGGCAGAGAGACAACAATGTTGATGAAGCCAGAAGGTGGAGAGACCATGACATCAATGAAGCCAGGAGGCAGAGAAACCACAACGTCTGTGAAGCCAGGAGGTAGATCACCTTCTTCAGGGGAGCAAGGAGGCAGAGTAACATCCTCAGCAGAGCAGGGAGGTGGGACAATTTCCTCAGAGGAGCAGGGGGTGGAGCAATGTCCTCAGCAGAGCAGGGAGGCAGAGCAATGTCCTCAGCAGAGCAGAGAGGCATCAAAAAGAGGCAATCTATATTTAGAAACAGGAAACAAGAATAAGGGTCTAAGCCAGGAAATACAGAACATGAAAACTATGAAGCTAGGAAATAAGGCTCAGAAACGTATGTATACATTGGAGGAGACTTTGCAAGCAAACAAACACGTCAGGGCTTAAAGAGACAGACTAATCATTAATGAACTGAAAGCAGATGGATACAATCAGGAGACACACAAATGACAAGACAAAGGATAGAGACAAGACCATGGCATGGTGTACATATTAGGACATCCTCAGACCTCGGCGTCAGTTCTCAGCCATATGACAAATGGCAAAATGGTGTCAGACATAAAGGCATCAGGCAAAGCGGCCTCAGACTGAACAGCTTCAGGTGGAAGGTTTGCATTGCCCTGCCCCCATGTGACATCATGTCTGCAGGAGGTTCAGAAGCAATTCAGAATGGTAGATGCAGACAGACAGGTAGAAACGGAAGGTAAGCCGTAACTGATATACTTTATTCTTACTTTTTTATGAACTTACTTTTGTATGAAGTTTTAGGGCTAGACAGAATGAACATGTCCCACTGCAATTATTTAGTATTATTCATGAGTTTTCTTTACATGTTTAAAAAGTTAGCTAAACAAAATATTGCAGCTAGCTAGCTTGAATGTTGGAGAGTTAAATAAAAATCATGAATAACACTAAATAATTGCAGTGGAACATGTTCTGTTCTGTATACAACTTAATCAGTATAACAGTAAAAAAGTAAGAATAAAGTATATCAGGTACGGCTTACCTTCCGTCTCTACCTGTCTGCATCCAACGTTCTGAACTGCCTGCAGACATGATGTCACATGAGGGCGGGGCAATGCAAACCTTCTACCTTCAGTTTGAGACCGTTTCGCCCGATACCTTTATGTCTGAGGCCTTTTTGCCCAATGCCTTCATGTCTGAGGCCCTTTTGCCCGATGTCTTTATGACTGAGGCCCTTTTGCCCGCTGCCTAACTGTACAAGACCTGACACCTGGCATAGTTTTTCTGAGTCCTGCAGCCTTTTAGTCTGAGGCGCAATGCCGTTTTTTTCATATGGCTGAGAACTGACACTGAGGTCTGGGGATGTCCTAATATGTACACTGTACCTGGGGCCTCATTTATCAACCATGCATACACATAGTTTTGTGCATAAACGGTGCTTGTATTTTCTATAGGCATTGTATTTTGGTATTCTGTACTTGTACATTGGCACCACCTACTGACAATGTTCTGCATGCAGTTTAAGTGATGTGACTTGTTCTTAGTTGATGATGTCACCTACTCCAACTGCCTTCAGCTAAACAGATATACTGGAATTTCCTTGTCTGTGTGGTTATTGGAGAGGAGTTTTAGTTGCTTGCTGATTTAAGCAAGATGCTTGAGGTTGAGGAAGGAACAGTGCATATGCATGTTTCTATGCACTGAATGGGATTTATCAAGTTTCTCTTATGTGTGAGGATGTGTGTGTATTTCCGCACACTCCTGACCATGCGTATGCAAGAAAAATGTAATAGCAGGTAAACGGACTATGCAGAGCTTCTATGTAATGTACTGTCTATCATATCAGCATATCAGAGAGTAATTACTGATCTCGGTGCTCACAAGATGGAGACAGATGACACAGACGGAATGTAAAGTAAAATCGTATAAAAGGAACATTTAAAAGTCGATTGGGATTATGCCTTGTTTGAAGATTTGGCTCATGCAGTTTTGCTCAGGGAATGTGTTTTTTATATATAGGTGGTGCCTCCATGGATCGGATTTGTTTGTCCAGCATATCCCACAGATGCTCGACTGGAGTGAGATCTGGGGAATTTGGAGGCCAAGTCAACACCTTGAACTCTTTGTCATGTTCCTCAAACCATTCTTGAACAATTTTTGCAGTGTGGAAGGGGCCATTATCCTGCTGAAAGGGGCCATTGAGATTAGGAAATACCGTTGCCTTGAAGGGGTGTACTTGGTCTGCAAAAATGTTTAGGTAGGTGGTACGTGTCAAAGTAACATCCACATGTATGCCAGGACCCAATGTTTCCCAAGAGAACATTGCCCAGAGCATCACACTGCCTCTAACAGCATGCCTACTTCCCATAGTGCATCCTGGTGCCGTCTCTTCCCCGGGTAAGCGACGCACATGCACCCAGCCATCTACAAGGTTTAAAAGAGAACGTGATTCACCAGACCAGGCCACCTTCTTCCATTGCTCCATGGCCCAGTTCTGATGCTCACGTGCCCATTGTAGGCACTTTCAGTGGTGGACTGGGGTCAGTATGGGCACTCTGACTGGTCAGCCCCATACGCAACAAGATGTGATACAATGTGTGTTCTGACACCTTTCTATCATAGCCAGCAGTAACTTTTTCAGCAATTTGTGCTACAGTAGCTCTTCTGTGGGATCGGACCAGACGGGCTAGCCTTCGCTCCCCATGCACATCAGTGAGCCTTGGGCACCCATGACCCTGTCACCAGTTCACCGGTTGTCCTTCCATGGACCACTATTGGTAGGTACTAACCACTGCATACCGGAAACACCCCACAAGACCCGCCATTTTGGAGATGCTCTGACCCAGTCATCTAACAATCACAATTTGGCCCTTGTCAAAGTCACTTAGATCCTTACGCTTGCCCATTTTTTCTGCTTCCAACACATCAAATTTGCATGTGGTAGGCAGGCAAGTTATCATTCGGCATTTCTTTGGCTCTGTTGTATCCTTGTCTTTTGAAGGAAGGAAAGTGGTTCCAGATGTTAACACTCTGGGTTGCTGTTAGGGTCATGGATGGCATCATTTAAGGGCCTGGATAGTTTTTCGTGCAAGGCATATAGAAGCTTAACTCAGAAATTCCAGTTGTGTGTCCTGTTGATGACTTGTTGGATCTCACTACCTGTGAAGTCACTCCAAGTATCAGTTGGTACGGGCCTGTGGGCTTCTTCCTCGTGTTGTAGCTTTGGCGTTATGGGCAATGTCTTCTTCCAGGATTCCATGCCTTGTTACTTGTTACTGAGACGGTGGTTTCTTCAGGGTGCCTTTCTGTTCATTTTGTTGACAGTATAATTTATTTGCATCCTTGTGAAAGAGCTTGTTCTGGTGGTAGTGGTTCCTCCACTTTGTGAACCTTCTCAGTTGCTGGGCTGTGGCCTGAAGCTTCATCTTGATTGATTGCTCTTTCCATCTGCCTGATATTTGTGGTAGATGCTTCTTACCTTAGCATGTACTTGCTTAGTTGTGACTCCCTTCTTCAGTTCACCAGTATGGGGAGGTATTGCCAATGGTTGTCAATCCTTGTTGAATTCTCTTCTTCCATGCCAGTCCTTGTCTTGATTTTGCAACTCTGTGAGGTTTAGGTGGCCATTCTTGATCATCACAGAGAGGGCTGTGGACTCTGCTTGCATTGATGTTGCAGCCTCAAGTAGGCTATCTTGAGTATTGGACTTGGTCTGGTTGCAATCTGAGGTATTGCTTAAAGAAATTTCCAAAACAATAGCTAACCTGTCAATCCCAGCTGCATAGGCACCCTATTGTTATTCTACCTTTTCTTCTTCTTCTTTTTCTTCTGGCTGGAGTGTCTATGGCAGCCCATAGAACTGTCTGGTAAAAAGTTGTGAAATTTGGCACACTGATTGGGGAGGGTCTAAGGAACATTCTGACCAAATTTAGGCCAAGTGCTGCCAAAGTTCTAGTTCCACCATTGGGTCAAATTTGGGCCTAATTTAGGTCAGAATCACATGTAACTGTTGAGACATGTCTCAGCAAACAGCAATGTGTGAGGTCTGAATAAGATTTGTGCAATTTTGGTATTAACTTCTCATTATGACTGTGTAACTCAACTCTGAATACCCTGTATTTATTTTTACTGTTTAAGGTTTCTGGCATTACAAAGCCTTCTAACACATTTGAAATGCTAAATAAAAATCCAATTCTAGGAGAGTCTTTGCCCCCCTCCCCCCACCAAAAAAAACCATCATCAATGGAGCCTGGCTGCAGACATGCACACCCTGCACATGCACTATCAGCCTCATTGATGTCACATGCACGCACTGCCACAAAGACAGTTCTTTGCAGTTTCTGTTGATTATGTGGTGAAGAATCTTGAACAGTGTCATAGTGGTAGTTTTCATTTTCTATCCAAATCATCATTAAATTTTTTTGTTATTTTTATTTTTGTTTAATCATTTATTATTTCTATTACAACACACACACTGTATATAAACATCAATAATCTGGCTCCTGATTCTTGTGTGTGTGTGTGTGTGTGTGTGTGTGTATATACAGTCAGGTCCATAAATATTGGGACAGTGACACAGTTTTGGTAATTTTGCCTCTGTACACCACCACAGTGGATTTGAAATGAAGCAGTCAAGATGTGACTGAAGCGTAGACTTTCAGCTTTAATTCAAGGGGTTTAACAAAAATATTGCATTAACCGTTTAGGAA
>CM040468.1:13468499-13526971 GCA_022758105.1 Pangasianodon gigas | reverse complement strand
TGGAGGAACTCTGTAAAAAATGGCTGTAATTCCTAAACGGTTAATGCAATATTTTTGTTAAACCCCTTGAATTAAAGCTGAAAGTCTACGCTTCAGTCACATCTTGACTGCTTCATTTCAAATCCACTGTGGTGGTGTACAGAGGCACAATTACCAAAACTGTGTCACTGTCCCAATATTTATGGACCTGACTGTATACACACATATATATGTATTACACTCACTGTTCACTTTATTGAGAACATCTGTACAGTTATCCAAACAGCCAATCAGCACAATCCATAAAATACTGATCTTCTGGGATTTTCACACACAACAGTCTCTAGAGTTTACACAGAATGGTGCAAAAAACATAAAACATTGAGTGAGGGACAGTTCTGTGGGTGGAAATGCCTTGTTGATAAGAGAGGTCAGAGGAAAATGACCAGATTGGTTCGAGCTGCTAGAAAGGATATAGTAACTCATATAATCACTCTTTACAACTGTGGTGAGCAGAAAAGCATCTCAGCATACACAAAGCATCGAACCTTGAGGCTATCATGGGCACAGACTCACCGAAACTGGACAGTTGAAGATTAGACAAAATAATCATCTTTTCCGGTCTTTTTCCAGTCTTCAGCTGTCCAGTTTCAGCGAGCCTGTGCCCACGATAGCCTCAGATTTGTGCTCACCGCAGAAAGCACCTACAGTGGGCACATGAGCATCAAAACTGGACCATGGAGCACAATGAATCACGTTTTCTTTTACATATGGATGGATGGGTGCGTGTACCTTGCTTACCTGGGGAAGAGATGGCACCAGGATGCACTATGGGGAAAAAGGCAAGGCAGTGTGATGCTCTGGGCAATGTTCTGCTGGGAAACCTTGTGTCCTTGCATTCATGTAGATTGACAAGTACCACCTACCTCAACATTTTTGCAGACCAAGTACATCTCTTCATGGCAACAGTGATGGCAGTGGCCTCTTTCAGCAGGATAATGCACCCTGCCACACTGCAAAATTTGTTCGGGAATGGTTTGAGGATCATGACAGAGTGGTCAAGGTGCTGACTTGGCCTCCAAATTCCCCAGATCTCAATCTGATAGAGCATCTCAGAATCAGAATCAGCTTTATTGCCAAGTACCGTGGGTTTACAAGGAATTTGTCTTGGTGTACTGGTGCTAAGAATAACAGTAAAACACAAGAAATAAAGATAATATTAATAAGGTAAACAACTATGAGCATAAATATAGTAATATAAAAATTTAGGAAAATAAAATAAAAATAGAGACATTAACTGTACATTAGTGCAGGATGTGCACAAGTGGGCCAGTGCAAATGCTCACAGTTTGAAGTAAGAAGGTGCAGTATAGCAGTCTGAGACATGTGCATTAATATAACGCATATGAAACAGCAAAGTGGGGTTTTTCATTAATGTCCATGGAGGCGGACAAGAGACCATCTGTGGGATGTGCTGGACAAACAAGTCCATGGAGGCACCACCTCGCAACTTACAGGACTTAAAGGATCTGCTGTTGACATCTCGGTCTGCTGACATCTTCAGAGGTGTTGTGGAGTCCATGCCTCGATGGGTCAGAGCTGTTTTGGCGGCAGTGGGGGAACCTACACAATATTAGGCAGGTGGTTTTAATGTTTAGGCTAATCGTTGTGTGTGTATGTATGCATGTGTGTGTGTGTGTGTGTATGTATGTACATATATATATATATATATATATATATAATATACACACACACACACACATATATATAAATATATAATATGCTAACATTTGTTGGCTCATAAGATAACTAAAAATTTGACATCTGTGTCAAATTTATGCTATTTTTGGCTACTGCAACAATGTTATGGTTATGTATTTATCTATTACTCTTTCTAGCTTACCTATTTAGCCTCCAAATGAGCAATCTCTATGGCTGGCTGCTTAGCTAACATGGCAGCTACTCACTATATAAGTAATAAATCACCACAGGGCCATTATAGGAAAATAATCAGTAATGGGGCACATCCCAAAATGTTTTATTACTCTTATACCACAGCTATTTGCCAATGATTGGAATTTTATTTATTAAGGATTGACATAATACTTTTTATCCATTTATAGTTACACCTAATCTTGTGGAACAGCCGCAAAACAAATTAGTTGCTGTTGTCACTTACATTATAGTAGCTATAAACTGTTGCTCCTTCCACAGCCTTTTTTCTCTCTTTAATAAGGAAAAGATGCATTTCGTCATGTTACTGAAAAACCACAAAGCTTAATTTCCTCTGTCTTGGACACTTTTCCTTGCAGTGGAAACTGGCTTTGGGAATGTGGAATGTCACTTCACTTGCAGGCAAAGAACCTGAGATAGTATGTGAGGTGGACAGATATGTCATCCAGTCTCTGTATAAGGGCAGTCAGAATTTTGTTCACATTCTTGGCATTAAGTTGAAATCATTTAAGGTGGGTTTTGTGAAGCGTATGTCTTTAGAGGCATCCACTATGAGTGGCTAGAGGTAACTTGGCACCATCCGAAGTGTATCTCCAAATTTCACTGTTGAGTGTCAGGTGGCTGGGATGAAAACCATCACTTCTAAATCTGAGGTGATGGTTCTCTCCTTGACAAGAATGGGATGCTCCCTTCACATGAGAGGACAGACCTCAGAGATGAGTTCTGGTCATGACTGAAACAATAAGTGTGAAAGAATAAGCTGTGGTCATGAGTGAAAGAACAAGATCACACCTCTGTGATAGATTGAGGAACTTAACAATTTTGGAGTAAGGCCTTTGCTTCTCATGAGAGAAGCTAGTTGAGGTAGTTGAATTACTTATTAGAAAAAGAATCTAAATGTTTAGAGAGGGTTGGGAATTCTCTATGGCACACCCAGATGCAAAAAAACTAGGATTAAAGCTGGAATTCTGCACTTGTTCATTTTAATCCATGAGTGCTAGACTAGAGAGCCAAAACAATTACATATCTACATCAGTGTACAATTTAGTAAATGCATCCATTGCTTCTGTTTTCTATTCAAATCAACTAGGCATGCAAATGTCTAATGAGGTCATTTCTGAGCAGGAACAATTCATGATGAGTCTTATTTCCTCTTTCTAAAAAAAAAATAAAGTGGCAGATCTAGCCATGAGGGAGCGCTCCAGTCATGCATAAAATACAACCTGCATTTCTAGCACAGATTCATGGTCAGTTGCAGGGAAATCAAACTTATGTACATGAATCTGAGAGCTTGCTGTGAAACGGTGCAGCTGGTTTTCAGACCTCATGTATAATTTCTTTCTTTTTTTTTTTTCCTGTAACAAGTCACTTATGTACTTATGGTTTATAATGGCAATGGTAAAGTCAATAGCAGGTGCCTGGGGGTGGTTAAAGGAGGCCATCTGTGTGTGTGTCAGCATAATGTCTTCATGTTCTCCCTTTCAGTGCCACCATCACATTATGTACTGATATTTGTATGAGGCACTTTGTGTGTGGTATATGGTCTACATTAATCACTGTGACACACACACACTCACATTTAAATTTAAATTCACTCTGTTAGTGTATAGTAGAGTCTTATGTCTGTGAAGAAATTACACAGTAGACTTAATATTACATCTGTGCATTATATTTATATGACAAAAAATTACAATTTATTAAAAGATCTTACAGAATGCCATGTTAACAATAAACAGTAGTAGTGGCATAATTACTGATTGACGCAGTGGTGTCTGTGGGTAGAGGGTTGGGGGTGTGTGGAGGTCTAGGATATGGTTTACGCATCTGGCTGTGTGTATGGCCATCCCTTTCTACTAGTGCAGGAAGGAGACCGTGCCTAACAAATTGTACATATCAGCAGAAGGGCTACAGCTAGTAATTATATATGTACAGAATGTACCTCTGTGGTAGGTTTAACTAATAAAATAATCAGTGAGTGTAAATGTAAGTTTTGTGTACCTAATAAAGTGGCCACCGAGTATATATTCAAACGCACACTTAACACATTTATACTTATTTATTCACTTACAAAGAAATAATACACTTTTGTGAATTAACTTCCTCAGAAAATGTCACTTTGTAATACACAAACAGGCTAAAAACAACTTGCAACATCCTATATGATCCCTGTAATGGGAGCGCTATGTGGTGTGAAATCAGATAAAAACAAATTTCTTACACAACTTAATGTACAATAAAAAAGAAATTAATATACTTAGCCATTAATATTCTTACAGTTGAAAATAAATGTAGAAAAAATATATATGGTAAACACTGAGTAAATAAGTTACTTCAAAGTAAAGTGCATCAATCGTTCAAATAAATCAGGACAGGTAGTCTATACATTGGGATATTTTAGGTCATTTTCGGATGCCACTGAATTTCTAACTAGGCCTGAGTAAACCATATAATGCTCATTTATAAATACCAGTGTTTCATAAATACCAATTAGTCATAGTTTTGCACTATTACGCTTTCATGAAGGTTCCATTTCCTTTATATTATTTAACTTGCCTTGTAGGTTTTCTAATAGTACAGTTATTAAAAAACATGAATAAAAGCACAATATACATAAAAATTATTTAAATTATCAATAATAAAACAAAAACATGTTTTTTCTAATTAGTAAAATCTGCAGATGCATACAGTATGTGCAGCTTATATTTTTGTCTTCATTTAGCTCTCTTTTTATTGCCAAAGATGCAATGTTTGTCCATATTAAAGTGTTCACATCTGATTATTAAATCCTGCTTATGAAAAATCAGTCATCACCGCTGTCGGTTAATCATTTTGGTAACATCACAAGTTAATAAACGCCACTTGTGGCCTGTTCATTTTTATTTGGTCTATTTTTTTTTTAATGCATTTAAAGTGTAGAATTGTTAAATGTTATATGTATGTATTATATGTTACATCAAGGTAAGTGCTACGTAGTGAGGAAATAAATGTCCTAGTTGTATTCTTCTCTACCCGACAACAGCCACAAAGGCATAATGAATATTAAATGATAGACAAACATATATTTATATACAACATTTATATAGTACTAGCTTAAGCAAACGCATATTAACCCAAACCTCTTCAGAATTTAATGAAAGATTTTGTTTAATACACATGCCAAAGACATTAATAGCACAGAATCAATTAAATGAATACCTTCAGTTTGTTTATCAATTACATGATACTGGTGGTTTCTCTGCAGCTGTTTTGTGTCCATCCATGTTGTTTGGAGCATCCAAGCTTAAGAACTGAACTCCGTGGGCTGAATGTAAATTGAACACCCTTGGAATTCAGTTCTCAAAGCCAAAACCTCAGTTCAGAGCAGTGTGAAATTTACACCAAATGTTTTGTCCTAAACCAAAAAAATAAGTGTATATATAATTAAATAATGAATTTGTACTTAAATGTGTTTTCCTGACATATCTTGTTGAGACATCACCTGTTGTTTTTCTCTGGGTTTGGGAATTTCTCTTTATTTCCTTGTTCCTCATCTGTAACTGTGCATGATTTAAGTTACACTTCCTGCATATATAAATGTCTAAGGTCAACAATAAATAACTGCTGCTATGTGAAACAGTTACTGGTCTCTACGGATTAAAAAAAAAAACGAAAATAGAGTTCATTCATGTGTCAATGTGTAAGGTCAACCATAAATAGCAATTGCAGACAATTTAAAAAAAGAGTAACTGGACTCTATGGATTAAAAGGTTTAAACTAAAAATATCTGATAGATGTTATTTGTATTATATGATCAAATCATCAAAAGACCAATTTATGGCATCCTAAAGACCTAAATGAGAAGAAATACAATGAACATAATTGTATAAGAAAAACTAAAAAACAAAAGAGGTACGAAATTATTTAATGAAGGCGCCCTGTTTTCTAGGTTTTATAAAGAAAGGAACTGACAAGCTAACAGGAAAAAGAACAAAGAAAATCTGTCCTGATACATTTCCTTATAGGTTAAGAAAAACATTAAAATAATTTATGAAAACATTTCTGCGAAGGAAAAGTCTCAGTGCTGCTACATCCTGCACTGTGCTTTGTTTCGAAAAGAATTTCATTAATTCTAAAATAAAGGAGGAGAAACCACAAAGCTGCCCAGCACATCATGTGTTCAAGTGTGTGTCCAATCCCAATGTCCTTAACTTGCCCTCCTATCTATAGCCTATTACTGCTTATTTATTTATTTTTTATCTTAATATTAAATATATCTAAACATCTGACCACTGCCTGCCTGTTTTAAAAATTATATCCCACTGGTTGTAATAAAAGTAAGACAACATGAGCTTTAAAAAAATAAATAAATAACAAGGTACACAAGTTCTTTACAAATCTGCTGTCACAGTGCAAAAAAGTGATAAATATAAAAGTTATGAGGGGAGAAATATTTATTTAAGCAAAAGTAGGATAGAAAAAAACCATTCAAGCCCTGTTGTGTGTAAGAGAAGCGCCGCCGGTCAGAACCAAGCATCACACACACATTTCACCTGAACACTAAACACGTGCAAAGCCACTAATAAAGATGCTCATCCTAATGCACACTGAGCTACTTAACATCTCTAAACGTCATTTATCTCTCCCCCTGTCGCGCTCACCTCTTATTTTGCCTTTTTCCTCCTATAAAGGCTCCGGTGAGTCATTCCGGTAGCAGCAGGCTCAGGATGCTGAATCATAAGTGCACTTGATGATAATATAAAAGGCGTGCACTGAGCCGCCTACTCCTCTGGCCCAGGCCCGTTTCGGCCTATATAAAGCGCGCGCTCATTTGCATATCATTTCTACTCGTGCACGCGCGCCCCCGTGGCCTGCGGTGGAAATTCCCGCTTTATCCTCTTTCACGCGCGCGCAGGCTGCCATGATAACGGAGCCGCGTCATTCGGCAGCACGGGCTTTTGAAACGGTGTTTGTGATAGCCTGAAGTCAACGCGCTGCTCAAATAACAACGGGCTGTGTTCATACCCCCCCCCTCCTCCTCCTCCTCCACCTCCACCTCTTCCTCCTCTCATCTATACGAGCTCGCTGTAAGGCGACGTGGTGTTTGAGAAAACCCCTAACCGCTGGAAACAGGAGGAAACGGCGGTGAAGCAGTCGATACACCATTTCCGCTCTGTAAACTCCGCGGGTTGTGACGGGGAAATCCTGAAGCACCACGAGCTTTCGCCTTCTGTAACCGTCCTAGCTGCTGTTTTTGAGCTTTGATCTTTAGTTGATTTTAAGCTTATCGATTAAAAATCGCCTTAAAACATACAGGAGCCTTGGAGCATTGAAATTCACTGAATCTTTGATACAGGTCATACTGCAGTGACCATTTAATGCTGAGTTGTTTAGCAGTTAATCTGCTTGCAAGATGAGAGAATGAGGATAATGTTGCCTGGGTTTCTTCATCTCATCTTATCTCATTTTATCTCATCTCATCTCATCATGGGTCCAAATCTTTATTCACACACTAAGGTCAGACCTATAGTGTAGTCCTCCTGCACTTGCACACATATATCCTCCACACAAAGTAGCCCGTCTTGACCCACATAAACACTTTTCTAAACTCACATGATAGAGGAAGTGAGTCACACTCACGTCAGGATCCAAATGACCTGAAGTCACAGGCACCAAATGACAGGAACTGAACATATTCATAAATATTGACGTTTCTGTTCTTAAAAACAAATATGTGAAGAAGAAAATATGAGCAGCAGTTTGACACGCACGCATGCACACAGACACAGACACACACACAGACACACACACACACACACACACTGTTGTTGCTATACCAAATGCAAGAATCTGCAGTAGTCAGCTGTTACTGTAAGACTGACCTTAACGCAAACATGACAGAAGTACTCTTGTTAAAAATACAGATCAGTTTACTCTTCTGTTTTAGTTCTCACTTCTGTTTTATACTTTAGGATATACTAGGTAGCCTATTTCTGAGTACTCAAGGGCTCTACACAAAAAAATTTTCCCACTTGTATGCAAAAAAAAAGTTTTGCTTTTCTCATTTTGAAACTGTTTTATAAACTATAAGGTACAATAATATAAAAAACAACAGAATATTTTTATATGAAATAAAGAGATTCTTTTCATTTTCTATTTTTAATCCTCCTCTACTCCTAATCAGTGGTCCCTTTCTAACAGGACTGATGTTGGCTGGGGTTTTTTTTAACTGGTGGACTGTTTATTCTTAAGCCAACACCGGCACTGAGGGACTGAATCATTCTAGCAGTGATGATAAAATGGCTAATGAGTGGACAGGTAGGTGGAGAACTACACACTTCTCCTACTTAAAGTATACAACATAGGAATAAGGATTTTTTTTAGCAAAGCAGTTAAAAATACAAAGGACATAATATCCAAATTAGTCAACAAAAATACACTGTATATACTATAGCTTATACTTTTGTATAGTAAATGTTTTATATTGTATAAGACCAATAGTAATCCTAGAATCTGAATATGGGCTTCAGGTTTAGGTTACTATCATTTACAGTTTATATATATATATATATATATATATATATATATATATATATATATATATATATATATATAGTTTTTATATTCTCTAGACAGTTGGTATGAGTATGCCATATTTTTACACAGAGGACAGATACAGTGCTATGGGCAAAAAGTGGCAGAACGTTTCCTAGGTTTCAGAAGCATGACGTCATGACGCAACGGTCAGCGGAAACACGTGACTTTGATACATCGGAGCGAATTGTCAAGCTGCTTCGCTTCCGCTGATGGGAAACGGTGTGGAAATGATATTTCCATTCTGACATTGCAACATATGCACTGTAGTCCGATATGACCGTGGATTTGGTGCAGTCCACAGACTTCCTCCTGCATGGCCGCGCTTCAGTAATGGACCTCTGCTTGTAAAGCACCTCTGCTTGTTAAACTGTCTGAATGTCTAGCGCCATGCTGCTGTACGCTTCATTAGGTCTTCTCTCTGTAATAATATGCGCTGGTCCAGCGCTGGGGGACTCGGGTTTCGCACAACTGGACGGCGCACCGCCTTCTAAAATCGGTAGGCTAGAGTGAATGCACCATAGTGCGAGCGGCTAACGCCAGCTAGCTACCATAGCTAAGTACAGAATGGTTTCCTACAAGGCATAGCCTGTAGTGCGCGTCATATGTTGTGACTTTTTATATTTCATACCCTAGGTAGTGCGCTAATAGAGTGTGAAGACTCATTTGAGATTGGACCGATGTGTGGACAATTCAGAAGGTTTGGATGTTTGGCATGTTAGTGAAATCTCTAATTACCGTCAATGTGTGTTTGTGTTTTCAGCTGTTATTGGTGCTGGAATCGGCGGAACAGCGACAGCGCATTTCCTGCGGCAGCATTTCGGACCGGAAGTGCGCATTGACGTGTTCGAGAAGGGGGAGGTCGGTGGTCGCCTGGCAACCGTCACCGTTAACAACCAAGCCTACGAAAGTGGCGGCTCCATCATCCATTCCCTCAACTTACACATGCAGGACTTCATGAAGCAGCTGGGTCTGTAGCTAGCTCTCACAGTGTTTAACAATTAGCAATTTACAATTACCTCTGATTGGTCATCTCTACTGATTCTATACTAATACAGTTGAAAAATGTATTTATTATGGCCAATATAGCATATTTGTATCTTCTGGAATATAAACAACAATTATGGAAATAGGCACAAAAAACCCCTTCACATAGGGGCTCTACCAGTATGATTTTACCTTGTTGCTGTCAAAACATCCCGATTTTACTCTCACATAAAAATATTCATGCAAGATTTTGTGTTGAAAATATCACATTACTATTTTAGTA
Source organism: Pangasianodon gigas (assembly GCA_022758105.1). NCBI lineage: Eukaryota > Metazoa > Chordata > Actinopteri > Siluriformes > Pangasiidae > Pangasianodon > Pangasianodon gigas. Next base: position 13,517,199 of record CM040468.1, on the reverse strand, counting down.
AAGATTCTTCTAACTACTAAGTTACTGTTCTAACTTTGCCCTCAGAGGAATCTCAACCAGAGAGGTTTCATTTCAAAGTATCCTGTGTATCTGAGAATACACTTACCAGTGTTTCTAGACGTCCTCAGAAACATTCTTAGATCTTGATGGGGAAATTCAAGTTGAGGAGGATTTCACTGATGTAGTCCAGGACACTGATCCTTATTCCACTGTTTTACTATGGTAGGGCTGAAATATCGAAGGAGTGTGGCCGGCAAGATGGCCGTGTTTAATGGTAAGGAGGTCACACTGGAAGAGACTGACTGGTACTTGCTGGACCTGTTCCGCCTGTGGTGGCGGTATGGCATCAGCTTTATCCGGATGCAGATGTGGGTGGAGGAGATCATGGAGAAATTCATGAGGTGAGGAATAGCACTTTTCCACTGAACAGAGCAGCACAGCATGGCTCCAAAACCAGGACTATCCATATCTTGATTGAATTTCTCATCACATAATACTGCCTGTGAAAGAAAAAAAAATTCTGTAGGTTCTCAGGTGGTGATAGGAATGAGTAGTAAAAAAAATATTTTTGAAATTAAGCTAGGTACATCTGATTTGATGCTAAAATGTGTATGCAGCACATGCATCCTAATGCAGCCAGATGTGCCAATACTTTACTGAAAATACAGTAAATAAATACTAAATATATTTTAGTGCAAACCTTTTTGGACAATATAAGTCTAATCCTTTTTGTTACTAAATTTTATGCCTGAAATAAAATATACTTCAAACATAAAGGAAGGTAAGGAGGAAAATTATTTCAGACATTTGACCGTGCTGTGACCCTGAACCACTCGTTCTTGAGATATCACACTAACGAGAATCTGAGAGAGATGAACGTATGAACAACTCGACAACATAATGCCTCCACCACCTAGTGGCAGAGGCATAAAAATAATGAGTTGTGCATTTTCAATGGCTGAATCTCAAGTGAACTATGCATGTAGAGCAGTAGGTAAGATCCAGCTCCGTTAAGTTATACCCTGTGTGGGGAGCAATAAAACAGAGAACAGTAAAATCAGAGAGAACAGAGAAAAAATGTAAAATCAAGCGACAAGAAAACACACCAGGGATAAATAAAATCAAATCTAAAAAATTAAATTGGTGGAGAAAACTGTGAAGTAAACAGAAAGAAAATTTAGCAGAAGTAGTGATTTCAGCCAGAGATATTATAAGGGTGATTCTGTGATAATTACATTTGACCAGTTGATGGTCTGCGCTATATTTAGCTTCTGACACAGTTAGCATGGTACATGGGCAAGAAGTGTGACCATATTCAGCATGGGTACGTCTTGCTTGGTGGTGGAAATGGTGATCAGCGTTAACTGTCTAGTCAAACCATGCCACGCTGCCTGGTGAATAAGGGGAACAGAAGTCACATCCATGTAACCTATATACATCTAACACAAAACATATGTTGAAGATCCTGTACAGAACAGATAAATTAATATTCTGCAGATTTCTTACAATTTATATAGTCCAGCCTACTTGCCCAAAAATAGCACTGTTTGCATGGCGATAAATGCCTAATTTTCTTGCATGAACTAGCAGTATATGTATATTACTATCTTTAAATTATTATATAGCTATACATTAGAATTGGTGGTGGTGGCTGATGACGTTACCACCCCAACACCCCCTTCTCGGTCTGGCAAAGTCTGGAGTGGAGTTTGTTATTCCGCTTATACCACAGCAATTTGCCAAAGATTACAATGTTTAATTTGTTAATGAAAGACACGTCACACATTTTCAGAGTTTATAGTTACATTTATTGTTGTGGAACGTCCGAGAGAGAAGTTGGCTTCTGACCTCACTTATGTTATAGCTGTAATAAACAGCCATTCTCTCACCAGCCTCTCTCTCTCTCTCTCTCTCTCTCTCTCTCTCTCATGCTTGCGCTCTCTAAAAACACAACCTGCCATTTTACCAAGAAAGCGTAAACTCCTCTGACCTAAAACTGTACTGGGAAATATTGCCAAGCACTGTGACTGTTACAAAGGGCTTACAACAGACTCCTTCCAGAAATGTTAAATAAATGTCTCCTAGTTACAAATGTCACCACATCAGTGTTATACGTATTACTTTGTTAAACGGCATATTTTTTAAACCCCTACAATAACAAGACTACCTGAATTTCCCTTCGGGGATTAATAAAGTTTATCTTATCTTATCTTATCTTATCTTATAACAATAAGTTAGTCTTAGCTTATGTGTTTGAGCCGTAACCATATAAACAATAATGTATTATAATGAGTGCATTAGAACGAGCACATTACCCGTGCTTGAGAATTCAACCACGCTGTGGTAAAAGGGCTATATAGTCAGTGTTATGGGTTTTGCTTTTTTAATTTCTCACTCGGTGCTGCCATCATTAAAAGTTCTGTCTGAGACAGAGAGAAAGTGTGGCTCACCTTGTGTTTTCTGTTGGTTGTGTTCATATGAACTCGACGTGAAACAACATTAAACCTTTTTCCCGCTTTTGGTTTGATGGCTCCATTCGACTTCTTGTTATCTAAGCAAGAAGCCTGTATGTTGCAAGTGCTGCATTATTTAATATAATCATTGAAATACCCCTATTGAAATACTTTTCATTCATTTGCTGTTTTTGGTTTCACATCACACATAATTTAATTAACCAAAAGGCAAAAATATGAGCCAGTGTTGGCATTTGGATGTTATTATGCTGCATCACTGAACAGACAGTACATGTGAACTTTGAGCCACACTGCATGATGTTCAGTGGAATTATGCCACGCTTCCTGTTTGCACGACATTCACGGAAATTAATTTATTGCCTTGCCAATGCAACACGTTTTAAGATATCAAAAATTCCTAAGAAATCTATAAAGGACCCATGTGCCTAACAAATTTGTGGCATGAAGGTTAAAATGGATGCCAACAATTAAGAAAAATGACACAGGGCATGCTATCGAGCCCTCTGGCCTAATAAACTATTAAACTGTATGCACTATTAGGTGATGATAATTATTATACTGATTAAATTTTTTTTATAAAATATATAATGGGGTGGCAGCTACTACTCAGGGCAGGTGGTTAAAAAAGCAGTCTATATGTAATATTTCAGACTAGAATCAAATTCTGCAGTCAACTGCACATTATTTAAGGGAGAAGTTTTCTTTTCTTTCAATGGATCATGATTCACTACAGTAAGCTAAGTCACTTTGATATCACTTTGTATGAAGTGTACTGCATTAATCAGTTTTTGTCTTAATGATGGAAAACCCTACTTGTTTGCTACTTTTTAAAATTACAGATCGACTAGTAAAACTTAACAGCTGTGCAGCCCCTAATATATTATTTATTTTGCAAAAATATTAAAATATCTGAAGTTAATAAACATATTTAAGAACTCACACTGGCTTGTAGGCTAATAATATCAGTCTCCCATCCCTCCTGTCTTTGTGCTCCATTAACTTTTCTTTAGTTTCAACATACTTGTAGGTCTCAACACTGGGTGATACATTTTTGGATTCAGAGTCAATCGTTGAATCACCGTAAAGGCCAGCACTCGACTTGTGTTTCTGAATCATTTTTAAAAGTGGGTCTTACTTGCATGAAATGTAGGAAATAAGTATTCATTTTTTTTCAAATCAAAATAAAATGAAATCAAATTTATTGGACACACACACACAACCATACACAGTATGACATGCAGTGAAATGCTTTTTATGACTGTCTGATGACATAAATCAGAATTTACATAAAAACAGAATTTACCTACATAGAAATAGAAAAAGAAAAATATAAAAGATAGACGCCAAAAAAATTTATGATCTGTATGTGGTATAAAGTGCAGATAGTTGTATGTGCAATGCAGTGCTGTGCAGCATCGACCTGAGGTAGTTGCAGTGAATAAGCTAACAATATAATATAAATATTTATAAATACAGGATATGCCATCTGTATTGACAGGAATGTTGGGTGTGTGGGTGTTGTGCAAAGAAATAAAAAAAAATTTAACCAGTGTTTCAGCCCTGTGAGATATGTGGTCACATGTCTTTGCTAAACAAGGAGGAGAATTTTGAATTACATTTTGGAGTTTGCATGTTCTGGCTTGCTCCTGTTTTTGTACTTTCATTTCATTAAGAACGGACTTATTATGTCTGTGCTATGCAATAATATGTTTGTTTCTCCCCAGAATCTATAAATACCAGGCTCATGGCTATGCATTCAGTACAGTGGAGGAGTTGCTAAATTCACTGGGTGGTTCAGGATTTCTCAACATGACCCGTCGCTCTTTATCTGAGTCTCTGTTGGAGTTGGGTGTGTCTCAGCGATTCATTGATGAAGTCGTGGCTCCAATTATGTGGGTCAACTATGGCCAGAATGTCAGTATGCCAGCATTTGTTGGTAGGTATATTCACTGTTTTTCCTATAAATGTGGATCAGCTACATCACATGCAGTATGGGGGTATGAGGGAAAGCAGGGAGCATATTGGCCCTTAGTAGCAAGCACATTGTACTAAAAGTGATGTACAGAGAAGGACTGCACAATTAATTGTATTTTGAATCTGTTCAATATTTTTGGCTTCCTCAGTTAGACATAATTGACTGTGATGTAGGTGAGCATAACTAAAGACATTGCGCATCATTTATCAATCCTTTAGTAAAGTACTGTTTAAATATTTAGGTAAGCTAAACTGAGCTAAAAATTTCCACTGGAGTTCCAAAATTTTCAGAAATGCTGATTTTCTTCATACTCACATGCATATGTTGATAAATGCTAATCATGTGTAAATTACCAGGAACGTGCACACCACAGCCAAAATGCATTTGGTGACGCTCACGAAACTCCAAAAAAAGGCAAAGCTCACAGAGGTACAAATGAAAGTTATTTTGTGTCATAAACCCATAAAAATATATATTATTTATTAAAAAAAAAAAAAAAAAAAAGCCAAAGTCTGGAGTGAATGTGAATTATAGAAAAGGTGAATTAGATGTGAATTAAGTGAAAAGGAAATGGTTTGACATGAAAACAAAATATATCACTCAGGGAAACAGCTGTTTTTTTGTTCAAAGAAATGTGTCTTTGTGCCTCTTGGCCAGAAATTTCTCGCACACCAATGAGTCCTCTCTCCTGCTTTGAAAAAGCACTAGGGTGTCGTAGGAAGTCATGCAGCCTATGAGTGTCCTATGTGTCATAGGAAGTCATGCAACACACTGGAGAGCATAAGGCACATTTCAGCTTGAGACATACAAGATCAGTCACTTATCAGTCACACAGTGCTGGCTCTAATGAAGCGTTGCACAGCATTAAAAGAAGATGCCATGGGAAACTTTTTAGTTGATGTCATTAATATGAAATGCCTGGGTTTCAAAAAAGTTTCATTAAATTTTTGTGTGTAATTGAAATACATAAGCTATTTGAACTTGACAGTGTAATCCGTATATAAAAGTGCAGTAACTCATCACAAATGATATGATTTGAAGCTGATCAACTGAGATTTACATTAGTCAGTCTTCTAACAGGATTTTCATGAATATCAAATTTCCTGTGTAAATGCTAGTACAAACAATTTATAAAGAAATGTTTTCGTATCCAGCTTGATGAATGAGGCCTACTGACTGGTGCATTACCTCACTCATTTAAATTACATTTCATTATCTAAAATCAAAGATGTGGTGGCCTATTTGTATAATTATTTTAAATCTAATTGGGGTTATATTTAGCTTTTAAAATATTCACTTAATTAATGTAACTAACAGCCAGTCTCTTTTAATTTACATATTAATATTTCAAAGCAATCATAATTTCAATAATTATGATTATCACGTTAGCCTCATGAAGTGTTGTCTGTTGTACCGATCAAGGACTTGGCAACATAAACCCCAGTTTGAATGTAGGCAATCAAATATTTTTGAAATGTAATGCTTTTTCTAGTGTTTGTATAATTTTTTGTTTACTTTATAGCTTTTTTTTATATTTACCTTTACTTGTGCTAAATCTTTTTAGCTGAGATTGGGGCCAGAATTCCCCTGACGGAATAATTTTAACAGCACTGAAAATGGCCTTTGATTAAAAACATGTAAATTAATATAGTAGTGTACAAAAAGTAGATGAAGGAGATTTTTTTAGAGTCTAGCATATTTATAATATGGCTGTACTTATTCATACTACATTTTCTTTCTCTCTTTGCTCCTTGCTTCTTTTTAAATTGAGAGAACTTTTGCTTTTAGCAGATGACAGATTTTGCTTGAGGTTCTAGCACATAAATCACATAAATCTTAACTTCTGTTGTACTTTCACAGGTGCTGTTTCACTGGCTGGTGCACAAACCAATCTGTGGGCAGTGGAAGGAGGAAATAAATTAGTTTGCTCTGAACTTCTAAAACTAGCAAAGGCCAACCTGATCCATTCACAAGTTTCCACCATTTCCCTTCAGTCAGCAGGTATTTACACATAACCACATGTCTGTTAAGTCAGTGGTTCTCAAAGCTCATGTACCTCCAGACTGTCCACATTTGTGCAATATCCCTACATTTTAAAATAAAAAAAATGTATTTTCCCTAGCACATTTTCAGCAGATTTTATTCCTCTTGTTCCACGGTTAATTGCCAATGATTCTAATTTTTAATTTATTAATGAACGACATGTCATACTTTTTAAACGTTTATTTAAATTGAATGTTGTGAAATGTCCACAACACAAGTTAGTTTCTGTTATCACTTACGCTATAGCAGCTGCAAACCTCTCCTCACAAGCCTTTTCCTTTTCTAGTATATATGATAAATATATGTCTACTTGCAGAAATCTTCATTTCAACTATTATACAATTTTCTTTGTTAGATGACACTTTTTAAAATCCATTTATTATTTGCCTTAGATTATGTAGGTTGTCTGCCATACAATTCCCTGTGAATGAGTTGTTACACAATAGATGATAACATACTAGACAAGTTCATTAATAAAAACCTATGATTTGAATTACAGCCAGAACTGGTGTCAGAACTGATGTTACAGGAAATTAATCAACACCTTCTAGCCAATCAGATTTGAAAATTCAACAAAGTTGTGGTATAACATCACAACAACTAAAAGAAATGAATAAAAAGATTATACATTACATGGCCAAAAGTTTGTGGACACCTGACCGTTGAACTCGTATGTGCTTGTTGAACACCCCATTCGAGATTTAGTCCCCCATTGCTGATATAATGACCTCCACTCTTCCGGGGAGGCTTTTCATTAGATTTTGGAGCGTGGCTGTGGGGATTTGCTCATTCAGCCACGAGCATTAGTGAAGCTGGGCACTAATGTCAGGCGAGGAGGCCTGGGGTGCAATCACCGGTCCCTAGGTGTTCAGTGGGGTTGAGGTCAGGGCTCTGTGCAGGCCGCTCAAGTTCTTCCACTCCAGCCTTGGCAAAACATGCCTTCATGGAGCTCATTTTGCGCACAGGGGAATTGTCATGCTGGAACATGGTTTGTGCCTCTTAGTTCCAGGGAAGTGAAATTGTAATCCTAGAGCATACAAAGACATTCTAAACAATTGTGTGCTTCCAACTTTATGGCAACAGTTTGGCGAAGAACCACATATGAGTGTGATGGTCAGGTGTCCACAAACTCTTGGCCAGGTAGTGTAGTGTCACTTGACTCAAATGGAACCTTTGCAGGCATCGTATTTTACCCATCTTTTCAGTATCACATACTTTGTGTTGTGCAGGTGAACTTTCTTTACTTGCACGTTTTGCAGAGATTCTTGGCCTATATTAAAAAATAGTTTAAAAAAAGTTTAAAATAGTTTAATTTTTGTCAGAGCTAATTAACTAAAGCTAGGTAGCAAGTTATATACACTGCTTTTCAGGTCTTGTTATGTGAGCTTGTTTTTTTGTTCTTTTCCATAGCCATAACATTGTTTCAAACATTGATTCTGTCCAATGTGCCTTCAATATTTGGTTGATACAATGTATTTATATAACATATGTCATTTTTGCTCATTCTAGGTGAATCGCACCAGTACAAGCTCAGTTACACCACTGAAGCTGAGATTGCATCAGATATCTACGACATAGTTATCATAGCCACTCCTCTCCAGCAAAATGTCGAATCAAGAATCTCTTTCCAAGGCTTTGAACCCCAGCTAGCAGATATAACTGGGTCTTACCACACAATGGTGGCCTCTATCGTCCATGGTTATCTCAACTGCACTTACTTTGGCTTCCCTGACCCCAAGCTTTTCCCCTTCACGAGTGTGCTGACCACAGAAACGGCTGATCTCTTTTTCAACAGTGTCTCTAGCATCTGCCCCGTCAACATCAGCACCGGCTTTCGCCGCAAACAGCCACATGAGGCCAGAGTCTACAAAGTCTTCTCCCCTAAACCACTGGAGAAGGATGAGCTAAAGACCCTTTTTAAGTCTTACTACTCTGTGCAGGTCACTGAATGGAAAGCATACCCTCGATATGGAAGCTCTCAGGAGATGCCACCTATGATCCTGCATGACAGTCTTTACTACCTCAATGGAATTGAATGGGCAGCAAGTGCCATGGAGATGAGCTCTGTGTCTGCTAAGAACATTGCGCTTCTGGCTTACCATCGCTGGAGCAGGCAGCTCGAGATGATTGACCAGAAGGACCTCATGCACAAGATCAAGACAGAGCTGTGATGTTTTGTGACCAGCACCAGTTTTCTGTTTCCCAGCACTAGCTGAAGACTTTTGTTTCTTGAACACTGCCTGAAATTGAGAGCTTTGCTTTGGAGGACATGGCCCTTTGTATTACAAAATGTCCACTCATTGTTTTGAGAAGATGATTACTGCTGTAGTTTTAAAAAAATGACAGAGCTAAAGTGGTTTGGGGAAACTACTGATTTTTGAATCTTACATTATGTGGTTTGCTTGAGTGATCGCTAGTTTGAATGAAGATAGGTTATGCTGTACCAAAGATTCTTTCTAGATCATTCTCATAGCAATGTAACCCAGTTAGCTTGTTCATCTAACACCTGATTTATCGTCACATTTTGCATTAAAACACTCTTGGGTTTTGTACAGTCTAAGTATTACACTTCCTCCAACAGTTCTTTCATTTCATGTTTAATTGTTTTATGCAGCGCAATGAAATATGGATAAAATAATGGATTATTAGAATACTTTATGATTTAGTTACTCTATGCATACTGGGGAAGTAATTTTAAGTAGCTGGGCTGTGTCTAAATGGTTTAAAGAGCTTTACAAGGAGACTATTTTGGGGGGACAAAAGACTACAATGTTACTGTGTGTTCAAGTGCTCCTGGAAAGTTCGTATTTACGAGTTGGGAAGTCGTCATTATGACATCAGGTGCGTTCAAGTCAGTTTGGTCGGGGCAAGATGGCGGTGTACCTTCTCTTAATTAACTACAAAAAATATAGCAAGGTTGGTTTTTTTAAAACTCTACTTCTAGAAAATGAAGAACAAAGAATGCGCATCAGGTGTGTTTTGCTTTTTTATGTTTTTAATCAGTTTATGAAGCCACTATAAACTTTATCGTTACATATTATATCATACTTGTACAATGCTACAATGCATTTTGTGCAGGCAATTAGCTTGTTTAATTGTAAATAAAAAAGCCTGACAAAGACATGTCACTACTAAATACCCATTCAATTTTTTTGAATTATGATTTATTTATTTATTTATTTATTTATTGTATTTTTTTTTTTTAAATACTCAATCAATTTCAACTAATTTACAGTCAACTACATCCATTCTGCAGACTCTACATTTCACCATGTTTTCTTACTAACACAACACCCATCTCGGAAACACAAGAGCGCAAAGAAAATCCCTTGTTTCCCACTCGTAATTACGACTTTACGGTGGCGTTCATGTGCGTTCAACTCGTAAATACGATCTTTCCGACATGACTTGAACGCACCATTAGACTACATTGTTTTTGTCACTTTACTTCATCCGCATTCCGCCAAGCCCCGCCTCCTGCGCTGCTTAAAGCACCACTAATGGAGATGGACCATTAGCCAATCCCAGCGCAGGGGGCGGGACTGGAGCGTGTCGTTCCTGAACTTTATCACTTCCTGGTCTGCGAATCCTGTTCGCGTACTATTTTTAACAGTATTTTTGTGAACTTTTTTAAAAGTTATTAGGACGCATACTAACGGAGCAGAATGGTTGAACATTCCTTTGCCATACCAATATCTGTAGTGACATTATTTTGGGTGTTTGTTGGTGGAGCTGTGCCGTTGTTCATTCCCAAGGGGCCGAACAGAGGGTAATGCATCCTTCATTAAAACTTCTTACAAACTCTGAAAAGTTGGCCTTGTTTTTCTCTATAGATTACTTTAAATACCATAAGAAGGAGATGAGTTTCATACTTCAGGGATCAGTTAGGATTAACATCTTATATAAATGTGCATGAAGCCTCAGGAATGGGAAATTAGTCTGAAATATCTTTCAGATGTCTGATAATAAATGACGCGGTATTTGCATTTTTCCTCTAGTGTTATAGTGATCATGTTGGTGATGACTGCAATCTGCTGCTATTTGTTGTAAGTATTCCCCCTTCTTCATGTAAGGTTTTTGAATTCTGATCAGCAGCAGAATGTGTAAGTAAAAAGCAAGCCACAGTACTGGCAGATATCACATTTAAACTGTGTGTTTTACTTGTGATCAGCTACAGATGGCGCTACAGTCAGCTGTTTGTATTTTCTCCTCCTCACTGTCCTCTCTGCCAAAACCTGTGGAGAAACAGAAAAGGCTTTTGTACAGCCCTGCTGTGAGAACCAGTGCGTTTCTCAAGAGGATAAAGTAAAAGGCCTTTAACTTCAGATCCAAGTTTTCAGATAAAAACATTGTTAGCTAAAGACCCAGAACTCCTTTTATAACCTCTCAGGATAGCTCAAATCTTCTCTCATACATCTACATCTATTCATTCGCGCTAAGAAGTGAGGCCGAATCCAATCTAAGCAAAAAAGCTGAGCATTTGAGATTCACATGTCTTGCTTAATGCTTCAGCAGCGGCTTTCTGACAGTTTTGGGGGGAAAAAAACCTCACAATCTTTTATATACTTGTGTATAACTATAGAGATTAGAGTGTGCAGATTGACACATCAGTGAAGATGTAATAGCTCTTGGATCTTGACAGATCTACTAATGTAATTAAGTAATGCCATGATGCTGTTTCATACTCTGTTGTCCTACAGTCTGTTCTGCCATATGCTGACATTACTTTCATCAAAGTAGACGAGTTAGGCTTCACATACAGAAAGAAATTCTTGCAGAAAGAGAGTTGTCTGCCTTGCACAAGTGAATCCAGGAAACAGCAGAAACAAACAGCACAGCCCTCATTCATTTTTATAGATAGTTTGTGGAATGTATTTACATGGCAACCCATTCATAAACCATTGAGGCCATTTCTTTGTGTCACTGTACCATTGTGTTCCTCTAATTAGATGAATACAGCTGCAAGCCACACAATTTATAGCAACGCCGAAGTTCTGAGACTGTTCAGTACCAGAAGCACAGTTCAGAACTGTAGCTGAGAAACAGCCTCATTGTACACAGAGTGAATGAACAGATAGTGAATCTCTGTAAGTTTAGAGAATGAAGGTTTATACATAGAAGCAGGCGAAATGGGCTGTGATTCTTGATGTTCAGCTAATGGGCCTTAACTTCCAACCTATTTTGCAAGTACAGAGAGCACTTCTATGATGAGCATTTATATTTATGGTAATGCTGTTTAAAGGATGGCCTCTGACCTATTTCGGTAATATTGAGTTTAAGGTATGCATCATAGTAAAATGTTTCCTCCAGGAACTCTGGTTCATTCTTTTCCTCTTGTAATTCCTGGCATGATTTAATGATTAAATATCCTTTTTTTCTTTTAACCCAAGTCCTCTAATGGTAGAGATTATTGTCTCGTGAAGGCTCATACTGACTACATTGTGTGGTTGGCCCTTTCATCTGTGTGTTTGTGTGAAACGTGTAACCATGACAAAAAGAAGATTGTTCACTTCTCTAGAATCCCAAAAATGTGGGGTTTGGCAGAACAGTAAATGAGAGCCTTATTGTGTGTTGCTCCTTTTGACATCATTGTTCTTGTTTCTTTATAGCTGGTTGATAGCCATCCTAGCTCAGCTGAACCCACTGTTTGGACCAACTCTGAGCAACGACACCATATGGTACCTCTGGCACCACTGGCCCTAGCTGTTGGCTTACCTGAGTTCAAGGACCTGGATCAAAACTGCTTTATACCTGAATGCAGGTGTAAAGGGAAACCAGCAACATTCATTAGAATATACAAGCTCATTGTAAATAAGAATAAGGTTTTGTACATTGCAGTTTATTTAAATTTTTTGATCTGTTGATCAAATGGTGAATCAGTTCAATAAGAACAGGTGATAAAATATGGTAAAACAAGTGCCATACAGGTACTATATGGAATATTGTTCCATATATCTCAGACCTAATTGGTTACCTGGTAATTTTGAGAGCTCAAGCTTGACAAAGCCCCATTATGGTGGCTTTTAAGTTGTGTTTCCTTCTTGGGAGTAATAGATGCTACTATTTAGTGGAGGGCTCTACTCAGTGCATTGCGGTGCGCTGTAGACCGCCCCAGTGGAAACACTGGCAGCTCTCGCCCTGCCCACTGGTGGAATCTTGCACTTGTTCCTTTTTCAAGATCCAAGCACTCACACACCTCAGGCATGTTCAAGTATGGATATGTAAAATGATTGTAAAGAAAGAATGTCGTGTAAACATGTAGGCCAGAAGATCTACTGTGGAAGCTTGATGACTGTCACACTGAACTTAATTGTCTACTGTCAATGTTGCAAACTCAACATAAGTGATAAAGAGTATGAATCTGATTACTTGTCTGCTCCACTTTTAATGTGTTATTCAATGCATTTTGCTCTGTGACAGAAAATGTTACTATATGCAACGATTTAGATGTCAGAAATTACATGTATGTTAAGTATAGTCCTTGCCTATTACTAGTACAAGCCCTATTCTTACACAACAGAAAGTAAGACTTGGTCCTTTCCTTTAGTGCTATTCTTCAATCATGCAAACCTTCAGCAGAAAGCTGATTTAAAAAATCTGATGAATAAAAGTCGTTATTAGACTTGATTATCATTATATTCATTTGATGACAATGCTGTACAAAGGGGTTTAAATGGCTCGAGGTCTAGTTTTGAGTCAATCCCGAAGGCGCGCTCTGATTGGTCGAGGCGTAATCACGTGGTGAGGGAGTCACGCGCTTTCCAGGAACCCGTCAGGAAGAAGATAAACAAAACAAACCAGAGAGAAAGAAGACAGCGTGGATTTGTGAGGAAATTTCATTTAAGTTCTCGTCCAGACGACTCTTGCCGAAGCGTGAAGCCTTTTTTTGACAACTGTAAAGCCTAGTTACAGGTGAGTAAATCTTTTATCCGCAGTTAAAGTCGCAGACACCGTCGAAGTACTCGTTAAAAATGAATACAAACATTGTCTCCTGCTGTTAGCTCGGAAGCTAAGTTGTGATAAGCAGCTAGCTGCTGCTGCTAACTGAGAGTGGGAGGGACGGAGGCCATAGTTATCAAAGCAGCACAGCAAGTTTTAGTTCCGCACTAAACACTCCAGTATTCTTGTGATTTGACATATTTCGTGTGCTTGATGTATCAGGTTACTACTCTAAATCTTTTTTTTTGTTGCAGTTAGCGCTACTGGAGAACTCTGATGATGGCTGGTTTGCTGTCACTCTGATGATAATCGCTGAATTGTTCTAGAAGGTTTTTTTTGCTGTGTTGTCAAGGTTAATGTTGCTGAATGCGGGACAGATGGCTGGTTAGGCGTTTTGGGTATACTCATTTGCCATGTTTCAGTCTTTATACCCGCGGATAAAGTTCTAAAATTTCCACATGAAGGAAGAAAATGCTTAACTATAGACGGGTTTGCCTCGGGAAGTCTGTCTATCAGCCGTTTAAAGCTCGGTCTAAATTAATAAGCAACAAGATGACCGTACTGAAGATAAAAGCTAGATCGGCTCAGATAAACAGCTCGGTTAACCAAGCAGTATGTGTAGAAGTTGATGAAATCAGCTCAACAAATGATGCTCAGTATCATCTTCATTATCCTTATGGGTTGTAGGATTGATTTACTTATAGTAGCCTGCTCATATTTTTGTTTTATATATCGGAAAGAGGAACGAAAGCCTGGTATATAGAGGGTGAGGAGTCTGTTGCAGACTGGTCTGGGTACACGCCCCCCTACAGCACAACGCCAAGTGACAGAGGCTCTGGAAAGTTGCTCTCCTGTATCCCTTCGCCATGCTCTAATACAACTATTCACCCAAAAGACGCCTGCATGGTAGGGGATTATTTACATTGATATTTATATTTGATTTTGTTTTTTTGCGATCCAGCTGCACGGCTGTTCTTTTCCCCGTCACAGAAAATTATGTTTGTTCACCACTAGCATGTAAATAACTAGGGAGTAGAGTGTTCATAATAAAATACCAGCTAATATAAATGATATATATGTATAATCCACTTATTTACGTAACGCGGGGAAGGCCTTGAGTGTTGTTTGTTGCTCGGCGATCTCAACCACACTTTATAGGTGAAGGATATTTACGGTATTCTGTGATTGACACTCAGACGGAGCGCTTAGCTATGCGCAGGAGGCGGGCTGAAGCGGCGCGTCCAGCCAATGAGAGCGCGCGAAAGCGTGGGCGTTGGCGCAGTGCGCTAGAAGTTTGGTTGACGTTTGTTTTCGATAGGGGCCCATGTTGAATTCAGCATTGTGGAGTAGGTCAGAGTCAGACGCGAACCTTCGACTTGATTTAAAGGAGCAGGAACTCCAGTTACTGTAGTGTACCACTTGTAAGCGAGTGTTTCATGGCTTCATTTCGCAGAGATAGATGTGGCAGGCTCTGAGGTTTTGTAGGTCAACATTTCCTCCTGTAAACATTGCGTGGGTGGCAACATGCTGTAAGAGGAACGGCAGCGAAGAAGCCACGCTGGTTTTTCACACGGAATTATTTGCTTAGAAAATGTGGCTCTTACTTTGTGACAAAAAAAAAAAAAATTCTGTTTGATTTGACAAAGATCAGGCAACAGAGTTCAGATTGCCTGAGCAAGCAGAGATCTCAGACATGACTAGCCCAAGCTCCAGATTGCACTGGTAGTTGTAACTGGTGTCATGCTTACACTGCACATCATCACAATGTTACCTTACAGTTTGATTTGCTCCTCATTGCTTACCACCCACCCCCTTATGTGATGGGCAGCTAAGGTCCCTACTGGTCCTGACACCAGAACACTCAGGGATTTCCGAAGTTCGTTTCAGGCTGTTCTCAGAAAAGTTCTCACAAAACAAACACAACATTACTGTACTTCTGGTGGGCAGAAGGACACATGGGGATCCACGCTATTAAGATGAAACCTACCTGCTCAGCACAGCGAGAGTGTCCTAAATTATAATGACTATAGTGCTACTTTTTGATACCTGCTGCATTAGACACAGCAAGTGTGTATGTTCAGGGAGAAGGGCACTGATTTGATCACATCCCCATTCTTAAGATTCTTCAGTTCCAAGTGCTTGCTGCAGAGACATGCCAGAGAGACAGAGTGCAGGCCTGGTTGATTTTAATGTTGACGACCTGATCACTGTTGGACATTTTAAAAAGGACTACATTGAGTCTTTAGTTTGTCAATTAAATGCTGAAAGTCATTGATAGAGAACTCTGAGCATAGTCAAGACTGTTATGTAAACTGCATAGCTAAGATAGTTAACAGATTTCATTTTGGTTGATATTTTTAAAGCCTTTAATTTCATAAATCAATATTTCATAACCTTTTTCACAAACCAGTAGATTCCAAGCACTATTAACTGGAGTTAAAACTAATGCTTAGACCTAATTCTTCAATCAAACTCATGGGGAAGAAAAATGTTAACTAGAATTAGTGCTTGGCAGCGTGATGATAAATTAGAGGTGTATCTATTAGGAATGTAACTACAGCATACTATGTTACTCGATACAACGTTCTCGATTCGACACGTAATATTAAACAATACATTCATTAGACTTCATAATAAGCTGTTTGTTATAAAATACCTCTTGGATTACGTGAGGTATAATAAACATACTACTACTAGCTTATTAGCTCGGAAAAAAACAGCAATAACTTTGGACAGCACCAAGCAGGAACTGAAAGATTCCTCCAAATCTTTAAGGTCTGGTGTACTTAGGCTTCCCAGTAAATTACGTCGCTGACAGTCAGTGAGCTCTCTCTCTGCGTGACTCTGAAAGCACAACAAGCTAACAGTGGAATAAGAAAAGCCTCTTGCTTCAGATATGCCACCCAGAGTCACACCAGTCAAAAGTTAGCCGTGTTTAATTTTATTACATTCTAAAACACAGCTTTTGTTTTGTTATACACACAGCCACTTTTATAGGAAAACATGTACACCTGCACATTCATGCTGTTATCCAGTCAGCCAATCATGTGGCAGCAGTGCAAAAAATCATGCAGATACCGGTCAAGAGCTTCACATCATTGAGTTTGACTGTAACATGGTTGTTGGTGCCAGATGGGGTGGTTTGATTATTTCAGAAACTGCAGATCACCTGGGATTTTCCACATACAGCAGTCTATAGAGTTTACACAGAACGGTGCAAAAAAAAAAAAACATTCAGTGAGCGGAAGTTATGGGGCAGAAGTGCTTTTTTGATGAGAGAGGTCAGATGAGAACAGTCTGACTGCCTCGAGCTGACAGGCTATGGTAACTCAAATAACCACTCTTTACAGCCATGCTGAGCAGAAAAGCATCTCCAAAAGCACAACATGTGTTGAGGCAGAGGGGCTACAACAGCAGAAGACCACGTCGGGTTCCACTCCTGTCAGCCAAAAACAGGAATCTGAGGTTACAGTGGGCACAGGCTAACCGAAGCTGGGCAGTTAAAGATTGGAGAAAAAAAGACCAGGTACCACTTTTACAATCTTCACCTGTCCAGTTTAGGTGAACCTGTGCCCACTGTAGACTCATATTCTTGTTCTTGTCTGACAGGAGTGGAACCTGATGTGGTCTTCTGCTGTTGTAGCCCATCCACCTCAACAATTAGCTAGTTGCTAGTCTTTCATTATGGCTGTAAAGAGTGGTTATTTAAATTATTGTGTTAACTCGACCCAGGCTGGCCATTCTCCTCTGACCTCTCTCATCAACAAGCACATATTCAGGCAATGCAAATTTTTGATGAAACACCACTGTCTTATCAAATTTGAGTAGAGATGAATGGGGTATATCGTCACATCCCTAGCACGTATATCTGAAGGTATATAATTATCCCCGGCGTTATGTAAGCCCAAGACTCACTTCCGCTTTAGTGGATAATCTTGCCTGCATACTGTAGACTGTCGTATTGCTGCTGTAATCATAAAGACTGTCTTGGACTCTTATTCACAGTATGCCTCTCCTGAATGTAATGATTTATAATCCCAATCACCCGTTCAGGACGGGTTCCCCTTTGAGTCTGGTGCCTGTCAAGGTTTTTTCCTCATGTTGTCTCCGGGAGTTTCTCTTTGCCACCGTCACATCTGGCTTTCCTCATTAGCGATCTTGTGAGCACGTTTATTGTTAAACGCTCTATACAAATAAAACTAAATTGGATTGAAATGTTGAATGTTGTTCCGGTTATTGTTGATGGGTAAACAAAGTACGTATCAAACACTAATGCTGTTTCAAACAAATTATGATGTCTTTATGGAGACAGCACTGCACACCCCAGATTCATGGCCTGGTTTAGGCTTGTGCGATATAGTTTTCCCTGTTTGCAATTTACCATTAAGAAAATCACTATAAACTATTTACTCATACAAAACCCTAAACAGGTTATTTAAACACTTTCTAATTAGCACCACCATTAACGTTATTTTTAAAGTGTTAATCTGACACTTCGTTGTAGGACAGTTTAATATTATTAGCTCAAAATCTTCATCCTTTTTTGTTTTTCGGCCGAAAATCAAAAAGCTATATTGGACGCTTTTTTCAGTGACGTGCCTAATAGAAATAGTTAACTAATGTTAACTTTCTACTTGTCTAATATGAGCTAAGTCAAATACACATTGATAGATTTTATTTCACATTAATGAACTCCAAATTTTCTCCATTTCCTCCGTCAGAAAGTGAGGGCTCCCGCACAGGTCCAGCCGAGAGCAGACGTCAGTTATTGGGGGAAGGTAATTAATATTAATATCAGCGAGTTGAAAACACCTGTGTAAATCATTCCAGATTCACATGTTGATTGGCTCATCTCCTGTTTTACTGGGGAGAAAAAGGCTGCTCTTTTGGTATATAATCCGCCAAAACATCTGACCGCTTGTAGCAGTGTACACTGATGCAGAGCTCTTACACAAAATGCGTAAAGATTGGCAGGTCTGGTAATATAATACAATCATAGTAAACGTCGCTGGTTATCGTGGCAGTATAATATCGTGTAGGGATGATTTAAGCAGTATCACACGAGCAAGAATGTGGATGTGCTGAATATCGGCATGGCTGTGATTCATCGCAGGCACAAGGTTTATACAACAGTTCTATAAGCATATTTATAAAGCATATGACTTGTTATCTACCATTTTGAATTTTCTGAAAAACCTACTTTTTCGAACTCCTCCTAGACTGTTCATCCGATTTTCACGAAAATCGAAAGCCATTATCTTCAGATCATGCCACAAAAAAATTATGGAATTCAAGTCGATCAGTGAAACCGTTCTCGAATAACGCGCAAACGAATTTGACGGCGAGCGCTCCGAAATGGACTTGAGGCTATATCTCCGTCACGCTTTAACGTATTCAGACCGAACTTAGTATGTGTCATAACCATAGTGAGTTGAGGGTAGCTGCACAGGTTCAGAACAGCGCCACCTTGTGGTTAAAATTATAATGCAGTTTCAAAAAATATGTCGCTAACATTACTGTAGTAATTGTTTCGAGTAGCAAGTGGAATTTCACATGGCAAACACAGAAGAGTGGATACACACAGTGAAATGAAGTGCAGTTAGAATAAATATGGGCACCCTGGGAACGCTGCTCGACCAATCAAATTAGTGAACCGGAACTAACTGATGTAAAATACTGTTATATAGCACAAGCCTAGCCTAGTTCAGTGTTCAGCTTGAAAGACTGTATTTGTTCAAACCCACTAGCTAGCTTTAGAAAAGGACAAAGAATAGCATCATTATTGTCCAATAATGTCCATCATTATTAGATACTTACATCCATCCTTTACCAGGATGGATCTAAGTATCTAACCTGAGACCTTGTAGACGGAATTACAAGGTTTCTCTTTCTCTTTGTTCAGCATTTCTTTTTCCAGCCAGAGCATTCTTTGCAACACAATCATTTCAAAAGCTGGTATCAACTTGCCTGTGATCTGTGACCTTTTGCTCCAGGATAAATTGAGGCACCTTAATTCTAACCAGGGCTTTAGTATAGAATTCAGAGGAATTCGGCTTGTTATAGCACATTATCAAGCAAATTTATTGTATTTGTCAATAACAAAACGTCAATGTTTAAATCAGTTTAGTGTTTTAAGATAACACAGTGAAAATACTATATGCTTTAGGCTTAAGTACTAACTGCTAAACCTAATCATCCAAATCATAGCAAACGCTTTCGACTGAAATTGTTTTCAGATCTATCCAAGAGATGTCTTGCATGATCTCTTCCTAGCTACGACTATGTGTACATGAGTCACCACAACAGGTGAATTATTAATTGCATAGGGAAACCCTGTCTCTTCCCCATTCCAGTTGTGGCTTTTGACGGTTCTCCTGGACAGCACAGAAAGTTGGGATTGTGACAACAGTGTGAGGTTGGATTGGAGCTATGCAGCCAGTGTGTTATGGAAAGTTTTGCATGCAAATATTCCTGTTTGTCTGCTGAGAGAATTATAAAAATGCAGTCAAGGACTAAAGGGAAAATGGCACTTTGTAGTATTTCCTCTCTGTCTTCTTCTATGGTTTGTGTACGAGCTCTACTGTCTGCGAGAACTGAAGGGTGATAAGACATTCGTTTGACTTGTTCGCTATGCCAGGAGGAAATGATGTCATGTAGCACACGAAGAAGGCTGTTTTGCTCCATCTTGCAGCTGGCCAGTACAACTCTGGCGCTCTCACGCATATTTCACTTGATTTGTTATGCAAAGGGCGTTAGGCTGTTCGGGTTCCTCTGTTTATGACTATCTGTAGGCAGCGGTGAAAGGGTGCTGCAGAGGTTGTTTAAAAATAGCCCCAGCGCTCGACGCTCTTGCTCTCTCGCCTTCCTCCGATCTGGCTTCAGGGCTGCTATCGTTTCTTCCATGGAGCTGAATCGCCTTTTTCAGAGGGCCTCTGTAACTTTTTTTGACCATGGCTAGACATGCATTATCTTGCACCAAGAAATTCCATTTCTTCCTGTCTCCTGTTGCTGTCTGTGTCATGCAGCACCGAGGAACAGAGGTCTATTAGTTGATGCTGCTAGTGCTTGTTCTAATTTCAGCAAACAGCCGTTTGTGACAGCCGCTTGTAGCTACTGTTTGTGCACTGAATTGCAGTTTGTAAGTGACATTTTATTTATGGACAACTTGTTTACAACACTGCACAGGCTGAGTGTCATACAGAAGTGTAACACACATGCAGATAATGTGTATCATTGTGATATTTCAACCAGGTACCCATTTTAAATTATTAATACCTTTTTACATTTGACTTATCTGCAGAGAACAGAGGAGAAAAACACAGCCATACCCGCATGTGTGGCTAAGGCATTGTTATTACAGAACGACTTGGTGGTCACGTTGATTTTCTGCCAGAGACTGACATAAGAACAAGGGAATTGTGGGGAGTGAGGTGGCAGAAAAGTTTCCACCAAGGAACCAGGGATCTGTTCTCGGCAATGCCTCAGGTAAGGCTTATTATGTAACGTGTCAGCTGTATTCAGAAATGTTATACATTAAAGATTTACTGTACTTCATTTCCTTTACATTTTGTCAACAACGTGCAAATAATATGTTGTATGTTTGGAATGGTTGATCACAAAAATGATGTCTACCGTACCTACTTTCAAGATATCTATTTATTAAAGACCAATATCAACCTTTTTTATCCTTGAATTGATAATTCAGCAGGATCTGTTTTCATCTGTCATGTAGCCTAGTGTCAGTGGAATGGATCCTCCCTTTGGGGATGCCTTTCAAAACTACACTTTCGCTGACCAGGCACTGACCAGCACTGACCTGTTAGCCAACAGCTCTGACCCAGACTTCATTTATGAACTGGTGAGATTGTGCAGAGGGTTTGAATCACTTTGAATCACTCTGAACATTTTGTTTAGTTATTTCTTGTTGATATCGTATCCCTGTTGCAGGACAGAGATATGACTTGTCGCCAGAGCCCTGGAAGAGACGTGTTTGAAGTTGAGGACTGCAAGGAGTTTGACAGCATGGAAAATCTTCCAGAACTAATAGACAATGACCTGGCCTACAGCTCCAACTTCGAACAGTGGGACACGTATTGGGAAGACTTGACCAAGTACACGCGCCTCACCAGCTGTGACATCTGGGGCACTAAGGAGGTTGACTTCTTGGGCTTGGATGATTTCTCCAGCCCTTACCAAGATGAGGAAGTCATAGGTCGTACACCCACCTTGGCCCAGCTCAACAGCGAGGACTCTCAGCCTGTGTGTGACACTTTATACCTTCCAGATTCATTGGCAGGCCAAAAGCAGACTGTTTTTCCTCCACCAGTGGTAGGCAAGAAGATGGGCAGAACCACCCCTTCTGTCACAGGCACGTCCTCCAACCACAGTACACTGCCGGATTACGCTGAAGGTTCCCAGAAGGCCACGTGGCCAGTGCCCTCAAGCACTGAGACTATGGCAAAGGCCCAGATGCAAGGGCCTAGCAGGGTTGCATCTCCACAGCCAGAGAACACAGATTATGTACGCAAAGCCAAGGTTCGCATTAGTGTACCACGCAAGCCCTTCCCAGAGAGCTGTGCTCAGCAGATCAGTGTGTCAGCCAGCTCCCCTCTTATCAAAGAGCATGAGTCAAATGCTTCTTTGATCAGTAATGTCCAAGCAGCCACTAGTGACACTCCATCTTCTCTGATTCCCCTGGTTTGTGAGAAAAGAGTGGAAATCTGTAAACGAGAAGCTCCATGTGGCTCCACTCCAGAGGTTGGGTTGTCAAGAGGAAAGCCACCGAAACTTAACTTCCCTGTGGCTGGCAGCAGTGAAACCTTGCTCACTGTGAGTGCCCTTGGAGCCGATGCTACTGCTGCTGCTGAGAAGAAGAAAGAGGAGGAGCACAACTACTCACTGTTCCTGACCAGGGCGAGGCTTGCAGGCAAAGCTCCCACTGACATGGAGGAAGACGAAGACGAGGAAGAAGAAGAGGGCGAGGAGGAAGAGGAAGAGGAGGAGGCAGAGGGGGTGGATTTGGATGATGAAGACCACGATGAAGGATTTGGCAGCGAGCATGAGCTTTCAGAAAATGAAGAAGAAGAGGAGGAAGAAGATGATGACTATGAGGGAGACAAAGATGATGACATCAGCGATGCGTTCTCAGAGCCAGGTACAAACCAGCATATAGATGAATCTATTCAAGCGTCTTGACAGACATTTACTGTTTATATGGGTTTTCATTACAGGTCTCGTTATCTGCGACAGGCTAATTACTTGCAAACGTATTCGTAGTTTAGATGTGTAGTTGTTAATTCAGCACGTTGTATGATAACTTTTCTAAGCAGTGTCCTGGCGGATTCAGAATTGGGTCTTGTTTTTCCTGTTTGATAAGCTTAGACCTAGCGTGAGCTCTAGGGCTTATTAAGTCAGGCTGCAGCTGAGATGGCAGTGTTTTTTCACTCTGTATCTTCAAATAAGGCTTTTCTTTGTCAGTTCTGCTTTTTGTGTCTTCAAATTTTTTGTAAATCTGAACATTCTTCTCTCTTTTGTGCAGGATGTGACACTGACATGGTAGAGGACGTTAAAGGTCTGACGGCTGGAATTTCCAGAAAGAGGGGCAAGCGCCGATACTTCTGGGAATACAGCGAGCAGCTCACCCCATCTAAGCAAGAACGTATGCTAAAACCTTCCGAATGGGACAGAGACACCCTTCCCAGCAACATGTATCAAAAGAATGGCCTGCATCATGGTGAGAAGATGAGACAAACATTTGCACATTGCAGCATGTATTTACAAATATAAATTTAAAAATAACTTGATGAATTTGTCAAATCCTCACCCAAAAACGCTAAAGTAATTTTGCTAAAGGAAGGCCAATTAAGCACAACTCATGCATGCCGCTAATCTAATGATCTGGTGTGAGTTATTCCACTTATACTACAGCGATTTGCCAGTGATCACAATGTTTCATTTATTAATGAACGTCATGTTGTGCATTTTAACGGTTTATAGTTAGATTTAATGTTATGGAACGTCCGAGAGACAAGTTGGTTTCTGTTCTCACCTACGTTATAGGAGCGATAAACAGTCATTCCCTCAACCCCCCCCCCCCCCCCCCCCCCCCCCCCCCCCCCCCCCCCCCCCCCCCCCCCCCCCCCCCCCCCCCCCCCCCCCCCCCCCCCCCCCCCCCCGTCTCACATACACACGCGCGCGCACACACACACAAAATGCAGCAGGTTTTCCTGAGCTGGGAAACGTTGACTGTGATACAAATCATTAACAACCAAGTCCTTCCATAAATGTTAAATAAATGTCTCCTAACTGTTATCCACTAAAAAACAATAGTTTTAGGAAAGACCTTGTTTTTAATGATAGCTTAATCAGTCACAGATAGAAAGTCCACAGGGCATCAGGTTGAGACCAATCAACTCAAGTCATATAGCTGAGGACCTGTAGAAGTTCAGGCGTTGAATAAAAAGTTGTTTTGCAGGTTGCTATTTGTTATATTTTGAGTGATAAATGACTTCATTTAACATTAGCGCTGTTAGTTTTCTAGTGTTTCTGGGGGCATAGAGGTAGGATTCACATTTAATTAAACAAACCTTCTGGTTTAATAAAGATACAGAATAAAGATACAGGTACTTGAAGTACTAAACTGATACAGATACAGACAGTGGCATTGCATTACACTCCTGTTACCTACTTAATCTTCTGTTTTTCTGTCTTAGGAAAATATACACTAAAGAAGTCACGGCGGACAGATGTAGAGGATCTCACCCCCAACCCACGAAAGCTGCTTCAGATCGGGAATGAATTGCGCAAGCTTAACAAGGTGATTAGTGACCTGACCCCTGTTAGTGAGCTGCCCCTGACTGCTCGCCCTCGCTCTCGAAAGGAGAAGAACAAGTTGGCGTCCAGGTAAGCTTTTCTACAAACCACTGTTTTCAGGAGCTGCTTTCATTCCTCCCCACTATATTCTCTCGTCACTTGCAAAATTGTGCTCCAATCAAACCTCACCAGGAGATTGTTTGGAAAAAAGTGTACTAGCACAAAATTTCACCATCTTATGATTATGATGTTCTTTCTTATGTGAGTATAAGCAACCAAAACTTTCTCCAGGGCCAGAGTGAATTTCCATGGGTTTGGCATCAGTTGGTGATGAAAGGGGTAATTTTCTTTCCCACTTCATACACTTTTGGACAGTCTGGTAATGATTCAGTAATCTGTGTGTTTGAAGCAGTACCTTCAGCTAGCTTTAACAAAATATTGGAGAAATACATTTGCTTGTAGTTTGTTCCTCATTTTCTCTGGAGTGAGAAAGACATGAATATAGGTCATTGCATACAGGAAAACAGTATGCGCCACATTAGCCACTGTTGCTAGCAACTGTGATATGTCAAAGCGACCTGTAAATGCAAGCAGATCAAATTGATCAAACAAATCAAACATATCATTGTAAACCAATGCAAGCCTAAGGAGAAATGCAGGTCTACTCAGATCAAATTAGCTATAACTCACCTTTCATAACAATTGTTTACTTAGCTATTGTTATAAACGTAGACAAACTTAACAGTACCCAAAAAATATACTAATCTCTCCTAATTTCACATGTAGCATCAAATATGAAGAACATTATAACAATTTAGGCCAAGTTAAATATAAGGTAAGATGTGCTAAACAGTAGCCTGACCTGTAAATCCATCTAACCAGTGACTTAGATAACATGTTTAAAGTCGCTCATAAAATTGTTTGATTGCTGCTCAGGGTGTCAGTATTTTTCTTTTTTGGAGAAAAACTTAGTTAAATGCTTTGAATTCAATTGAGCTTAACTCAGGTTGCCCTCTTCAAGATGGCAGTGCTGTCTGACGTGAGGAATATACCTTTTAAAAGCTACCCTCATCTACACCTCAGCATGTGTGAACTCCTTTTTCGCAATTAATGTTTGACCCTACTGTGACTGTTCCTATTTAGCCTATTTCTTAGCAGTAAGATACAGGAAGGCTTTAAAGAGATGGCAGTAACCATAAATTCCTTCAAGCTAACATTAGCTACAAGCCGGTAAGACTCTGGTGAGAAATCTAAAGCTCAGTGACCATAACTACAGAAAGTTGTTAGTGAACTACAGTAGTATTGCTTCAGTTTGAACAAGGTGATTGACAATAATGCACATAAGCTTCTAATAATAATACAGTAGTCTGTTCTTCCTATATGCAATATCAGCACTATTTATTATAATGAACATGGAAAAGAACAAAAATCAAAATTCTGAGTGGTCCAACATCTAGACAAAGCACAAACTACAGTAAAGATACAAAATAATTAATAAAGTCTTAAAGATATAAAAAAAACATGATTATTGAGTCAGCAGAGAAAAAGAAAATCCTCTATATCATGATGTTCATGAGCTTCTGTAAGTCTCCCTGATAATCCTGAAATAGTAATTAATGGGCGTTGGGTCTGAATTGGCAGGAAACGTGTATACAATTTTTGGTCATATGCCAGCTCAAATGTGTCAGACATCATCATGCCCCAACTTCAGGCACAATAGAAATCTGACTCTACAGTTATACAAACCAGATTTTACTCTATTCGCTAGCCCAGCTTGCGTTCTCCCCGACAGACACAAACAAACCAATAGTAACCAAGAGCAGGCAGTTCCTTAGCTTACCGCTTGTTTGTTTGGCAACATTGGTTATATGGAACTGGTTTGGATTTTACACAACAGACATGGCGAGAAAAAAACGATTGTTTGCAAAATTGGCACATCAAGGAAACATGAATTTGTTTAACCAACAAGAAAGCACCCCAAAGGGTATGCCAAAATCCAGACAACACGGGGAGTGTACACATGAAACAGCACCGCAACCAGAAACAGCGCTGAAGTGAACACATGCATTTTATCCTCATGAGAAAACAAGTGTTGGAAAGACATCACTGATGCCATGACACTGTACCTAGCCAAGAATATAATACCCACCAAAAAGGTTGACAACGAGGGTTCTAGGCAACTTCTAAAAATAGTTCCTCGTTACGACTTACGGGTTGCAAATATTTTTCTAACACCCCCATTCCTCAGCTGTACACAGAATTCAGAGAAAGTGCAATAAAAACCAAAACAATGAAACATGAATCGCTTCTCTTAAAAATGTAAATAAAAATATAAACCAACTCAGCTAATATATTCACTATTTAAATATATTTAAATACTCACTTGCCTGTCAATCTCCTTTCCATTTATTGCACTTTTAAATATTGAAAACATTAGTAAAAGTGATGCACTTTTTATTTAACATTTTTTTTAAATACTATCCATGCTTGATCATTTTCATTTTGGAAATAATTGTTTACATTTTGTTGGGAAGTGCAGTAAAATTTTTCAAAAGGTACTTTAAGCTAGGAATAAGAATATCAATTAAGTCTTAAATATCAGTTAAATTGCCCATTATTTATAAGTGTAGGATGCAACAGAAGTAATAGGCTGTAGGAGCAGCCATAAATTAGCTTATGAGCTAACTTAACCATCTGTGTTAGTTAACAAAAATAATGGCAAAGGTAGATGAACAAGCAGTATAAGGTGTTTACTAAGTAAATTAAAATAAGTTTACGATAAGTATTTAGATTAGCCAAGCTATGCTATCTAAGTTACAGATGTAACTTGCCCTTACACCTCATTCAGAACTTGCCTTCTTGCACATTACTGACTAACTACTGCATGCACCTTCTATATTTGCACTGAGCTGGTCTCTGCTTTTTCTACCAGATATATGTATATATATACAAACCTCATATCTCTGTACAGTGCACCTTGTATATTTGTACACCTTGTCATTTGCACTGAGCTGGTCTCTACTTTGTCTACCTCATACCTTGCACGTGTGTATATATACACACACACATATAGACATATTGCTATTTGCACTTGTGGTTAGATGCTAAACTGCATTTCACGGGCTCTGTACTCTGGACAATGACAATAAAGTTGAATCTAATCTAATCTTATAGTTATGTTGACTAACTAGCATGTACGTTTCAAGCTGAGCCATTAGTTAATGCTAATCCTCTAGTATCTTCAAAATGTTGCTGTCTGCTTTAAAAAATCTATCCAATTAAATTCAAAGTCTAACTATGTAAAAGAGAAGCAAAGGGATGTGACGACTACCTACTGGAGTGAGGGACGTGGCATGATTCTTTTTTTTTTCTCCTCACTGTGAAACAATATCTGTGTTTTTGGTTCTGAAAAGAAAAGGACTGGTGTTTTCGCCATTCTCTTTTGCTACATCCCAACATCATATTATACACACGCATTTTCCATCCAAATTTTCATTTTTAGTGAGAATACATTTGATTTGATGGGTGGTTTTGTATATGTTCTGTAGTTAGATAGTTATTGTGTAGCAGCTACTAAACTAAAGACAGAAATGCCAACAAACCAGGAATGTACAGCAAATTGAACAACACAAATGAGCATAGCATTACAGTATTTCCTCATACTGGTATAGTGGAATACTGCTACTTGAAACATCATCATATTCAGAATTGCTCATATCATCTCTTAAATATACCTGTGCATTGTTCTGTTTCTCCAGGGCCTGCAGACTGAAGAAAAAAGCTCAGTATGAAGCCAACAAGGTCAAGCTGTGGGGTCTTGGCACTGAATATGGTACGGCAGTTTGAAAGTTACGCTAGACACATGAAAATAAATGCTTGAGGTTGTTAACTTCTGTGCTGGAATTTGATTCACTTTCTTGAGCAAAAAGCTTTTAACATGCGTTTGTTCTTGTTGTGTGTCTTAAATGTGATGTCTTTTAATGGCCATCATTGCCTACCTGGAACCAGGCCACCACTAATATATGTTGTGTTTATATTATGTATGCTTTGTCATCTGCAGATCGATTGCTGTTTGTGATTAATACAATCAAAGAGGAGATTGTGAACCGCGTTCAAGATAACTCAAATAACAACGGGACAAGCATGGCAGAGAAGCTTGACAAGCTCATAGAAGAGACACTAGGTAAGAAATTGTCTCAGATACAGTTGTTTTGGAATTAATTACTTTTTTTTTTAAGAGTAAACAAATACTGTGTGAAAGTTAATTGTGATGTATAAAATTTAGTTCTATGTATTAATGGACAAACAGGGTCCTGTGGAATTGATCCTTCTTTATTCTAGAGACAAAGATGTGCATGTTTACTCAGCATATTTAGTAGTACTGGACCCAGACTATTTGAGGTCTGTTTTCTGAAAATAATTCGATATGGACAGCATTTAAAAGCTGGTGCACATGTAGCTTGAGTTGACTAATACATTTACATCGATTAATTCAACAGATGCTTTTATTCTGAGCAAATTACTAATGAGGCCAAATACAATCTAACCATATTGCTGAGCATTTAAGAGTTAAAGTTCTTGCTTAGAGATCCAGCAGTGGCTCTGTGGTAGACCTTTTTACAGCATTATGACTACTAGGGCAGAACCATAGTCGTTGCTCATAGTGTTATAATAAATACTGAGCTATATGCCTTTTCAGATTGGAGATCTGAAAGACAATCTGAATAATGGCTAGCTTTCTATAAAATTTTTTCTTTCTTTCCCCTTGTGCAGTGCAGTCACCAGTAGCTGGCCAGACTTCAGACTTTGTGAACCAGATCCTTGAGAATACAGGCAAGGGTGACCCCACTGGAGGTCTAGTGGGACTGCGTGTGCCCACACTGAAAGTGTAGAGGCATACAGATAGTATTTGGAAGCACACTCGAAGCCATCCGCGCCATTCCTGTCTCACACTGTAACGGCCCAACACTCTGCATGCCCATGTCAACAGGAGATGCTCAAAATGCTTAATGTGGATACATGCATACGAACACCTGTCCGTCTGTGCATACGTATGTATATATTCACCTTCCACGCACCTACAGAAATCTCTGCACTCAGTAGTCTGTTTCCTTACCATGTGTGCATGTGGCTGGTAAAAAACCTCCATCTGCAAGCCGCCATTTTGCAAAATTCAAAAGCCAATTTACGAGATACCTCCCGGAATATATCGTCCTTTTAGAGATGAAGACGCAACTGGTTCCTGCTGTAGCCATTTTTTTCCTTATGTCCAGCAAATGCCCCTTTACTGGATTCAGAAAGCAGAGGTGTTTCTTTAGGGAATATAGTTACATTATGATCATTAATTAAGACTCATGGATAGAAAAAGACGTTTTAGAGAGATTAACTAAATGTCATATTTCACCTGGTCATGTAAATTTTTCAGCATTAACTAAACTTCTGCTTTCCTATTCTAGTATTGTGGCATTTGCAGGATTAAACAAGTTACACCCTTATATGCCAATTCTGATAACGCCAATGCAAACACACAAACATGTTAATCATCTACCTTTATTGGAAACCAACTCAAAGATTCATGGTAGGCGTGTAAAATTAGAACAGGGATACAGCATGACAATTAGGATAGGACTGGGCTTGAATGTTCTGTTCCTTTTGTCTTGGTGGTCTCAGGGTGAATAGAGAGAGATTATTGACTGACTGGAGCAGATGGTCCATTTAAATCTCCCTCCTTAACTGGGAAGAACTATTATTTTGTACTGGTGACTCCACTTTGATCAAAGTGCCCTCACATCAAATGATCCTGGACGTTTTCCGAAGTCGCATCGATGGGGCTCAAAAGTTGATTCCCCGACTCGGTCTTGTTCATATTTGTACTTATTAAAAGTAAGATTCATTGTGCCTTGTAGATGTTGAGGGGATAACGAATCTCACTTGAAAGCAAGTGGACCATGTTTCAAGGAGAAGAAGAGCAGTGAGGCAAGTCAGACTTGCAGGTTTGTTATGTTTTTCAGCTCGATAAAGATACGCTGAATGAACGTAGGAACATGGAAAAATATTGATTTATGCCACAGAGTCTGTGCTAGGTAAAATAAGATGGCTCTGACAAATATTTCTTTCCTCTCTCTATTTTGGTACTTCATTTAAGTGGAGAATGGATGTGTGTGCTTGTGCGTGTGTATGTGTTTTGGGGGGGGGGTTTATTTTAAGACAACTATTCATATATTAAATACGAAAAAGAGATTTGCACACTATATTCTGATTGTTTTGTTTTTGTACCAAAGACACATGCAACGTAAATTGGCAACTAGCCAGTTTAAGTAAGGTTTTGCACAGCTAACCTGACACCGTATTGAATGTAGGAAAAAAAAAAAAGTTGTAGGGTCAGGGATTTTCAACGAACTGTGAAATTTGCTTGGGTCCAATTATCTACAGAAAGAAGCATTCATTCGCATCCTCCTAGAGCTCTTGTGCTGTTCTTCAGCTCTCAAGTTGAAGTGTTGCTTTGGAAACCTTTGTACTAGGATCAAGCAGTTCAGTTTCCCACCATTGCAATTTTGTCCATTAATGCTTTTAAAACTGTAGAGCTGAAGATGCTTTTGTAATTGCATACGTATGACGTTATCAGAGAACCAAAATGTTCACTTTTATTAATATCCTTTAAATTTATGGAGGAGAATAAGCATACAACAAAAACTTTATTTTGCGTATGTGTATAGTCCGTAATTCATGCATACACGCAATTGTATATGTATTGATAAAATGGTACCTTTTCAATGGATATGTTAATAAGCACGACACATTTCTACAGCTTTATATTCAGTGAGTAACCTGGAAATAAGAAAAAAAGACTTATTCTCTGTATTTTTGTAATGGTTACCTTGATGTTTTCTGTTTAATATTCTATGAGCATATCTATAAACCCTTTTGGAGAAAGGCTTTGATGAATTTATCATCAGCACCTCATACCCAAAAATATTTCAAACCTGGACCCGGTCATAGGCTCTTCCTTATCCATACCTGAAAGAGTGCTTATACTTTGAGGCAGGAAAGCATTCTGAGAGAGAGCTTTATAATTGCACCATGATGGCTAGCTGCTGCACCTTCATACTTGTCCAGTGTGAAAAGCTACTGCACTTCCCAATGCAGAACTGCATGTTATCTGGAAAAAAAGAAAGAAAAGAAAAAAAACTTGATTGATAGTCATGGTTTGTCTTTGGGTGTTTGGTGGAGCTCTTATTTTTGATTGAATTAAAGAAGGGAGAATATTTTCCTCTACAACCCCTACTATATTTAAGCTAAAGATTTTCGGACACCATAGTAGCTCATAGTCGTTCTTTTTTTTTTGTTTCATTTGGCAGCGTCGTAGATTTTGTATATACCGTTCATGTTAGAGGCTATTGTAATTTGCAGTGTTCTCTTTATACATAGAAATGAGATATATCTTCTATATTTATCTTGTGTATATATAAACATACTATATTACATGTATGATAACTAAAGCACTTTGTCTAGACAAAAAGAAAAAAAAAAGGAAAAAAAGCATTCTTTTCCTTCCATCTGCTGCTAAATCGGCCTTGTTTGAATGCTGCAGTGAGTACTTGACTTTTACCATCTTAACCAGGACAGGTTGACAGTGAAGTCTCGAGAGGACAGGCCCCTGTGTGACGACAAGTCAAGCGTCACAAACTCCATTTGCCTTTAGTAGACATTTCCTATGGAAAAGTGCAAATTCTGCTTTGTGTTCTTCTTCAGGTTGATGTACAGTATTGACATGTTCTCTCTGGACATTGCTAGAGGTGAATATTGTTATCAATAATTTTTTTTAAAGTAATTTGTACTTAATGGGGGAAATCTGAGGTGTTTGAGGAAGCATCAGCTTCTTATTAGTGGCTCAGAAAAAAAAAAAAACCTATATCACTGTACTGTAAGGCAAATCTCTTTGCCATAGGGAATTAATCAGACTACATCCTTTTTGCCTTTCCAAACACCCATCCATTCTTGATAGAAGGCAAGGCTGTAAAAGCTTTGTTGCTATGACAACTTATCCTAGCCTTCGTCGTGCCATCTTGAACTAAAGCTTCTTAGCCTGGCGTTGGCTCACAGTAGTTAAGACCAATTTGTAATTAAAAAAAAAAAATCACCAAAAAAAAAAAAAACACTTAGCAAGTGACAATGAGCATGGGGATTTAAGGTGGAGGTGCATGTTTATAAGTCAGTGGCCTGCTGTAGTGGGAAAGTATCTGTGTTTGTCTTCGACTCTTGTTTTTTTTTTGTTGTTTTTTTTTTTACTTCAGGTTCTTGCGTTTGATGTGATATTGTGAGTTTAAGTGTTTAACCCGGAGACTCTGTGGCATTCGAACAGTTAAGGAAATGGTTGTTATTCTAAGCCAGTAATATTTTTTTTCTGTTGTTTGGTTTTTAAATTAAAGCATGAAAAGAGCTATTGCATCATGTGAATTTTACATATAGTTTAAGTTAGAGTTAATAAGGGGCCTCTGCTGCAAATCTGGTTAATCTAATGAAAATCTGAACTATTTCTGATCTTTAAAACTTGTACATTATTTTATTATACACACTTATCTTAAGCTGGAATATATTTAAAATACCTATTGTTCAGTAGAGTACATAACATTTTATTTTGCATGTGTTCCTTCGTTGTATTTGCTTCATACTCCAACTGATACTGCTTTTTCAAGATAGAAATAATGATCCAACCAGCAATTTGTTGTTTGTTTAATGATGTACTGGTTTTTGCATATTATCCTGAGTCTCAATTACCATTTCAACTTTATTATTGCCAGATTGCATTCTTAAAACGAGTAAGCTAGCTATTGAATCCAAATTATGCTTCTCTTTGTTGTCTGCACTATATAAAAATTAAATGAATGTTTGGGTTGAAGCTGCTTAATCATTTGTAAAATTGTACAGAAAATCAGTAACCATTCCTTGTTCTGTTTGACTTTTGTGTGAGCCCACTCCTAACTAAAATATTTTTATTGTTTAAGTATTTGCCACTGTATTTGTACAAAGAATGGCCAGTTGGATCCCAGTAGAAATTTATTGAAACATTTCTTGCGTAATTTTCCAAAATGGCTACAGTACGCATTTGAAAAGAGAGCTGTTTGCATTCATGTGTTTCCTTTTCATTTGTATAATTTTGGCATGCCTAGTTTTTGTAAATATTTGTCCTGAGCATGTGAGAGACATTGCTCTAATTGGTGCATTTTGTATGTCTTTGTAGTAAAATGGGACGTTGCTTTAGTTTTCAACTTTCCCAGTAAAGAAATGTTTGCTCTTTTTTGTTTTTACTAAGAAATTGTATCTAATAATGTTCAGGTTAAGTCTAAAATTTGTTCCTTATGGTGGCCATAACTTACTATTAAAGGATGATGAATGGTTTAGAGCATTTGACAAACATTTTATGAGAGGCAGTCTGTCTTACTGTTGCTAAATAAACATGCCCATTCTAGTGTATTTAACCTATTGGATGGTTGTCTGTTATGTTGTTTTGTCCGTTTGTTTCTCATGTAATGGACCTTTACCAAGCATTTTTTTGCTTTTATTTTGTTACTAATTAAAAACCTAAAAATTGTTTCACAGAAGTAGGTGTGTAACATTAGATGAGACTCTAATGCTTAAACACCATTGCTTCAAGAGTGCTGTAGAATGGCATTCCTCAAGCTTACTTTTGCTTGTAAATGTTCTTTTGAAGCTTTTTTGTTGTACCGTTTCACAAATATCAGATTGTTATTTGAGCATGATGACGAAGTATGAGCATTGTGCATGCTGACTTAACTCACTTCATACAGTACAGAGTAATCGACCATCCAGTGAGCCTATGTTAAGGACAATATGAGTAGAGAATATACACACTGATCAAGTCACTGACCTTAAATGATGAGCACAAGGGGGTGTATTATAGATGCCGCACAGACTTTGAGGTAGACATAATTCAGTGGCACTCCAGCTGTTTATGTGATTACAGATACTTCAAGCTGAAAAAAGACCCTCATTGCACTTGGTTTAACTACAAATTACAAAATTATTTTTTAAATGATGCCTGCAAAATCAGGTGCCTTATTCAAACAAATGAAATATCCAAACTTGATTTATTGATGTTTTATAAGGAAACGACTTCAGCCCATTATGCCAAGAACTAAATCAAGAATTTGTTTTCTTTTTATTGTGATGAGCTTTCTGCAGAATGAGAGCTGTTGCTGCTTTGCCTCAGACAGTTTTCATGTAAAGATGAATGTAGTCTTCCTTCAGTGAAGTCAATTTAATATGTTAAGCTTGTACATTTTGACTTGTGGAACATTCTGGTTAAGAGACTATCCAAAGAGTGCTGCAGTCATGATATAGACTTGTTTTAAAATGTTAATATTGTTAATATACACAACATGTTTTTTTTTTTTTTGGTACATCGGGCTCAAATCAGTAGGTGAATGCACAAGTCTGAACTGTTTTTACCTTTTTTCTGTGATCTTTACCTTTAACTTGCCATCACACTTCCTGTACTGTTATTTTTTTCTCAACTTGCTAACAGTGATATCTGGTTGAAAATGCTTTTTTTTTTTTTTCCATAATTCCAGAATGATACATGAGAAGGTCTTGCTTAAATACATTTAGCAGACATTTAAAGACTTCCACAGGGCCCTCAAAGGAGCTGGTAGATCAGCCTTGGAAAGACAATGTCAGACCTTGTAAGCATTGTGTCCCCTCACCAACATTCAAGATTACTGTGCCTCTTGATTCTTCTGGTTCTACTGTTCCTCTGATTACCATGTGTGACTTTACTTGGAACAGTGTTTATTCATTCACCAACAGAAATTGCCTTCACCAGTTTACTCTCCAATGAACAGAAATCCCAGTTTTCCAAATACAAATCAACGACACATGTAGACATGTGCATTGTTTGACATAGGTCTAGCTGAGATCCTGTTTCAGTTGATAAGAGGGCAGGAAGCAGAAGACTATTGTTTTTGCTCATATTAGTGAAGCAGTTGATGTTCCACTCGTGCAAGTTGCCGACAGCATGTTTTCCCTGTACCTGACCCGCCTCCATCGAGAAGTGCAGAGTCTTCTCTCCATAACCGCATGGCTTCCCTCCATGCTTTTGGAGGTGAGGAAGCTCTTCATTTGTGCAAAACAAAACATGGACTTTGGGTAGGAGTCCCGTCTCGCCGCCCATCGGTGCTGAATTTTGAAAATACATACTTGAACACCCTCAGTGGCATGAGAGCTGTGACTTAGCATCTGTTGTCAGGCTCATGGACTTTTTTCTTCCCCCCTTGCAAGAAACTGTGCTAGACAGTGGTCAATTTGACATCAGCTGGAGCCACTGTAAACACCCGTGCCAAGGCCTCGTCCTCATTAAAGGATGACTGTGATGGGCATGGACAGAACCTGCGGTCGGGTGGGAGAGGGGTGTGTAAATGTAGCGGTGGTAGCTCTTTTTGTTTGTTTGTTTGTTTTTTACTTTAAGGAGGACATTGGAGCGCTAGTAGGGTCACCTGGACTGTTGGCCCCAGTTTTCTCGACTTCGTCCTGAACACGTTCAGAAGACAACCACACAACCTGATAATAACAGACCCCTGTGTTTTTTCTGAGCACCACACTCACACATCACACTGCAATGATTTACATCTCCTTCCAAACTTTGCCAAATTTCTATTGTTCTTGCTAATTATTGAACTTCAGCGTGTGGTTTGCAAAAATGTAATAAAAACCACAAAAGTTTTGCTTGTTTTGAAATCCATACAACGTTCAATTTTCAATTGAAGGAATTGTCACCCATTTGGAAAAAAATCACAATTCATGACCTTGATGTAATGCTTCTGATGTTGTATGGTATTCTACTAGATAAATTAGCATGGGATCTTTAAGTAGCTAGTACTGTGTCTGTACTCCCCAAGTGTAAAATCTCTTTTTGTCACAGTAGGAAGGCTGTATTTCATTGCTAAGTGCTCTGTTCTAGATCTCTTGGTGATTCTAAAGCAGAATTCTGCAGTGTATCCTACTGAAACTAACAGTTACTTGATCCTATTAGCAATGTCTATATTTGTAGTTCACATATATGCCTGTTCAAATACAATATCTTAACAGTTGTTCTATTTATGTTTCAGTGTTGTGCTGGATTTTTTTCTTTCTCACGTTTTTTTGTTTCTTTCATTTTTAGAGGCACAACTGGTTGGAAAACAACTTGGTTTCTTGAGCATTGTTAATGTACAGATATGAAGTAGGCTTAAAATCAGTTGTGACGAATTTTGAACATGTGTCTACTTGTGTTATTGTGCCTCTGTTTCTTTCTCATTTTGTATTATCCGTAATTATGTCTCTGCATTGTATCAGCCCGGAGTTGGTACCACAATTTTGCTTGTAACCATGATAGTCTAATGCTATTATTGATTTTAATATCACAAATAAACATTAGATACAGCAGTATTTGGTTGGTGGGGTTTTATTTTACATTTCTATCCTGATATCCAAATGGTCCAGACAACCCAAACCCCCTCTTACTCCATATATTTAATATCTTATGACTGCTCTCACTCTTTGTCTCTCTTTCACCCTCCTTCCTTCCTTATATTTTTCAGGATAGTTTGCTGGCCCCTTGATTGTCATTGTTAGCATGACACAGCAATCCTTAACCTAAATTCCTACGTGGCCCAGTAATACAGTAAATCAATAGTTATGAACTTGACTCACTGCTCCAGCACTGTCTCAAAGGGACTGTCATATTGTCCCTTACTAACTTTGTTTTCCCCAGTCCCTACACTGCAACTACTTTGATCTTAGCAAAAGTCATGCAAGTTGTCTGAATAAAAACAATAGGCATGTTTTCCCTACATAAGTTAGTTTTCCTACACTTAGGACAAAGTGAAAACAATGTCATATCAACAAGACTTTTAGTAATATAGGTTCCACAAACCATTTACAATGTGAAAAAAAATTAAACTGCTATCAATTCTAAGGTTTATAGCTTGTATAAAGAATATATAATTATTCTATGATTAAATATGCAAAAACTAATGTCCTTTATTTGCCTGCCTCCAGCACTCTGAGTAATATTTGCTTCATTCCTCCTGCCAGATGTCATAAGATGCTTTTTCAAATCAGACCAAAATCTTTGACTTCTTTCTTTTTCCATATCTTTTGAATAGATAATTTGTTAAAGGGTACACTCACATTTCATAAAATCATGCAGATACAGGTCAAGAGCTTCAGTTAATGTTCACATGACACATCAGAATGGGAAAAATGTGATCTCTGTGACTTTAACCATGGCATGGTTGTTGCTGCCAGATGGACTGGTTTGAGTATTTCAGAAATTGCTGATCTCCTGGGAATTTCACACAGAACAGTCTCTAGAGTTTACGCAGAATGGTGCGAAAAACATCCTGTGTGCAGAGGGTCTGCAGGCTGAAACACCTTGTTGATGAGAGAGATCAGAGAAGAATGACCAGACTGGTCTGAGCTGACAGGAAGTCTATAGTAGCTCAAATAAGCACTCTTTACATCCGGGGTGAGCAGAAAAGCATCTCAGAACAAACAACACATCAAACCTTGAGGTGGATGGGCTACAACAGCAGAAGACCGCATCAGGTTCCACTCCTGTCAGCCAAGAACAAGAATCTGTGGCTATCATGGGCACAGACTCACCCAAACTACACAGTGGAAGACTGGAAAAAGACCAGGAGATTTTTTTTTCTAATCTTCAACTGTCCAATTTGGATGAGTCTGTGCCTCAGCTTCTTGTTTTTGGCTGACAGGAGTGGAACCTGATGTGGTGTGGCTCATCCACTTCAGGGTTCGATGTTTTGTGCATGATGAGATGCTTTTCTGCTCACCACGTTTGTAAAGAGTGATTATATGAGTTACTATATCCTTCCTGGCCATTTTCCTCTGACCTCTCATCAACAAGACGTTTCCACCCACCCATATATATATCAGCTCATCATGTTCATCATGTTTAGAGAAAGAAGGGTTGTGTGTATGAACCATCCAAGAGCACCATACCCACAGTGAAGTATGGAGGTGGGAGCATCATGACATGGAGCTGCTTCTCTGAAAATGGTACTGGGGCATTAGACATCTAGGGAAACATGGATGGAGCGATGTACCGAGACATGTTAGAGGAGAATTTAATCTGGTTAATCTGTAATCGGCCAAGAAACTGAATCTGGGGAGAAAATGGATATATCAACAAGACAATGAACCCAAACATACAGCCAAATAACTCAAGAAGGCCTTGTATGGCCTAGCCGATCTCCTGACTTGAATCCTATTGAAAATTAATACAGGATTTTGAAATTGCGAGTCTATCAGAAGGAATATCATAATCTTGGGTAATTGAAGACAATTTGGCAAGAGGAATGGACCAAAATTGAACCACAATACTGCAAAAAGCGAATTACTTCTTACCGTAGACATCTCAAAG
Organism: Pangasianodon gigas; assembly: GCA_022758105.1. Taxonomy (NCBI): domain Eukaryota; kingdom Metazoa; phylum Chordata; class Actinopteri; order Siluriformes; family Pangasiidae; genus Pangasianodon; species Pangasianodon gigas. The sequence goes on along the minus strand of CM040468.1, from coordinate 13,478,516 downwards.
CTTGCAAACAACATCTTTTCAACAAACTGCTAATGTTGGTCATTTGTGGTACTTTTTTTTCCCTAGCAATTTCTTTTTTTTTATCATAATTTTTTATGCTTATGATTACACACTTTTTTGGTCTTATTTATCAGTACAAAGTCAAAAGACATTATGTGTGTAGATTTGTAGTGGATATACACACTGGAAGTGTATTATATAACAAAAACAAAAGTGTACTGAATACTTATTTCCCCTCACTGTATATGAAGAAAGAGGTCCACTTTACACTCAGCTGTTTGCTAACACTCAGAAGGTTTGGACACAGGTTTGAACACATTTTTTCACTGTCTTAGACATTTTGATAACAGCTTATGGTTGAAATTTATTTCGAAGACAAATGTACACGGTGAAGTGAATGTCCATGTATTTATTTCTGAACAACGTGTTTATAAGAAGTGTTTTTCCCCCTTTACTTGAAACATTATTACTCTACAATAGCAGAAAAAAACCTAAAAAGGAGAAACTCTTTCTATGTGTATCCAAACTTTACACTGGTTAAGTTCATAATTGGTTTAGTGGAACTGAAAAACGCGTTTTGGTTTTATTTGGACCTTTTCGCTCTACGTACCACAACAAAGATGGCGTCGTCCTCTGACGTCTCCGTTCGAATATGTGTGCAAGAAATCATCAAATATGATTTAGAGATTAAAGCTCTCATTCAGGTAGGAAGCAGCGATCTGTTTTAGCCTCGCAGTAAATACGGATAACTAGTTTGCTACCTAGCTGACAGGAAACACCTTCAGTTTTGCTCGTGTTTCCGCTTAGCTGTGTGTTTTTCATCGCAGGATATACGGGAATGTCGCGGTCCACACAGCGTGTTAATGAAGCTGAACGCTGCAGTGAAGGAAAAATCCAGGCACTTAAGACAGCGAATTCAGGTCGGAATGAATATCACATCCAAATCGCTTAATTATATAACTTTAATGAACTTTCCAGAGAAATCAGGTGAGTAAAATGCTTCAGAAGCTGTAGGAGATTCACTTAATTAAAGTTACTACATATTTAAAGCATAGCGTTTTATTCAGCTAAGATGTGAAGTTTGTATTGTATAATGTATTCCCAAGCCTGGGATGTTTTCTCAGTCTTCAGCTGTATGGTTTAGTGATCCTGTGCCCACTGTAGCCTCAGATTGCTGTTCTTGGCTTACAGGAGTGGAACCTGATGTGACCTTTTGTTGTTGTTGTTGTTGTTGTTGTTGTTATTGTTATTGTTGTTGTTGTTGTAGCTGTAGCCCATCTGCCTCCAGGTTTGACATGTGCATTCTGAGATGCTTTTCTGTTCACCATGGGTGTAAAGAGTGCTTATTTGAATTATCATAGCTTGTCACTTTGAACCAGTCTGGCCATTCTCTTCTGACCTTGCATACCCCACAGAACTGGGTATTTTTGTTGTTTTTACACCATTCTGTGTAAACTCTAGAGACTGTTGTGTATGAAAATCCAAGGAGATCAGCAGTTTCTGAAATACTCAAACCAGTAACCATGCTACGGTCACGCCGGCCATTGGCCAGTTGAATAATTGCATGAATAAGCAGGGATTCAGGTGTTCTTATTAAAGTGGCTGGAGAGTACATGTCTTCCATTGGGTCTTTCTGTGCTTTTCTACTAAATACATGATTAATGGTTCATCTACATTACATAACGTTACTAATTTATTTTAGTATTGCAGTTTAGTATTTAGTATTGCATTTATTGCACATTGCACATTATTGCACAAAACTGCATATATCCGCACTTTAATCTGTACTGTCAGACTACTGCTGCCACCATCCATATATCCATATATATATTCTTATACACATTTTATATTTATATATATATAATATAAACATTTTTCTATATTTTCTTATTTTATGTCAGAACAGAATTTCACTGCAAGTCGTACTGTGTATGGTTATGCATGTGACAAATAAAATTTGAATTTGATTTGAATTTGATTCAAGACTCAAGATTCACGATTCAAGATCTTTATTGTCATATGTACTTTGGTATATTCTTGGTATATTTGGTAACATATTCTTATTTTGTTTTTTCCTCATGAGAAAGATGGGGTAGAAGGGCAACAAACAATAAGACAAGACAATAAAAATACAAAAAATATACAGTAAGGAACAAGGCAGGAAGAATAATAAAAATAAACAATACACAACAGCAAAAGTCAGTTTACAGTCTGAATAAGAGAACCCGTATGCAATAACAACAGTTAACAATAAAAAGGTAAAAGTGATGTATGCAACAGTTAGTTCCAATCCACTAATTTGATTGGGCAAGCAGCATTTCAAAAGTGCTGATATTTAGTATAACAGCACCGGTACATGTCACTCTTTGTATCACTCGACTTTTGTGTATTTGCTACATAACACTCCCATTCTAGCAATAGCTTGTTACATTGAAACCGTTACTACACTTACTACGGGCTGTCAGTCAATCTGTGCAACGCTGTTTCCAGCTGTGGCATCTTTGGGAACTATTTTCACTGACGGAGCAAAAATAAACAAAACATTTGCCCACAATGAGCCTCACTTATCATTTATCACCTCATTTATTTTAAAGTTGTGTGTACATTTGCATAAACCAAACCAAATGAAAACTTTCCGCTCGATTTACAAAAGCTTCGGAAACACTCATTTCCTTCGTACTCATGTGCGTATGTTAATCACCCGTAATGTGCAAAGCAAGTTTCCAATACAGCTCATTTGCATTTAGTGATGCCCACAAAACTCTGTAAAAGTTCAAGTACACAGACAGCCGGGAGCACGAAATAAATGATGAGGGTAAATTTTATTTGTCGTAATTTGTGTTGGCTCACTTTTTTTTTTTTTCTTTAATTAATGCCAAAAATATAAAACAACTGGTTTTCACAAACTATTCTCTTTAGTATTCCTAGTCCCTGACCTAGTGAACTAGCATGAGGATTTGGTTTTGATAGAGACTGCAACACACTTCTATAAGTCACTTTGGATAAATGCTGTAAACGTAATAAAAATAAGCAATTTAACCTCAACATTATATTCCGAATATAAAAGTGCAGCAACCCATGCAAATTATGATTTGAAGTCAATCAAGTCGAGGTGTACATTAGTATAGTCTTCTTATGCATAAATTTAGACACATCTTTCTCCGAATTTACGAGATTTTCATGAAATTTCTTGTGCAGACGCTCATGTGAAGGATTTACAAATAAATCCATTCATATCCAGCTTGATAAATGAGGCTCATTGTGTCTGAAATGGTAGGTAATCAATATTAATTTCTTTTTATAGAACTGTTGTATAAAAGCAATATCACACTTCCAGTCATGCTGTTGTACTGTACAGCACACTTACTCATGTGAAATTGCTTCATTATATACATACAGTTCCTTATTACAGTTTAATTTGGAACAGACTTTTTTTTTCCTCAATGGGTATTCCTGCCATTTTAAATTGATATTTGAGGATGAATATTTTGTTGATATTTTGTACAATTTCATGAGAAAAATTTTATTATATATTAATAAATCTAGTCCTGTTTTCTAGATGTCACTAAGTAGCAAAAACAACAACAACAAAAAAGAAACCTACATGTCACAGGCGGTGGGCTAACTCTAACCCTAAAGCAAGAGCTGGTTTTCTTGCTAGAAGTAAAGAAAGAAATTATGTTTAAAACGAAAACTATTGATTACCATATGATATTGTCATTGCCATATTGTATGTCTAATAAGCTGATTAGATTTTTTTTTTTGCATGTTAGCAAGTGTCTACAGTCTACATTTTCCCCTAATGTCCACTTCTAACACTATGATGTATGGTTTTATGTATTCTCATACATATAAATTCATTTTTACATGACCATTTTCCAATCTATCTTTCCAGTGTATCTTAGGATTTAACAGACTTTTTACTGTGTCTTTTGGACTGATATTATATTAAATGGAATTTTAATTATATTAAAAGGACTTTGATAAGAAATTTATTTTAAACAATAGCACAAGCAACCTGAAATCTGTACACATAGAAGACATTCATCATTAATCTTAACAAGCCAAAATTAAACAGGCAAAAAATGAACTTAACCAGCCTAATTGAACAATATAATTGCTACACATATTTTACTACTACGTCAAAAAAAAACCAAAAAAAAAAACAACAGTGGAATGAAATGTAATAAATAATCAACCATTTAGTATATTTCACTGACCAATGTAATGTTCGCACTGCTATGGAATATAATGCTGACACTACTATCTCTGTTTGTGCAGACTGCATTTTATCTGGCATTTACTTTTTTGAGTGAAACTAGCAGTGTTTTCAGTTTTGGCTTTTTTTTAAACAAGTGAAACCCTTTCTTGATTTCTTTAAAATTGCCTCAGCTGTGCTGGATGTGACCACAGTGCACGCAGTGCTGTGTGGTTCAGTAGTATCAGCTCTGCAGCTGCCCCCAGTGGCTTCACTATTGTATTGTATTATTTACTATTGTACTGTATTATTGTACTATTCTACCCAGGAATAGAGGCCTGTGTGCTGTTACATTTCTGTTATTGTTTAAGTAAACAGCTATTTGAATATAAAAATCCACGTTGATTATGTTTCAATGTGGGCATTATTGATTATTTGTTGCAGTCCTCATATAAAGATTGGTGCAAACCTAAAGGTAAAACTTGAGGCGTGGCTCTCCTGTGCTGTGGGAGGCATTTTGCTGATTTGGTCCACTTGTCACCTTAGAGCATAGGTCCCCAACCCTGGTCCTGGAGTACCCCCTGCTCTAACAGACCCACTTCAACTCAGGAAAGGCTGTTATTGAGCTGATTAGCTAAATAAAATGTGTTGGAGCAGGCAAAACACTAAAATGTGCAGGACATGGGGTACTCCATGTTCCTTAGAGGAAAGGTCAAAAATGCAACTCTCCTGATAGGAGTGGTCTCATGATGAAAGTGTTCCCATCCACAGGCCCTGAGGGTTCGCTGAATAGTTTGATGTGTATGAAAAGGATGTATAAAATATGCTAGGCCCTTTGCAGTCACCAGGTCTCGACCCAGTTGAACATCTGTGGGAGATTCTGAACTGACTTCTGTGTTAAATAGCTCGCTCCACCACCATCATCAGAACACCATGTGAGGGAATATCTTTGGTGTTCCAGACCTCCAGTACTGTTCCAGAATTCAAACTGTTCTGGCTGCTTGTGGTGACACAACACCCTTCTAAGACACTTCATGTTGTTTTTCTCACCTGTGTGTATATAGCAAAGAAGCATTTTGCTTGACCAACTGATGATGTATGGACTTTTGTCCAAAACATCATGTTTCTCTGGAAATTTTGTGTACTATATACAAGTGTAGGGAAAGTTATTAATATCTCCATATTTATTATTAAGGTACACTGCAGGTTTCTCTGGATAGAGTAGGAAATATTGAATATGTAGAATCATTAGGTGCTCGCAGTGGATTAACTAAAATACTTCTAGCTAACCTTCTATGGAGCTTGGAAGCTGAAAAGTATTTGAAAATGTTTTTTGAATATTTGTAGACATTGTATTCATATCACATTAAATACATTTTTTTTTACATGTTGGCAGATGTCTTTGTTTTGAACTTGTGAAGGGTAAGAGTTACCTTTAAAAACGTCAAAATTACAGGTTACAGTTTTGAGATTTTAAAAAATTTGGACCCTAAATATAAATATCAAAAATTTAAATCTAAAGAATATAGATTTTATGTAAATTAGGTAAAAGGTGAATAATCTGGGATTCCCTGGGAAAAGTAGATGTTTTCAGAGTGGTTAAAGTGATTAGCTAATCACAGTCATCTGCCAATGACTTAATGTTCTACTGACACAGCTAAATTCCTATTAAGCAGCTGTGACCGATAACTAGCTCACGATTGCCAGCAAGCTAACATTAGCATAGTCTAACTTGCTAGAACATTACCTAAATAGTTAAGCTGGACAAATAGTAAGCATCGTGTGTTTAACATCGCTGTAGAAAACCAGCTTTTGGAGTAGAACATTAATAACTTTTATTTGATTGACCAATCTGAAAGTGTCTACTTTTCCCTTTGTGCTAATTTACAGAAAATTTGTATTTCTGAGATTTGTATTTAGGGCTCTCAAAACCATTACTCATTATTTTGAATTGTATGTTTTCAACATCTTTAAGTCAAATATACAAAAATTCATATTCAAATGCTTTTGTCACCTTCCAAGCTCCATAATGTTCTTCATTCCAGTACATCCATTTGTTGCCTTTGTTGCAACAAATAGTCATCTGATCAAGGTACCTTTTTTGGTGGTAGGATATGGAACAAATGGCTAAAGAACAAGATAAAGAGACTGATAAGAACATTATTATGGCTGAAACAGAAAGTCATCGCAAACAAATGTTAAGGTAAGAGGCTCAGAGGACTTGTGCTCTTTGCAGGCTGTACTTTTAATGTTGCCTTTATATTTACTGTCAAAGCTGTTTTTGCACCTCTGTACAAGTAACCAGACAGCATGGAGGAAAGCCAACTTGGCCTGCAAGCTGGCCATCGATAACCTGGAAAAAGATGAGCTACTACATGGTGGGGACTCATCAGTGAGGCAAAGGTAAGTCTTGTTCTCAGTGCTACATGCTGAGGGAAGCAAACAGCTTTCAGATGGCTTTAAATACTTGCCACTTAACTGAAGTGATCAGATATCCATTAATTGCTTTTTTGGGGTGAGTTGGATATGAACAAAGCCAGTCTAGCAGTAATGATCTTCATAGATCCCAGAGCACATTACAGAGCAGGGAAATTGTGAATAGGTTTTAAGGCACAAAACTGTAGAACTGTGGGTTCTACAAAGAAACAAAGCTGCACTCAAAGTAGGAATGGTACAGGACTACAGAAGTAGATAAAAGTCTTTAAACAGTTAATATGCTGAGTTGTTAGATGAACTTGGATCATTCTTATTGAGAACATTAATAAGTTCAGGAGTTTGAGTCCCTCATGAGTACTGAAACTTAATGGGAAGGTGTAATTAAGCAAAAATTAATTTTGAAACAGGCTATAACCAAGGTAGCTGACAAACTCGCTAAGCAAGTTACAAAGAATCGTAGTAGGTAATCTATGGTAGCCTTCATCCATTACCTGAAACAGCTGTAATTATGTTCGAATCTGGATAAGAGTGAAAAGCTTTTTCAGTTACTGGGAGAGTGTGAACATTCATTCATTCATTCATTCATTCATTCATCCATTTATCCATTTATCCATTCATCCCTTCATTGTTTGACAGTGTCTGCTTTATCCTGGTCAGGATTGTGGTGGATCTGGAGCCTCTCCTGGGAACCTGGAATACACCCTGGATAGCAGGGCACAACACTCAGTCAAGTCAAGTAGGCTTTATTGTCATTGCTCTCATCACAATAAAGATGTAATGTTAGGAAGAAAATATAGTTTCCCCAAAATCATGGTGCTACAATTAACACAGGAGACTTCAGACAAGACCATATAGGTAACACAGCGACAGACAGTAAAGTTTAAGCACTACAAGCAACCATAAACTCTATTGCACAGTAGTGTTGATAATGTAAACACTGTTGATAATGACCAGGCTCAAAAGTATCTGCCTGTGTTCTTGGAAGTGAAATGAAATAAGATGAGGTGTCCATCAGACCACTCTGTTAAGGAGCCTAATGGCCTGTGGGAAGTTGCTGTTCATGAATCTAGTTGACTCGGATGCTCCTCGGATGCTCCCTAGCCTTCTTCCAGATGGGAGGAGTGAAAACAGTCCATGGGAAGGGAAAGAGGGATCCTTCCTGATCCTTATACACTGCTCAGTGTAGATGTCTTCAATGGCATTAAAACATAACCCATTAATGGACTGGGCAGTTTTTACCACCTGCTTCTGTGCTTTCCTGTCGGAAACAGAGCAGTTTCCGTAGCAGACAGTGAAGCTACAGGACAGAATGCTCTCTGACACACTTGTAGAAACAACAGCTATGCACATGAATCTTCTTCGGAAGTAGCAGCACTGTTGTGTTGAGGGACCATGTCAAGTTGTGTGTGATCTGCACATCGAAAAGCTTGCTCAGTTTCCACTGCTGCACAGCCAGTGTGTAGAGAGGTGTGAGATGCTTGGGTCCTCCTGAAGACAACAATCATCTTTTTAGTCTTGCTGACATTTAGAGAGAGATTGTTGTCTTTGCACCAGACCTCAAGCTGTCACACTTCCTCTTTGTAGGCCATCTCCTCATTGTTGGTGATGAGCCCCGTGACATTGCAGTCATTAGCAAACATGATGATGTGGTTGCAGTGATATTTAGTGACACAGATGTGGGTGAGCAGTGTGTACAGCAGAAGACTCAGTACACAGCCCTGGGGGGGTTCCGGTGTTCGGGGTGACTGAGAGGGACGATCTGTGGTGGATCGTGACTTCACAGTCATCAGATCTCAACCCAGTTGAACACCTCTGTGAGAGATTTTTGGAACTAATGGAATATCTTTTGATAGAATGTTGTTCCGTCCCTCCAGTACAATTCCAGAGACTTGTAGAAACTCACTCACAAGGCACTTTGAAGTTGATCTGGTGTCTCCTACTTGATTTGCTAAGACACTTTATCTTATATTTGTTTGATGGTAGGAAGGCCACCAAGGAGAGCCTGGCAGAGACATCCAGTGACATCACTGAGAGTTTGATGAGCATCAGCCGAATGATGGCCCAACAGGTCAAGCAAAGTGAGGAAACCATTGGCACTCTGGGTAAGAGCACACAGTTTGTGCACGGACCTTCTTTAGGCTTTCTTTTTGTCAAAGATATTGAGCCATTGCATAACATTGCATTAGAAAAGTTTTCTATTATTATATATATTTAATGATGTCTGTTGTATCTCTAGATCAGGGCTATTCAAATGGCAGCCTGCAGGCCAAATGCAGGGGTGGGTGGGGGGCTTGATCTTTGGTTGATATTTTTTGAAAAATTGACTGCTTTCCAAAGAAAAACTGTTCTTTTTTTTATCTGATTTTACTGACAAAATTCTCAACTTTCACTTGTTAGTGGGTTCTGTCGAGTTTAATTCCAGTTAACGGGATGAATAATAGCATATGGAAATTTTTGGCCCCCATGTAATGTACCTTTGAAAATGAAGCATTCAGAAAAAGGTAGCTGAGTAGCCCTACTCTAGATATTTAATAAAAATGATGAAGCTAGATCCACCATCCAAGTAATACTTTGTAATACTTTGTTACAGCACCTAATACTTTGTTATACAGCACTCAGTCTTTTTGGGTTTAAAAAAAAAAGGAATCTACCAACATAGCACATTTTTATTTGGCAATTTTATTCACTCTTCCTTGGAACAATCCTCCAGATCTATCAAATTGTGAGGGGATGTCCTGTGCACAGCCCTCTTCAAGTCATTCCACAGGTTTTCGAAAGGATTTAGATCTGAGCTCTGACTGGTCCATTTCAAAATGTTGATCTTCTTCCTCTGAAGCCATTCCTTTGTTCACATGTATTTGTGCTTTGGGTCTTTATCATACTGGAAGGTGAAATTTTTCTTCAATTTTAGCATGGGTGTGTAGACTTTTTATATCCACGGTATATACAGTTGAGGTCAAAAGTTTACATACCCCTTTCAGAATCTGCAAAATGTTTTTTATTTTACCAAAATAAGAGGGATCATACAAAATGCATGTTATTGTTTATTTAGTGCTGACCTGAATAAGATACTTCACATAAAAGATGTTTACATATAGTCCACAAGAGAAAATAATAGTTGAATTTATAAAAATGACCCCGTTCAAAAGTTTACATCCACTTGATTCTTAATACTGTGTTGTTCCCTGAATGATCCACAGCTGTGTTTTTTTGTTTACTGATAGTTGTTCATGAGTCCCTTGTTTGTCCTGAACAGTTAAACTGCCTGCTGTTCTTCAGAAAAATCCTTCAGGTCCCACAAATTCTTTGGTTTTCCAGCATTTTTTGTGTATTTGAACCCTTTCCAACAATGACTGTATGATTTTGAGATCCATCTTTTCACA
>CM040468.1:13422560-13468399 GCA_022758105.1 Pangasianodon gigas | reverse complement strand
AATGGGGTCATTTTTATAAATTCAACTATTATTTTCTCTTGTGGACTATATGTAAACATCTTTTATGTGAAATATCTTATTCAGGTCAGCACTAAATAAACAATAACATGCATTTTGTATGATCCCTCTTATTTTGGTAAAATAATAAACATTTTGCAGATTCTGAAAGGGGGATGTAAACTTTTGACCTCAACTGTAGATTGGTGTTTGGGCTAATGCAGTGCAGAGGCCACTTTTTACATTAAAAACATGAGACCTTCTCAGGACTTCTGTAAGTTAACTAATTTGTGGAGCATTAGTCATTGATTATACACTATATGGCCAAAAGTATGTGGACACATGACCATCACACCCATATGTGCTTCTTCCTCAAACTGTTGCCACAACATTGGAAGCACACAATTGTATAGAATGTCTTTGTATGCTGTAGTATTACAGTTTCACTCCACTGGAACTAAGAGGCCCAAACCCGTTCCAGCATGACAATGCCCCTGTGCACAAAGTGACGTTCCTGAAGACATGGTTTGCCAAGATTGACCTGACCTCAACCCCACTGAACACTTTTGAGATGGACTGGAGTGCTGACTGTGCCCCAGGCCTCGCCCAACATCAGTAACTGACCTCACTAGTACTTTTGTGGCTGAATGAGCACAAATCCCCACAGCCACCTTCCAAACTCTAGTGGAAACCCTTCCAAGAAGAGTGGAGGTCATTAAAACAGCAAAGGATGACTGAAATGGGATGTTCAACATGCACATATGGGTGTGATGCTCAGGTTTCCACAAACCTTTGGCCATATATTGTATGATGATGTAGTGGCTGGAGACTCGTATACACAGCCAAGTTATTCTGGAGCCCTTGTAACATTACTTGGATTCACTTTAAGTGCCCTCATGCAATTATTCTGAGATCTGTTCATTTCAGTTCAGTTTTATTTGGTATAGTGCTTTTAACAATGGACATCGTCACAAAACAGCTTTACAGAAATATATAAATTTCAGATATAAATTTTAAATTTATAATTTTTTCCTAATGAGCAAGCCAGAGGCGATGGTGGCAAGGGAAAAGCTCCCTAAAATGAAATGAGGAAGAAACCTTGAGAGGAACCAGACACAAAAGTGATTTTCAAATGGGTATCGATAATGTTTCACCTCTCCTAAAACATAGTAACACCTTTGAATGCAATAGTGTCATGCCCACATGTTTTGCCAAATTAATGTCTCTAAATGTGCCTCAGTTAAATACATAGTCCATCTTTTTGCTCTGTTCATAGTTACATCATCAAGGTCAGTACTGGAAACGAATGAAGAGTTTAAAGCAATGACAGCCACAATCCACTTGGGACGGAAACTCATCCTGAAATACAATCGGCGTGAACTCACAGACAAATTGCTCATCTTTCTTGCACTTGCTCTGTTTTTCGCCACTGTGCTCTACATCCTGAAAAAGAGGCTCTTCCCTTTCATTTAGAGCAAAAAAAAAATCAAATGTCTGCTTTACTATATGCAAATACTTGAATTGTTGGTACTGTTCTGGTGATAGAGTTGGTGTGAATGTATGTGTGCCTGCAGCTGAAATATTACTTTTTCACTTTAAAATTGAATCTGGAACTGGGAGGAAAGTGCATTACAGCTGCCATTTGTGCAACCATTTGGGTTTAACATGCAGTTTAAATGAATTATAATTATAATTTATTACTCAGAACATATTTAGTACTGTGTTGGGCCATTTGTATTGACTTTATGCAAATGAAACAATACGACCACATGGCAAAAGTTGTAAAATTTTAAAAGTGGGAATTCAATGGGAAGTTCAAGGGCATTTATGAAGTAATGGCATAGGGTACGCAGTTTATTGTATAGAGTGACATTTTCTTTAGAGAAATTTATTTTTGGCACAAGTATGTTTAGTTGAAAGCATCTTGATTAATACACTGAAGCTTTCTTTCACCATACCTTTAAACCGGTGTACATAAGTGCCTTCTCTTGCTATATATGAAAGTGTAAAAACTATTTATTTGCTATTTCAAGGTCTTTACAGCCTTTAGAAGCCATATTTTTAAGCCATTTTTAAACTGTTTACAGTTTTCTACAGTGTTGATTCTGCCTAACTTTGAAAGGAAGTGGGAAGAAACATACTTGACGTGTAATTACACTGCATTATGCCTGTTTGTTTTCTTAGTAATTCTGGCAGTATTTATTAAAGCGGTGCGATTAGTATCTCATAATGTTCTTCAGAGTCAGACCACTGGATGGTGCTGTAGCATTTTTCCATTTAACACGGACAACTACTTTGTCAAGTACATATCAACTTTATTTCTCTGAACATGAAGAAATAGTAGAACACAGGTTCCCAACCCGGGTCCTGGAGTACCCCTGTCCTGTACATTTTAGCATTTTTCCTGTTCTAACACACCCACTTCAACTCAGGAAGGACTGGCAATTAGCTGATTAGTTGAACCAGGTGTGTAGGACAAGGGGTACGTCAGGACCAGGGTTTGGAACTTCTGTAGTATTAGACTGCTCATGTTGTGATTGACAGTGTCATGCATAGCATTTCTGGTTGTGAGCTAAAATTCAAAACCTTCTCAGCAACTGTATTACTGCTCAGAAATGCTTTTGAGCACTGATTCCCTCAGTGTCCTCAATCGTGTCTCTGTGACATTCAGTGTCCTTGTATTCAGGTATAGTTTTTTGCAGATGACTCTACTGTGATAAAGTTACCTTAGTTTACATCTTTAATTCATTTCCAGTGACCTCATGACTGTTTAATAAACATGAACTATTTAAAAGTGTTTCTAAGTGTGTATTTTAATATAATTATAATTAAGTTCTGTTTTTGAAATGTATTGTTGGGATTCTCTACTGAAAATATTTGAGAACTGTGAATTTTTTAATTTAAAAAAAAAAAAAAGAAAAGAAAACAACAAACAGCCCTAGCTGTTTCTTTATACATTTAGCCAATTGATGAGTAGATGGGGACATTAGAGAAATTTATAAAAAGAAACAACCTCATAATTCACACACAAATGTCCCAAACATAATTTATTGACAAATAATATTTATTTTGTGGGAAAAAACTATTTGTGGATATAATGGATTTTTGTCATGATGTACCAAAATGTAAGAAAAAAAATTAAATATTTGACACAATACAAAAATGTATAAATACAAGTGGTATAGAAAATACATTAAAATATCAACATAATATTTGGTACTGTTGTACCTGACAAATGATGGTATGGGAAAAAAAGTCATGCATAACATTTGAAAAATAGAAATAAATAAAAAAAGATGTACATTTAAACAGAGTAATTAACCTCTGTACATTTAATAAATTGCCTTGATAATTAAATGTAAAAAAGGATGAGGTAGGTACCAAATATTACTGTAGTTTCAAATTCTGCTTATAATTATTTTACACAGTTTTATTTTAAACCTATTTATTTTCTTATAAATTTAACTTGATATAGATCACCCATATATATAATAGCAAAAATATTTGTCAGTATACATATACATATCATATCCCAGAAACATAGAAATATGAATTCTTCAAATGGAACAAATAGTAAAATGAAAACCTGTGTTCCTGTTACTATTGTCATGAAACAGTTTAATTAATTAGCTGTGTTAAGTGGCTGGATATTAGTTCTTCAATCTCAGATGATGTCATAGTCGCAAATCTCAGTTTTTCTACCACATCAGTTGGCACAGAATCACATTTGGCACTCTGCTTTACCCAGAAGTAATATATTCAGTGTACACAGGATGGTCATTCCCAAGCATGATTCAACTTTGGCATGACAGAGGAAAGAAAGACTGTACAAAAACTAAATGTGGATCAGAGCTTAAACATATTGTACTACTGAGAAGGAGCACCATGAATAAACATACTGAAAAAATGGAGGTTGTGTCATTTGTAACTTCTGTGTTCACTTGAGCTTAAAAGACTGCTGGCTATAGAGTCCTCTCTTGACACCATTGTTGACACCAGACTTTCACCAGTTTGTTAAATGGGAACATGGAGAGGCTCCAGTTTTGTATTAAATGCAGCTGGAACTGTCACTTCACGGGTTGTTACCATCCTAACATTTCAGATGCAATGTATACAATCCCACTATGGTAGTAACAATACTGTAGATACTACCTTTATGCACCGGCTTGAATTGTTGGCCTCAAGATGTGTTGCATTATGGTGCAATCGAGGCACTAAGGCTAAGGAAGGCCCTCATTTTCTTTGTGAAGGATCTAAACCTGCTGTCTGTCAGGCTGTGGGAGAGGAGGGCCAGCAGGAGGCAGGAAGTTGGCACTGCTGATAGCAGGCACAGGAGTGAGGGTAGGCACAGTCTGGATCCTGGTGTGGCCTGGCAGGCAGAGGCTCAGGCTGGCACAGAGGGCGCCCCAGTTCTGCTCACACTGGGCATGAATACGGCGGGTAATGGCGACACGCACCCCCTCACCACAGCCCAGCAGGATGTTCACCAGTTCCACATGAGGCCTAGAGATATCAAAGAGAGATAAGGGTTAACTTCATGTACTAGAAAAGATTCCGTGTTGAAGAAGTCACTTGAATGAATAGAGAATCATCTTAATGATAACACAAGTCCAGTCACTTAACTAGATATTCAAAAGCTGAGAGTGTTCGTACTAAAAGTATTGACTTTGTCTGAAAAGATTCTGACTAAAATAGGCACTTAAGAGCATTTACATAATAGTAATGCGGGATTGTATTGTATTGTAAACATTGTGTACATGTATACTGGAGCATTCTACTGTCTGATCACAAGATAGAGTCCAGAAATATTTTTGGCATAATAATAATAATAATAATAATAATAATAATAATAATAATAATACAGTGTGAAACTAAAGCATCAATTAACATAAATAATCTGCCTAAGATGTTTGACATTTGTGTGCTTTAATACAAGTTCTGAATGAAAACATTGAAAACACTTAAATGTGTGTACTGGCCCTGAAAAATTGAAGAAATTAGTTAACCACTTGCTATAAGTTAGTTTAAAAGTAGACCACATACCCTCTGGGAAAGAGGTCCTGGAAGTGGATCATCTCCATCATGACGTTGATGTTCTCCCTGACCACTGAGCAGAGGTTGTGTTTGTTGTAGCATTCGCGCTGCAGCTGAAACACCATCTCCTTCACGGAAACACACTTGCGACTGACACAGCTGAACTTGTGACGTAACCCATGTGCCATGCACTTCAGTGCATCCTTGATGAATGACTTGCCCTGCAGCAAATGCTAAAATGTTGACATTCACATCTTAGGGGGCATCTTACTGTACCTAATGCAGAGGAGCCCAGCTGTAGCTGCTGAGGGCTGAGGGTGACTCCTGATTACTTGCTTTGATTCAACTATAAATAGACATATTTAGTCTTTAGAGCATGGAAATCAGTAAACTAGACATGGACATTAGTTCCCATGATATATAGTCCATCCCAAATTCAACATATGTAGAGTTGCTGTGTCTGTAGTAAGTTAAAAGAAATAAGAAAGTTATTTATTATACCATTTCAGGGATTGTGACCTCTGGTGTTACTGCCGTGCACAGTGTCATGTTGAGGTGTAAAGCATTTAACTGTACACTACTGGGCAAAAAATGGCCCAAAATATTAAGCTTTTAATGGTATTATCAACAAATCTTTGGTCAGGAAATTAGCAAGAATTAAACAAATAGATAAAGGAACTTGGTATGGGAGATTTTCCATTTGATTTCTTTAAATGTTTAAGCCTTGTGGCCCTTGATGGGCTGTATCAGGTGTGGCACATAACCAAATAATGACTAATCTTTTAAGAAAAAAAAAACACACTGGAAGATATTTTTGGAAAATTGTGTACACCCAGACATGTGTTAGTTTGAATTTTACATCAAACATTTTAATCATTATCATAATTTTACCTTTGCGTACAAGAAGACTATAGAAGTGAATTTCCCTGTTTCTAACTGCTCACTGCAGCGAAAGTAAACAAGCAAATGGAGGCCCAGGAGCTCTCAGGAGTGCATTTGTTTAATTCTTGCTAATTTCCTGACCAAAGATTTGTTGTTAAGACCATTAAAAGCTTAATATTTGCCATTTTGGGCTTGGCCCATTGTTTTTGCCCAGGAGTGTAACCTCTAATGCCAGGCCATGTTAGACTATAATTACACCACTCCAGAAGTTTAACAGCAAATTTCTTAAGTATTGTTATGAAATATTTTTCTTCTATTTCTATGCTAAAATTTCTATTTCTACTACTATTTCAAAATTCAAAAAATGATTCCGTATTTCATTACTTACTACTACTGTGTAGCAGTCGAGATTATAGTGCCTTCACTATTATTAATGCAGTAATGATAGACATCTGCGGTGGCCTGGTGTCCCATGGGGGGTGAATTCTCCAGGCTTGTGCCCAGTGTTCAGGGGAGTGGCTCTGGATCAAGCACAACCCTGACCAGGATCCCCTGGTTACTGAAGATGAATGAATGAATAATAATTTTTTTTTTCTATCCTAAATGCCAGTGATACTCTTAAACACAACAGTAACACTTAGTTGTGTTATATAAAAGAAAGCATTATGCAATGCACTTTAAAGATTCAAAAAGTTGAGCTACATACTGTATGGAGCTACATACTATAGTGACTATGGAGAAGCTGCAGCTGTGCAAGCAGATGTTTTAAGAGTTGCAGCTGGAAAACCTGCTGCGTCTCTAGAGCGAGTGCATAGCCTTGTTCACTCGACTACTCATGATCAGTGGAGTTACTGGTGTAAAGTGTGCTTCTTACCTGCGAGTCGAATCTGCCGGCGTTGTGCAGGAAGCTCATGCAAATGTCGTGCAGTCCGCGGATCTCGCACGAGTTGTTAGTGAAGCACTCAAATGTGCCGCAGCCGACATCTCCAGCGCTCAGCAAACACTGCTGGATCTCCACTGCAAGCACGCAGTGCACATATACACTCATCTCTTCCATTTCAACAGAACTTTACATTTACACTTAAAGACTTAAAGACTTCAGAGTCGGAAATGGGAAATGCACTTTTTTTGGTCAGGTGAGTTTGGTGCGTAAAGTTGTGCTTTTCAGGCTATTTCTGCATTCCCTTCTGCATTTAGCTGGATCAAGAAGCTTTGCACTACAAAACTTTAACATTTGCCTAACAAACATGTAAGAGACAGTCACACTTAGGAAAAAAAGGAGTGTTTTGGATAGTTAATGAGATCTGAATAAGCAGCTGGAGGCGACTGATGCGCTTTTGGTGGTGAAGTAGCCTGGAGTGTATAGGCTACAGGACCATGGAGTTAAAGAGAGAAAACTTACAGAAAGCTCTTGTGGGCTTACCTGTGTCCTGCAGGGATAATCTCCTCTTCTGAACGTGAAGGGGCCTCTCCTGGGAGGAGGTGTCATGAGCGTCGGCGGAATCCGTAGCGTCCACTCTGCTCTGTACAATCACCACAAGCACTACTACTGCAGCCAGTTTCACAGACATGTCTGGTAGTGCTAATAAAGCTGTCTGAAAATGCACAAGCTTGCTTTCAGTGCGCCTTCGGATTCCAGCAGCATAACCGTACCAGGCAGCTAGAGGCGACTACCCAAGCGCTGCGTTAGACACACGCGTAACCGTGGAGCTGCAGAGGACGGATGCTCACTCTATCCGCTAAAACTCCAGTGTTTGAGGAAGGAGATGAGCAGGTGCCGTCAGTCTCCCCCGCTGGCCTATCACAAGCGCGGGAGTTACGTGCCACACCGCACACTGCCCTGTTCAGCAGCAGACCTGTATCAATGCGCCACCAGGGGTTACTATAGTTACCGGGGTGGCGTTGCGGGATGTAGTCAAAGCGCGCGCTAAAGTGGACACAGTGACGCGGCGGGGGAAAAAAAAACCCAACTGTGTCGAGTCTCTGCGTGTTTGTGCTCTGAGCTACAACTAAATTATATCTTTCTTTATTCCAACCAGACTGAAAATAGGCTGAGTGGAAGCCTCGCAGAGTGTCTCTGAAGAGCTTCCAGTAGTCCTACACAGAACCTCTAAAATAATATAATAAATAAATTACATAAATCTCATCTTTATAGCCACTGGAGACCTTCTTACAGGCTTTGCTTGAGTTGTGTTCTGCTTGCACAAGCCACTTTTGCTTAAAGCTTTGGGCAAATGAATAAATACAATTATCATGAATCATAAAACTTAAGAAGTAAATCATATTTATAGCTTAATTCTAATACTCATATAAATGTCCTATTTATAGCTTAATTCTAATACTCAAATAAATAAGTCATATTTATAGCTTAATTCTAATACTCAACATTTCAGTGAATCATTAAACTAACTGCTGCTAAGAAATTCCTTGGTATTAGTGTTTCCCACATGCAAGGACCATCCTAGAGTTTAATCTTTAGGGGGGTTTGAGCTCCAAATGAGAATGTATGAGGTGCAAACAATGAGGGAATAGAAATATTTATGCAGTTTGAATGTAAAGGGGCATGGTCTCTTTTGTGAGTACATGTTTGTGTTGTGTGTGTGTGTGTGTAAGCCTGTACAGTATAACATCTATTTCCTTCAGGAAATATGGAATATGAGCTGGTATGGTAGGTAAAATGAAAGGGTTGAATTGATTTACACCAATTATGCAGTTACTGTTCCCCCAAACAAAAACTCCACATGGGTAGTTTGGCAAACACTGACTATATGCAATAAAAAGGAGTCAAAGAGGTACTTATTAGACTATTTACCCCCCCCCCAGAGTCCTGGATCTTTTGTCTTGACTTCCCTCTCATTTCATATCCTCACTCCTCCATTCTGTACTATCACAAGCAAACAGACATTTTGACTTTTTTTTTTTATAATTTAACTTTTTTAAAAGTAAAGGAGATTTTTAAAGGATATACAAGGAATTGCTGGGTATGAAACACTCACTCAGTAACTGTTTCATCCTGATCACGGTCGTGGTAGACCCAGAGACTATCCCAGGAACACTGGGCGTGAGGCAGTAACACAACCTGGATAGGACGCCAGTCCATTGCAGGGCACCACACACACACATTCATACACTTGTTCACACCTAGGGGCAATTAGTCTTAGCCAATCCACGTACTGGCATGTTTTTGGAAGGTGGGAGGAAAGAGGAGAACCTGGAGAAAACACACACATACACAGTCACCTGAGCTCAGCATCAAACCCTGAGCCCTGAAGCTATAAAGTGGCAATGCTACCGGCTGCACTATCTGGGAGGAAACTATTTTTTTTTTTATTATCCACTGGAATATTTTTTCCCCTGCCTTCATATGTGGTTCCTCTGTCCTGCCCTCATGCAATACTACATGCAATTACCTGTCAACATCCACATATAACTTATTTGTATACTGATCTTTGTACTGTGAAAAGTTAAGTTCATTACGAGTTAAACTACTAGACTACATCTGGAAGGCATGTGACAGGATAATAATAAAGGATTAAACCTATTTTAGGGTGAACTCTAATCAGTATGGCCAGCACAGGCGCTGTATTTATGGACTTGTCAGACTACTACCTTGACTACCTTCATGTTCTCCCCTGGAAAAAATAACTAATAAGTTCAGCTATTCCAATGAGCAATAAAAAAAAACCAAAGCCCAAAAACAAAACAAAACTCAAGAAGGCCATGCATGGCCTTATCAAGTAAAAGTACAAAGCAAATTACACCTAGTCCTGGAAGACTCCAGATTTTGTTAAAGAATAGGCCAAAACAAACAGCATCATTAAGACCAAGGTGCTATTAAAACAAGGCCAGGACAAAGTTTGTGGTTTCACCTCCTACAGCCTCAGAAGCACTTTGCTTGCACTGAAAAAATCTCCAAACACAAGCTGTATTTGTCCAACATAGAGACAGTGCTAATAGTGACACAAATGATTTACTTATCATAAGTTATTTTGATAGCTCATATGCTAAATGAATAGCAATTAGGTTATAAACACAAATTACTTTGTGTTATTATTTGGCCAATGCATTTATCCCAGTGAGCCAGAATAAAAAACAAACACATAACTGCATCTGTAGTGGCTCTAAAGATGGTTTATTGTACTTTTCCAGGGATTCTGAACTGTAACCGAGACCTGCTTTTTATTTCTGAATAAAACAATTAAACCTACTATTGTCCTGGCAGAAAGATGTGTTTTATATCTTGTACATCTTATACCTTTCACTTAAATGATTACATTGAGTACTCTAATTTGCCCCTAGCTATGAATGAGTGTGTGATGCACTGCAATGAACTGGAGGCTCATCCAGTGTGTACTCCTGCCTTGTGCCCACTGGATCCATCGAAACCTTTACCAGAATAAAGCAATTATTGACAATTAATAAGCAAATTAGTTGTTACACTCACAAATATACTCAGTCTAGTATAACAAATGTTAAAAACCTGAAGTATGCAGTAAGTGTTTTGGATAAAAAACTTATCCAAAGTAACTTATAGGTGAGGCAACATACAATCCAAGCATGTAACTGTTAGAGGAGATGAGAGTAACACACATTCTGCAATGTCTCCTGACAAATGCATGATAGTTGTAGCAAGACCAGAAAAAGCCATGACTAATGGAAATGAGGCTCTGTTGAAATATAGTAATTAACAATCATAAAAATAATGGGGGCATCACAGTGCTGCAGCAGGTAGTGGTGTTGTGCCACAGTTCCAGGGTCTGGGGTTTGATCCTGAGCTCTGCTTACTGTCTGTGTGGTGATTCACATGATCCTCCCATATCAGTGTGGGTTTCCTCTAGGTTCTTAGCTTTCGATTTACCTTCCAAAAACATGCCTGTGGGTAGAGTGGCTCTAAACTGACCAAGGTGTGAATGAACATGTGGGTGTGAGTGTGATGCCCTGCAATGGACTGGCATCCCACCAAAGGTGTACTCATACCAACCACCCAGTGTATATAAAGCAATTATTGAAGATAAATTAGTGAATAAAAATGATAGAAAGTATATGTGACCAGGTCATAATCACCACAGAAGGTAACAACATGGCAGAAAGGTATTTTGAGTTCCTAGAAGTGTTTTGTATTTGAAATAAGGGGTGGTCATATTCTTTCTTTGAGTATAGAAATTTAAAAAAGCCAGAAGTAACCCGTCCTATAGATTAGGACTATAAATCAACAGTCTGTTCAAAATTACTGTTAATCACTGGTCATTGTATCTTGCTAAAGAATATATGACAATAAAAAAGAACCTTAAAATGACTGTGCTTGTGAAAACATCTGATTTAAGAAGCCAGTAATCTTACTTTTATCAATTTTAGCAATTCTATTCCTTATTCCCAGTTGTGGCTAAAAATAAATTAAAAGGTCACAATCTATTCTGAAAAGCATTAATCAGTGTTCAATTAGTGAGGTGGTGTATGTTTCCTGTTTTTTAAGAGTTATTTCCACTAAATAGGCAATTAAGTTGTGCAATTTTGTTCTTAGGCCGTGGAGTCTCTATGCATTTGCTAACTTATCCATTATAGCTCTTAGTATTGCATCAGTGTGTATTTATCATTTATCATATGTCAGGGGGAACTGGACACAGGCCAATGACCCACGTATGGAAAACTATCCTAAACCTGTTTTGAGCTAAACAGTTGTGTTGTGGAACTACGGTATTTTTCCAAACACCAAGTCTGTAAATTTGATGAGTCAGAGAGTGGTTTCTCAAGAACAAGTTAGGTACAAAACATTCATCTTTTGACCGCAAATGGATGAGTAAAGACAAACTGTCCTCATCAATAACCCAGGGCCTCTGCACACTCCCCCATGTGTTTAGTTAAGATAATATTAAATATGTTTACAAATTTGGGCTCTGTAAGTGAAGGACTGGGTCTACTGCTGAGGACAAATGGAGAAGTCACGTTTTTTTTACTTGCTAAAATTTATATCTAGTTAGTGTTCTTCCTAGAACTTCAGCCTTTTTTAAGAAATGTGACAAATGCTAGAAATAGAATCTCCTCTATACTTGTGTTTATATGGTGTAGTCTCGATACTTAATAGATTGTTTGTATTACTCACAGTTTTCGCATAGCTATAGCTTTTAAGAGCCATAAATTGAGCTACATTATCTACAACATATAGCAAACATACTGCATATAGGACATGTCTGTTTAGTTTCTTTTTATTAGGCTTAGTGAATGTGTTGATTCATCTTTTGCCTTCAACTTCTTTGACACGGACCCTTTTACTCCATATAGCCTTAACGAATACTTCATGTGGTGCTTTGTAAACTATTTTATTTTGCAGTGGGTTTTGATGAGGTACTTTATCAGGGATAGCGTATACAGTTTCGGTTTTTGTCTACTCCAATCTTTGAGTGAATGTTGTATGGTATACATTTAGGTTATTCAGTATATATAAACCTTTACCATATTTACCCCATGTTTGCTCTTGTGTTTGTATAATTTGGACATATCTGCTGATGCACTGAAAGGAAAGAACAATGTGCATCTGATCAAGTCCACTAATGATGCTTACAGGACGAAATTGCATTGAAATGACAATTCTTTGGAACGTGAGCTAATTACCATTAAATGATTTTAAAAATCAAATATCATTTGTGTCAATCACGTTTGTGCAAACTCCTCAAAGGTATTTTTTTTTTTTTTTTTTATCAAACGCATTGGAATTGTTATACCACTGATAAAAAAAAAAACTTGGTAGAAGAAGGGCTTCTCTTAAAATACTAAATAGAGTATAAAATTACCAAAATTCTTTTTAGCATGTGCCAATAAATAGTAAACCATCTCTACTTTCTTGACTGATGTTAGTTCTTTACATCCTGTCTAACCACCCAGTGTCATCAGCTAGGCACATTTGCGCTTGATTTGCCATGTCTGACATCATTTGGCAGAATTCAATAAACAACTTGATAACTTGATAAGCCAAAACAGCTGGACAGTTTAATAATTAACTTGTTCATATCCTTTTTTTCTCCCAGAAAGTATACTGAGTAAAAATGGAAACATGTTGTAGGTTTAGCTCTATACCTTTGCTCACATTTAGATTCTCAGGCCACATAAAAATTGTAATGTTAACATGATTATCATGCCAGTCCCCATGATTCTTCTTAGAGTTTGTCACACCTAGGCTATCAAAACAGTGTGCCAATCATCCCATCGAACATGTTCATGCATCCTAGTTCATATACAGTCGGGTAGTAACCTAAAAGAAAAACAGTGGGGAAAAAAAAACAGTGGCTCTGGTATGCTGTGGGAGACTATTTGCTTGGTTTAGAGACATTGGCTTCCCTTAGAGGGAAAGAGGGAAGCATCACAGCAAATCAATAAGTTCCAGGATGAGAATGCCCCCATTCACAGGGCATGAGGGGTCACTGAATGGATTGGTGGGCATAAAAGTAATGTAAATCATATGCTCTGGACTTCGCAGTAACCAGACCTCAACACAACTATGGAAGAATTTTGATCAGAACCAGAACTAAAGAAAATATGTTTCAGAAGATAATTGTTCATCCCTCCAGAACAGTTCTAGAAACTCATAGAATGTACACCAAGGCACATTGAAGCTGAAACACTTTATGTTGGCTTTTCCTTTTATTTGTCACCTGCCTGTATCTTATCCACCACCTTGTGTGGTCATTGTAAGCTTGTGTTTTATTATAAGTAAGATTTATCAATCACTTGATTACAAAAAGCATTTGGATTGGTCTTTGCACTCTGTCAAACTCTCTGTGACTCGTTCTTTAACAGAGAGCTGTTAAAGAAGTGGTCAGTGATGCAATTAGCGCAAAGGTTTCAATCATTCAGTCAACAGGCTTTCCCACCAATGAACAAGTCAGTTTTAGGAATAACAGAAAGAGTCACAACTAAATAAACACATGTGTATGTATGGATAGCATACTGTATGCTGAATGGTGGTCTGGGAAACCCCTTCAGCTAAATTCAAGCAAACAGCTGAAATGTTGAAATGATGAAAAAATAGGTTTTGACCAAAACCAACCAGCAAACAAACAAAAACATATTTTGACACATCCTCTTCAAGAAACCATAAATATATTTCACCCAAAAACTGGAAATGTTTTTATTTACTTTTTAATCTAATCTAAGTTCACATCAGGAAAGAAGCCAGTTTAACATTACTAAGGGGGTAAAAGCAGACAATCTCCCTAAAGATGCCTAAAACCTTACAAGTTATGTGTGATGTCCTCTAGCTCATCAAGTTTTTGATAACTATGTGCCGTAGAGAAATAAGTCTAATCGATTTAGATTGATCGGATAATCAGGTAACAGACATCAAACTGTCTGCGATATTCCTGCGCCATCACATCATCATCAAAACAGAGAAAAAGCAGTCAAAGTAGTAAAATGTTTGAATGACCTTATTAAAAATATGGGAAATAAAGCCAACAGAACATAAATCACTGAATTAATCAGAGACAGTTGTGGAAAGAGTACAAAACACACTGACCTGAGCAAAAGTACTGATACTTACTGATAATAATTCCCTTCAGTAAAAGTAAAATTAGTGATCAAGAAAATGAAGTAAGAGTATATGTCTTCTTGTGAAAAAATACTTGAGTACTTTACAAATTATATCAGTTGATACAACTAATCCAAAAAAAGTTATATCTTTTTGACCAATTATGTTAACTAACCAAGTGAGCTATGCTGAAGTGAACACTTATCAACAGTGTATAAAGAAAGGTAATGTTAGCTGGCTAGCTAACTTAGGCAAATGCTGTTGCTAGGTTTCTTAGCTAGCTAGCTAGCTGGTTTATGTTAATTCATACATGTTTCCAGCTACATAGTTAGCTATCTAGCAAAGATGCCCCTTACACATCATCTTGAGCATTACCTATAGGCTGTAGCAGCACGTAGCTACATTTAACACAACAGGTAATCACTACCGAACACTGAAGTGACATCTTAAGTTTAATACAGAGCTTTCATACTGTAAAACATCAAAAGATCTGGCCAGCTAGTCTAGTACACTCAGCTAGCTAATGATTTATGGGCCAGGGATACTCATCTGTATCCACTGTCTCAAACATTGCTACTGCTGATTAAGCATGTAGAGTTTTGGCAGGAAACTGCTTTATTTTGACTGGGTTTCAAAATTGAATTATTTAAAATGTGCATGTATTGTCTTTTAAATGGCTTACAGTCTTCCAGGATTAAAGCATTATTTATTTATTTTTTACTCTGTAACAGTGATAAAAAATAAATGCAGTTGAATTTTTTTTTTTTTTTTTTTAAAACAAACTAGAAGTGCTATGGTTAAATTATACTCAAAAAAGTACTCTTACAGTGAACTATGTACTCAAGTACTGTAACAAGAGTACATATAGTTGTTACATTCCTCCCTGAGGAGTGATTATTTCAGTACCAATGCTGAAGCACACAATAATGAGTAAAGATCATGACGATGACACTGAGGCTTCTTGTTTAAATGTCACAAGTGTTTTTATAGCCTGTCAGCTCAGGATAATATTAAATCAGGATATTATTAAAACAGGTTAAGATAATTCCAACTGAGATAATACAGAGATGACATCAGAGTTATTAATGACTATTATGGATAAAAATAGATTATTATGTAATTATTATGCTTATGAATCCAGAGTATTAATGGTGAAATGTCCAAATTTGACAATAGTAGCTTTTCCATTACTGTAATTGTCATAAAGCTATAGATCCACTATTTACAAATATTTCTCCACATTCTCCTGCTCATCTACACAGTATTTCCTAACCCTGATCCTGTTTTTCCATAGCTGTGCATATTTGGTTATTTTCCCTTCTCCAAGTCTGCAATCCAACTAATTAATGATTTTCCTGGCAAGACATGCAGGGAAAACACTAAGCTTTGCAGGGAAGGGGTACTCCAGAACCAGGGTTTGAAACCACTGCAACCAAGTGTTTCCGAACATTTAAGAGACATCTGGATGGCACATATATCTCTCAGCTCCCATTATGTGTAAAATAAGCAAGAGAAGAGGTAAAAGAAGAGAAAAGAATTATAGTATATAGAGTCAAGGTCACTTGGCCTGTATAACAATTTAGCACTTTTTTTGGTCATTTCTGACCTTTCAGCAGTCTCATCAATTTGACTTACATCTTCAAGTGAAAGTAAGTACTCTGTTGTAGGGCTCTACACAGAACCTAGACAAACCAAAGAACTCCTACAAGTGCTAGACGGAACCTTTTTTTTTTTCCAAGTCTGTACATGTCCAGAAAGACATAATTGACTAACCACCCTCCACAGACATAATCATAAAGGGCCCTACTTGCCACCCATCAGCATATCTCAGCTTGAGTTGCACAAGATTGTGTGGTCATTTTACTGTTTTTGTGGATCTTACGCAACCCTGAGACACGAGGCAGCACAGACTCTGTGCCAGAGTGATGTTCAGGATGAGTGGAAAACTTATAGACCACTGTGGCCTCTAGCCAGGAGGTGTTTTGATGAAGAAGTCTTACATATTAACCTGATTTATTCTCAGGCCATTCCCTAGAAGTTTTCATGCTATCTTTGTTATCCCACCCCCACAACACAAACCAACCCAAGAAGATTTACACAACCTTTCAGTGTAAACCTAAATGACCTAGTCGCTAGCTGATTGACACATGACCCCTGTCCTGCAAACATGTTGTTACAAATACGTGTATCCATGAACTCTTGTACTATACCTTGTTATGACTGCAACAGCTGTGGAAAACATGTATTGAATGATTGCACTGTTGGACGTTTGAAAAGCACAATTTTCACGCAAAATAACCAACATCATGCTTGGAATGGCAGATATTTGGAAATGAGTGAAAATGATAAAAAGAAGCTGAATATTGATTTGATTTAAAAATTATATTAAAACTGATAGACTAGGCTGATGTGTAAATGTATGTCTTTTTCACCTTCCCAAATATTGTCCTCATTAAAAATGATCATATGAATTTTTCCTGTTGAAGTTATGGTCCTAAAAATAATTTATGAATGGCAATGGAAAAAGAAAAGGTAGGAACCATGCCACTGCAGTACCATGCCAAAACCAAGCGTATACTGTAAATAAGGAAAATTACACTGTGCTGACATCTACAGTAGAATTCCCAAATCATTCATGTTCTAATAATGTGCCAAATGAAATTAGCTTTAAAAATATTGTGATGAATCAAATAACATTACTACAAATGTTTTACATATTAATAATCAATTTGACAGGTCATTATAATTACATTTGTCATAATGATACAGGTATGATAAACTCCAGAATTATTGACAGCTTTCCTGAGAATGGGCAAAAATGTTTGTATAAAATAAATATTACAGGCAATTTTCTACTCAGACAATTGGAGAAACTACTTATCCTTCCTGTAACAAAAAGCCTTTAAATTGTATTTTCTTTCAAAAACATATGTGACAAAATTGTTTGCACCATAAAATATATAAAATAAATGCAAAAAATTGTCATTGAAAAAAAAAATTATTAAAAACTGTTCTCCATATCCAGGAGCTATTGTTGCCACTGACAATTTTTTTTCCTCTTTTCTTTGGGGTATAAATATGAGTTCTGTTTCTTGGATACCTTACAACAAAGTAAGCCTTGCGTGGTGTCACTCCTTGCCATAAAGGCCCTAGAAAGGAGTGCACAGGATTTCAGAATCACGAAACCAGCATGGCCAAGTTGACAGCTTGCGCAGCACCTATAGATCACCATAACCTTGTTTAATGTTACAAAGCCTTGCCTGTTTTGCGTAAACCTTAGGCAGGGGGAGCCACCCCCTTAGACTCCTGGCAGGTATTTGAGTGCAAAAGTTGTCTGTCTGTCCCAAGAAATTGTTCACTCTTGGATAGAAGTGTGGTAGAAAAGATAGACCCCAGGGTTCAAAACAAGGGGGTCTATTCAACTTTTTTGTTGTCCAGAAAAAAGACAGTGGTTTTTGTCCAGTTCTAGATCTGACAGGATTGAACCGGTTCTTTCCCTGAACAAATACAGGGAAGCTGTTCTGAGAATGGTGTTCACCTCTTTGTTGGACCTCCCCCTTATGCTGGAGTCCCTTTGGGGCCTTCCTTATAAGTCTATGCAGGATGCTGACTTGTAATGGGTTTCTGAAAACTGCCTTTTTGCGAGTGATCACTTCAGTTAAAAGAATTGGGAGATACATGCTCTGGTAATAAGCTCATCACATATGTTGTTGGTCATATGACTCTGGAGTGACCATGTGGTTGAATCCAGGATTTCTGCTTAATCACTCAGCCAGGGTGAGCCCTGTTCATGACATTGTTGGGATATATTATCCTGACGGTTACTAGAATACTAGTCACGTTTGTAAATGTATTTTTATTAGCCCTGAATAATTGCAAGGGTTCTTGGTCATTCAGAACCTGTGCTGGGTCAGCGAGAAGGAACCGGGGAAAATCGGCTGTATTACAGCGGTATTTATTGCAAATATTACATTCTATGGTACTATATGACTTTGTTAAAAGGTGTACATGTGGATATGTGCACAATATGGTATCCAGGTGTTTCATACCACACCTGGTGGTTACCTGGGGTTCAATTCAGTGATTTGTGTTCTGTTGGTTAGATTTCTCATATTTTTAATAAGGTCATTCAAACATTTTACTACTTTGTCTGCTTTTCTCTGTTCTGAGGTTGATGTGATTGCACAGGAGCATCGCAGACAGTTTGATATCCGGTATCTGATTACAAACTAAATCGATTAGTTTTGATTATTTCTCTATGGCACATAGTTACCAAAGAACTTGATCAGCTTGAGGAAAATCCCTTTATCGTCCAAATCAAGGGGAAACCACAGAGCTTTCAACAGTCAAAAGACAGATGGTTGTTGGCCAGCACGAGTCTGATAATGAATATAAATATTTAAATATATAAATATAAATACATATATTTAACATAATAAATACATATTAACAATACATGTTAAAAATATTACTAAGTAAAAACATTTAAAACATACTTTAAAAGTCTGCAAAGGTTCAAAATCTGCCAGGAAGAGGATGAATATACATAATGAGGTAAGGGAGGCAAAGAAGAACCCAAAGATCACAGTTTCAGAGTTTCACAACTGCGTTAATTTTACAGTTGTCAGGTTTCAATATGATCTATTAGACATTACCTCCATAACAAGCCATTCATACTTTTGAAAGATGTAGCACTTCAGCTTTGCCAGTTTTTTTTGGCAATGTACATCATCAGCATGTTTGGTGATATGGTGGTAGAATAATTAGGCTTTGAGGCTATTTTAAGCTTTTGGTCCAGGGAAAACTGCACCATAAATTCTGTGATGTACCAGGATATTTAAACTCAAATATCCTGGCTTATAGAAGTGGCTGCAGAAAAATCTGTATATTCAGTCAAAAAAATCCTATTTTTAACCCTATTGAAAACCCATGGTCTGAAGAAGGACGTTCACATATTTCTGATATGTAAGTGATTCTTGCTCCAAAAAAAGCAAAACCTTCCACACCTCATGGCATATAACAGTAGTTAAATAAAGACAGTTAACTGTAGCATACTGTGACATGTAAAATTAAACTAGTCATCAAACCTGTTACACAATTCTCTCCAAACCTTAAACAAAGGTAATAGGAATTATAATTTAGCGTAATTTCTCAGGATCTCATTTGAATATGTTTGTAAGAAAATCTTTGCTTTGAGCAAAACATCACAAGCGACACCCCCTGGGAATTTGAGTACTTCTTTAATTTCCCATATTCGGTGTTGAAGCTGTTGAAATGACCAAAATGCACGTGCCTAGTGAATACGTTCCTGTTTATCATAAGTTGGCAGTGGAAGCACATAGAGAATCTGCTTGGTAATTAAAGGGCTGGAAGTGGAAGTATAAGGTCTGATAATGGTACTGCATCAAAAATGTTTGGATTGGGTCATCCCTTTGCCTAACTTTTCCAAGAAATTGTTTCTTACACTGAAAAAAAAACCTAACATAGCAAGTGAAGATGCAGTATCTTAAATTATCTAACATTTCTCATTGTGCGATTATTATATAACAAATATTAGACCGTTAAGCTTCCATTAATCTTCCAATAGAATAAGACAATTTCAAAATTGCAATGAGATTAATTGAAAAAAAAAAAATCTAGAAAAAGGCTTAATAATCTTATATTTGTTTAAAAACACATCTAATAAATATCTAATAATCTAAACATCTAATAAAGAGAAATATTAGATGAATTTGCCAATATTCAAGATATTTTTACTTGCTGAGATATCATTTGTTGTAGTGTACACATTTGCAGTTTTGAGACGATATCACTCTAAACACTAGGGCAATATGACCAATAGCTCTGGTTAGCAATGGGCAGCCCTATTTGACACAAAGGCACCTCTGTTCCTAAGATTACATGGAATGGAAAGTACCTTTGCTTGGCCGGGTCAAACAATGCACTTGGGCCTTTGCACATCTGGCCTGCATGCAGCTAATCTCAGCTAGCCACTGAATGTAATGAATCTCCTCTACTATTGGGCGTAAAAGAAAAAAATTGAGGAGCAATTAAACTCAACAGATGCAAGAAGGCTTTGCTGAGGAATGTGGATTTAATTGTTGTGGCTTAAGCTGCACACAAGTGACCTGCAGCTGCGTTTCAGTGTGATTTTTTCCCTATCCCCATTCAAATAATTACTCCGGTGATTTATAAATGTCCAGAAGACAAATGCAATGTCAGCTGAGACTTCCCTTGACCCCCTCCCCCCTGCGATGCCCTGAACATACAATTTCACACTACATTAGCAAAGCTCTCCAAGGACAGGAGGATTTAATTGCTGCATATCATAGGCCAAAAAGTGCTGCATAACTCCACTTCTTTTACAATGCAGGTTTTCACTGTTGTAGAATTTCTTTAGATTTATATTAAAATATTGAAATGACACTACTACTATGCCATTAGCTTTGATAAACTTTCATTCATTCATCTTCAGTAACCACTTTATCCTGGTGGATCCAAAGCCTATTCTGGTAACAAAGGGTGCATGACTGGAGAACTCACCCCGGCTGGGACGCCAGTCCTTTGCAACGCAACATGCACATAAACATTAATATACTCATTCACATCTAGGGGCAATTTAGCATAGTCAGTCAGCTAAATGGCATGTTTCTGGACAGTAGGAGGAATCCCCACAGACAGTAACTGGAGCTCAGGATTGAACCAGGAACCCTGGAGGTGTGAGGTAGTAATGTTTGATTACAGCTGCAACTGAGACAATAGGTACACTGGAAAAGCTATTAAGATGACTTAATACAGTTATTCAGTTATACTTTTGTTTCTGTTAGCATTTACACTGCAAAAAAATCATATCTTAGCAAGTAAAAATATCGTGAATATAGGCAAATTCAACTATTATTTCTCAGTATTTCTCAATTTCTAGATATTGTCCTCAATTCAAGCTTGAAATTCTATTGGCAATTAAATTTAGCCTCTTTCAAGTGTTTATTTCTTGAGTGAAGCAAAATTATCTGCCATTAGAATAAGATCATTTTAAGTTTGAAATTAGTAAATTACAAATATATATAAACAAATATCAATTACATTTGTTATTTACTAATCACACAATGAGAAATATTAGATAACCCTTCCTTCATTAAACTTATCTTCACTTGCTAAAATATACATATACATACATGCACTAATCAGCCATAACAGCCACTGACAGGAGAAGTGAATAACATTGATTACAATGGCAGTGGTTACAATGGCACCAGTCAAGGGGTGGGATATATTAGGCAGCAGTCAGTTCTCAAAGTTGATGTGTTGGAAGCAGGAAAAATGGGCAAGCATAAGGATCTGAGCGACTTTGACAAGGGCCAAATTGTGACGGCTAGATGACTCAGTCAGAGCATCTCCAAGATGGCAGGTCTTATGGGGGTGTTCCCAGTATGCAGTGGTTAGTACCTACCAACAGTGGTCCAAGGAAGGACAACTGATGAACTAGCGACAGGGTCATGGGTGCCCAAGGCTCACTGATGCACGTGGGAAGCGAAGATTGGCCAGCTGGTCCAATTGCTGGTCCAAATTGTTGAAAAAGTTAATACTGGCAATGATAGAAAAGTGTCAGAACACACAGTGCATTGCACTGGGGCCGCATAGCCACAGGCCGGTCAGAGTGCCCATGCTTACCCCTGTCGAAAGCGCCTACAATGGGCACGTGAGCATCAGAACTAGATCATGGAGCAATGGAAGAAGGTGGCCTGGTCTGATGAATCACATTTTCTTTTACATCATATGGACGGCTGGGTGTGTGTGTGTGTCGCTTACCTTGCTGAAGAGACGGCACCAGGATGCACTATGGGAAGAAGACAAGCCGGTGGAGGCAGTGTGATGCTCTGCCAGTGTTCTGCTGGGAAACCTTGGGTCCTGGCATTCACGTGGATGTTACTTTGACACGTGCCACTTACCTACACACTGATGCAGACCAAATACACCCCTTCATGGCAACGATGTTCCCTAATGGCAGTGGCCTCGTTCAGCAGGATAATGTGCCCTGCCACACTGCAAAAATTGTTCAGGAATGGTTTGAGGAACATGACAAAGAGTTCAAGGTGTTGACTTGGCCTCCAAATTCCCCAGATCTCAGTCTGATCAAGCATCTGTGGGAAGTGCTGGACAAACAAGTCTGATTCATGGAGGCCTCACCTCACAAGTTACAGGACTTAAAGGATCTGCTGCTGACATCTTGGTGTCAGATACCACAGCACACTTTCAGATGTCATGTGGGGTCCATGCCTCGACAGGTCAGAGCTGGTCTGGTGGCACAAGGGGGACCTACACATATATTCCTCCATGGATCAGACTCCCAGTGCGTTTTTTTCCCATCATATTTATAATGGGCGTGTCATGTTATTATGGTTACATTGTGAGTTTTTTAATAGCAACACGAAACATTCTCCAGGCAGCACTTTTCCATGCAAAAATGCTACTGTCTCTATTAGTTCTTTTTCCCCCAGGCAACATGGACGATTATTGCCTGTCAAACATCAGGTCACATGTCAATCATCAAAGATATCTGATTATCATTTAGCTGAGAAGGCTAGATATACTACATGAAAGCACACACATCCTTTCTTAATAGAGAAAGATTGGGCTTTGGTGACATCAAAATTGTAATCAGGTAATCCATAATAAGTAACTGGAATCTGATTATGCATACATTTAAATGTACCCTACTCTGATCATAAGTAACAAATATTTGTAATCAGATTACAAAATCCACATTACATGTAATATGTTGCTATCCTGCCACTTCCATGAGTTATGAAATGGTTCAGTAAATCATACAACTTGGTTTCCTTCTGCTCAAAATCTATTTTAGCATTCAAAAAACTCCACTTTTCTCACAATCATGCCATCTTCAAGAGGTGAGAGAGATTAATGATTAGTGAAAAATGTCTACCCTGACAGCAATTGGTCAGCACAGGCAGCCTCCTAGTCCGCACAACTCGGCCTCCAGCTAGTGGGTCAGATCAGGTTTCGCCAGATGGGGAAATGGGGACAATGTATCTTTAACCCCAGCTTCAGGACTTGGGCAGCAGTCACACGACCAAGCCAGTGCAGGAAACCTGAGATCATTGCTGGCTTAGGCTTGGTTTTTATTCTGATGAACATTTTTCTGCTGAACACAATAGAGAGGCTAAAGATGTTAAGCCCTGAGGCTTAATTGCCAGGTGGTGCAATTCTGTGTTTTAAAATATACATGGAACATTGTGTGCTACAGTGTCTGATAAACTGTCAACAATAAACAAGTGCTTTTAGTGCCTGAGGAAGTCATGTGGACAATAACACCCAAGCCGACATATGAGAAATACAGTGGATATAAGAAGTCTACACACCGCTGTTAAAATTGCAGTTTTTTTGATGAAAAATACACATTTAATGTGATATAGCAACCAACAAAATTCAAGTAAAAAACAAATAGAAATGTTTTAGTGAAAAAGAAAAAAAAACTTACAATAACCTGGTGTGTACAAGTGTGCACACCCTTTTAACTAATACTTTGTTAAAGCACCTTTTGCTTGACTGGCCCATTCCAAACCATGGATCGTTTTCTTCTGAATCCATTCCTTTGCTGCCTTCATCTTCATCTTAAGCTGTCTAACAGAGGCCTGCAGTTTTAGTGTCAAAATAGATAGGTATTTGAAGTTATCCTGATTCCCTCTATCTTGACTAGAGTGCCGGTCCTACCTGAAGAGAAGCAGCCCCATAGCATGATGCTGACATCACCATGCTTCACAGTGGTTGTGGTGTTCTTATGGTGATAAGCTGTTTTGTTTTTGTGCCAAACATATCTTTTAGAATTATGTCTAAAAGGTTCTCAGACTATAACATATTTTACCAGTACTTGCCAGATATTCCTCCAGCTCCTTTAATGTCGCTGTTTGGCAGCCTTCTTGATAAGTTTTTCTCTTGTCCTTTCATCAATTTTGGAGGGACGTCCTGCTCTTGGTGATGTCACTGTGATGTTCCATTTTCTCCATTTGTTCATGATGGCCTTCATAGTGTTCCATGGTTCATCTAATGTTTTGGAAATACTTTTGTACCCCTCTCCTGATTGATACCTTTCAGCAATGAGATGCCGTACATGTTTTGTAAGCTCTTTGCGGACCATGGCTTCAGCAGTCAGATGAAACCATGAAGATGTCAAGAAAATCCTACAGAAACAGCTGATCATTATTTGGGGTTAATCAGAATCACTTCATTGATGACAGCTGTATGATAATTACTTTTGAACATGAGTTTGAATGTAATTGGTTAATTCTGAGCACAGTCACATGCCCCATTATAAATGGGTGTGCACACTTGTTTTTTCTTTTTTTTCCACTAAAATGATTCTATTTGTTTTGCACGTGAATTTTTTTGGTTGTTACATCACTTTAAAGGTGTAAAAATATCTTATTTTTAGGTTTTATCTTGATTTCGTTGTTTTTTTTTACCCATCAAAAAAAGTGCAGTTTTAACAGTGTGTAGACTTTTGATATCCACTGCAAATGCTGAAATACCAACATATTAAACAAATGAAATCACACAGTTAATTTTCAATCAATAATTCTTTTCTTTCATTTAAAATGAAAACGGAAGCATAGTAACATTGGAGCCATGGGTATTAATACCCACTACTAGACAAAAGCTTTTTTTGCTTTTCCAATTTAAGTCTTCAGATTTACCTCAGTCTTACCATTCCAAGAAAACATTTTATTTCAATAGCAAGTGTATAGCTGAGGACACATGACAAATCTGGCAGACCAATGCGTATCTCAAATGTTAGACTGAATTACATTCTCAGAAGAATGCTGCTGAAAGATAAACAACACAAAATTGTAGACCTTCATCCCACTGGAAGAACATTATGTTCCTTCTATAAAGAAAAAACACAAACTCTCCACTGGAAGGCCTTGCCACAGCAATGGGGTTTAGCTCAGAGTGCTAAAAGCTTTCATTCCCAAACAGATTCCATCACTTGACACCATGTATGAGTTGGACAGAACACAGTGATCTTTCATAAGCACTCAGCACTCTGCTTAATGTCCAGTTGTGAAAGAAAAAAAAATCTGAAAGAAAAAAACTCTTAATGTCCAGTTGTGAATGGAAAAAAAAGAATCTTCTCCAGTATGTCATCACTGCAAAGAATCCTGGATAAATGCAGCAGCAGGCCATGGGCCAGTCATTAATTTGTGTGGTTCCCACAACAAAATGGAATCTGACAGAATACTCTGGAAGTACAATTTCAGACATGATAAAATGATGGAGGCAATTCCCAGTATGTAATATTTATTCGTAGAAGCATGTCCCTGTGTACCCTGTTACAAGCGAAAAAAGGAAGCATTTCACAAATGTGAAATGTCAGATTGTGTTCAGATTCCTCATCACAAAAACTATTCATTTACATGACATCATTTAAACAAGATATTCCATTCTTCTTTCACCCATGCTAATTTTATGGATGATTTCACACACACATATGGTGCATAGGCCAAAGATCACTTCCTTCTCTTATGCTTTACATACGCAAACACACAAGGTCTGTCCAGCTCAATCTGAGCATGTTCCCACACAAAGTGTAATTCCAGTTTGGGTGCAATTCCTCAACCAGTGACCCTTACGCTCCGGGCCGTCATGATCCCCAAGAAGCACAGCTGGCATCACATGGCACCTAAATTATGAAACCTGTGTGAAACAGGGCTGAAACGATACTGAAATATGACAAACATCTAATAAGCATTATGAGAGTTATCAAGGTTCAAATAACTATCAACTAAGCCAGGTAAAAAGATCACTTTATACGAGTTATATAATGTGTGATGGTGGTGGTTACATTACATTGCTTAACAGAAAAGTCCATTGTGATACCAGTTTCCTGAAAACGAACTTGTACCTTATTGTGCCTTTGTTGTGGTGGTGTTGCTGGCAGCATCCTGCTGCTCCGTCTCAGTTGATGAATTCAACACTCCTTCGTCTTTCTTCTCTGAGGCCAGGAATTCATGGATAGCTTTCTCAATGTGTGGCCGGAAAATATGGTTCAGCTTAGGATCCACCACCTGAGTTATAATTCGGTCCACACCAGACTCCAACATTCCGGACCTATGCGAATAGTGGAAAACTTCCTGCAGTTAATACTATACTTGTGATTTCAGCTGAAACCACAAACTCCAATACTAAAGAGTACCCTTGTGTGGTGTTCTAGTACTATTTTCTTATAACTTGTAGTATCTTTCGATTCTTTGCATCTTTTTTTTTAATCCTAATGGAAGTAGGGCTGCACCATTCTTGATGAATCTTGATTCCTTTCACAGCTGTTGCAATTTTGTAAGGAACTATTAATACTGGGTGATTTTCATGATTAATACGGTTAATTTGAATAATTTTGTATTGCAATTTTCAGAATGTTCTCATCAAGATTGTTTATGTATATGTTTACAAATTTATATACATATTACATATGTACATTTTTAATTTAAAAAGTCCATAAATGCTATTCAAAATTTTTATACAATAAAAAGCAAAAACACAGCCTTCTTAACTTGATAAACGCTCTGCCTCCAAACAATACGCTTAGACAAAACAAACCAAAAAAAAACAACAACAAAAAAACGAGGAATTAACTCGTATCAAAGAATGGTGGAAATATCACTTCAGAGATGTGGATTTGGTATGAGTTTTAAAAGTCACACGTACAAGTTCATGTAAAATAGAATGCTGCATTCGACTTACTTCGTAAGTCGCTGGTCGGAATTAATGTCATTTTCCACCCCGGCACGTCCGAAAGACTAAGTGGGAAAAAAAGGACGCCTCCATGTTTGTCTTTTGTAAGCATCGAGTTAGCCAGCTAACCGTGGAAAATGATGTTAATTCCAACCAGCGACTTACGAAGTAAGTAGAATGCAGCATTCTATTTTACATGAACTTGTACGTGTGACTTTTCAAACTCATACCAATTCCAGTTCCAAGTTAGCCAGCTTACATGATGAGTATAGGCAATGTTTTAGATTTAACAAGGGAATATATGTCTGTATGTTGATTGATCAAAAGCAATACGTAAAGTATATACGACGTAACGCATTTAAAGCTGTTTCTGTGGGCAGCCATGACGACTGGACGTCACTCCATAAATGGGGAAGGAATTCGGAGTTGAGAAGGCTATCCCTACCACTCTGGCTTTTACAGGTTCGATTTTGGGAATTACAAGTTGCGAGAGCGAATCGAATGCAGCATTAACTGCAACATTTTCTAGCACTGTTCCATACGACAAAAACAGCCCCGGGAAAAGAAAATTATTGATGTGGTGGCATTTCATATCGCGAAAGACATGGTGCCTATGTATGAGAAAGAAAGGTTCATTAAGTTGTACAAAAATAGTAACAGCACCATCTATAGCAAATAGTGCAAACAAAGTCTCTTTTAAATACCTTTATTTAAATATCCTTTTTTATTCATGCTTTATTTGCTATAGATGGTGCTGTTACTATTTTTGCACATCTACATTTTCTAAAGTCCATTCTAATAAAGAAAACTTTGTTTGAAATGGAGAATCATTCCTAAATTTGAAAAAATATATATATATATTTTTTGCAATATCGCCCAGCCCAAGGAACAATATATTAATTAATCTGATACATTACTGTAGCAGATTTTGAATGACTGATTTACAGAACATCTGTAGTGCAATAAGCTAAATCCTGAGCAAAAATAACTGCTATTCAGTATAAAACTTTAACCATGTTAGGGTGCCAAGAGTGCAGTGCATCCTCCGAAAGTTAAAAGAAAACCAGCTATATTAACAGCTGGTTAAACACTTAGTCATCTAAGTTTCTGCACTTCTGCTGATAGCAACGCATAAACCACTTGTGGGTCAAAATCATTCTTAAATGTGCTCTGTGAATAACGCATCACTGGCGAGTATTGAGTGAGACGGTGTGTGTAGCCATCACTCACTTCATACATCCCATTCATTCATTTCATACATTTAGCCATTGTTTAGTAATTGGAAATGTATTATTCAGTCCTTTTCTGCTTTAGAACAATATGGGAAGCAAAAATTGATAATTTTGTATTTTGGTTCACATCTCCTGAATCATGAGACCTGTTTTAACA
The DNA here is from genome assembly GCA_022758105.1 of Pangasianodon gigas. Classification (NCBI taxonomy): domain Eukaryota; kingdom Metazoa; phylum Chordata; class Actinopteri; order Siluriformes; family Pangasiidae; genus Pangasianodon; species Pangasianodon gigas. Next base: position 13,439,829 of record CM040468.1, on the reverse strand, counting down.
AATTAGTCCTATAACTTTTGCTTAATTCTCCAAAAAAAACAAAAAAAAAACAAAAACAAAAAGGTCTTAAATATACACAGGCATAGGGCTGCAACAACAAAATCGGGGGAAAAAAAAAAATCCATAAAATTTGATAATAGAAATAGTTGGCAATGTATTTCATTATCAGTTAGTTGGACTGTGACGCACACTGCGGCATGCTACATCATTTCATTTAGACTAAAAATACATTTGATTGGAAATAAGCGCTTTAATTCTTGACCTACTGTACTACGCTCTGTCGCAGACCATTGCGCACTTGGTTCTTGTTGATGGAGGGACTCCACTCCTGCGTGCTCAGGTGATTGGCTACGAAGTTGTCCACCTTCTGCCGCAAATTCTGATAAGCTGGCTAGAAAAGAATGAGACAGGTCAATTTATTATAAATTTGAAGAATGGATATTTTTTTATTCACAACAGAAAATCACTTAACTATATGGATTATTATAGAATGCAGTTCAATTTAGTCAATTTAATTATTAAAAGTTTTCATGTCTTCATTTTTCTTGTCATTATCCTTGCCTGCTGTAAAACCACTTAATTGATTACCAGACAAAACACTATACTGATGCCTTATGCTCTGTATCTACATGATTTTATTAATAATCAACATTAAAGACTATATGACAGACTAAATAGTTTCATATGATTCAAGGGGCTTCTAGGTTCATTAATCCAGTATTCACAAGCAGTGTTCTTGAAGGGAAACAGCTCAAGACAGCTATCTATAGAGTCATTCCAAACTGACGGGCAAAAAAATGCTTCAAAGGGACCTTCTAAACAGTCAGTATTAACCGACGGACACTTTCCTGATGAGATTCTTTGCTTACAAGTATCTGTACTTCTTGTTCTTTCACTTCAGACTATTAATTTTTACTCACTACTTTTCAAGGGAAAACTTTATCTTCTACTCAATACATTAGAAAAGGTTCTTTAATGTTCTAGGTTCTGCAAGCTACATACTTTTGAAAATCATCAGATCTTTAGATAGTTTCTAACAAATCTAAACACTAACAGAAGTGCAGAATAAAGCAGCTGTGTGATAGAGGCTCCTCTGTACAGTGATGATAGCCTCAAAATTCCTCAACATGAATGATAAGCTAGTGATACCTAAACCACTAATGCTGAAGGAGCAATTGTGTCACAGGTCACCACCCTTGGCCTCACTTCATAGAACTGTTTGAGATAACCAGTGCCAAACATGATTCCTGGAGCTGTGATATGATAATATTGGCTACACATATCTGACATTCATTTATTCATCTTCAGTAACCACTTACTCAGGATTGTGGTGGATCCAGAGCCTATCCCTGGAACACTGAGCGTGAGACGGAATACAGGATGGGATGCCAGTCCATTGCAGGGCACCATGCACACACATTCATACACTCATTCACTCCTATGCACAATTTAGCATAGCCAATCCACCTACTGGCATGTATTTGGGAGGAAACCGGTAAACCTGGGGGAAACGTGGCCAGAAACTCCACACACAGACAGTAATCTAAGATCAGGATCAAACCGGGGACCCTGAAGCTGTGAGGTGTCAACACTACCTGCTGTACCACCATGCTGCCCATATATCTGACATTAGATACGTTTTGTTAGCCAACTCACAGTGTGACAACTGGTAATTACCACGAATGCTAGTTTGCATAGTTAGCATGCTAGCTAAGGTTTTAAAGATGGCAAAAACCTTAGATTAGCTGGATTAGCTCTCTCAAATTGTTGGCTTAAGGCCTTTAGTTTTTGATAGCTAGATTTAGTTAATGTTTTCAGAGTTTTGTGGGGTAAAAGATGCACTGATTTACCATCTCTTTTAGAGGTCTACCTTCACATAATTATATTTATTTTCCATATAATATAAATAATTGTGATTACAGCATATGTTTATGAAAGATATGTAATTTATCTCATTAACAACCTTCAACAAAAGTTACTTTAATATTGTTAATGTGCTTAGGTATTTAGTACATATATCTAATTGAAAATAAGTGTTGTATGCATGTTTCCTCTGTGGTCTTGAGTTTATAGCTGCGACAATTTCTGCAGATCAGAGATCTATTATTGTGCTCTCTGTTTTCGTGCTCTAAAGTCTCAGATATTTATATCCTGGTACGATTAGTAGGAAGCCACCATAGAATCACCATATTCCTGATGGTTTTGTCTTGTAAATTTACATATGCATGAGCTCTGGACTGCTGCTCGAGGTAGTAATAAAAGCTACATCATTTACATTTAGTCATTTGGCAGACACTTTTATCCACAATTGAGTTGAGCAGTTGAGGGTTTAGGGTCTTGTTCATGGGCTAATCATGGCAGCTTTGCAGTGCTGGGATTTGATCAGTAGCCCAAAGCCTTATCCACTGAGCCACCGCTTATTTACTGCAGTAGTTTTATTCATTTATTTACAATTAATGGTTGCCATGAGCGATTTCCCTTTGAAGTGACTTGCATAGGCTTCAACACTTGGACTACAGCCCATGTGTTTGTCTTTCAGTTGGTCAATAATGAACATCAAGAAAGGCCCTTTTATGCAATCGTTTTATACACTTAAGTTTGTTCAAATGGCTGCAGTGAGTGTTCTCTCTTCTAAGTCTCCTTTGTAGGGTTCAGTTAGCCTTTGTAGGGCATGGCAGTTACTAATGATAATGTTTGATGCCTCTGCCTTGTGTGTGTGGAGTTTGCATGTTCTCCCTGTGCTTCGACGGTTTCCTCCTCCAGTCCAAAGACATGTGTTGTACGCTGACTGGCATTTCCAAATTGTCTGTAGTGTGTGAATGGGTGTGTGTGCGCGTGATTGTGCCCTGCGATGGTTTGACACCCCGTCCAGGTTGTGCACGAGTCCCCTGGGACAGGCTCCAGGCTCCCCTGCAACCCTGTGCAGGATAAGCAGTACAGAGAATGGATGGATGGCTAGACTAAAGCTCATAACTCAGAATTTCCCACCAGGAAAAAAAACAAAACAAAGAAAACGCACCCTCCAACATGGAATTCCTACTGGAAAAGTCATGAAGTGTCCTCAACATTGAGTTCAGCGTATGACGTCATACTTGGCCTACTATGCCAACAGTCCAGACGCAGTCAACAGAACCACTGTTGCACCAAAAGTACCACTCCTCTACTTTAAATGAGATTATAGCAGTATTTGTTCAATCTTTATCAGCATACAGACACGTCAGTATGTTAAGTCTCTAACATTGCCCTTACAGTTTGCTCTTTTGCGAAGGTAAATATCATGAACTTTAAACATCCTTTTCTCCACTTAGTGACGTCATTCCGAGTTGTGACTTCACAATGCAATCTAACGCAGTTTATCCCTGGCTTTAAATCACTGTGTCTAAATAAACAGAGAGGAAAAAACCAATGACCCTAACAAATATGACATTCAGAAAAGCCATAATATGAAATGAAACGTGTCAAATTTTGCATTTTGTCGCCTTTGGAGTTCCATAGTAAGGGACGAGGCTTTATTTTGGTAAACATGAGCACATCCCACTCTGTAACACTGATGCTAGCTAGTCACATTTAGCTCTGCTAGCTAGTGAGGTAAATTTCACCTTGGTGTCCACGTCTGCCAGGCAGTCCCTTCTGAACTCGTCGAAAAGACCTCGGTTCTTCAGATGTTCCACGATTAGTGCGATTAGCTGAGGATCTCCTGGAGGAAGACCCGCTGCACTGTTTGCGTTTTCAGCCATACTCAGTTAGATGCACTTGATTATTAGCAGACTGGATAGATGTAGCCAATAGTAGCTAGCAAACAATGCTAGCTAACAAGTTATGGAAGTTGCGTTCTTTGGTTTCGAAATATCTTTTTCTTCGTAGGTAACAGGACGACGCTTGGTCTTTTTGTTAAAAAATGCAGCAAGCATTCAGAAAACGAGCAGCAAAGTTTAAAAAAAAAAAAAAATGCAGCACTGCTAACACATTGAGTTGAAAACACTTCCCAGTGCTTTGCTTTGTTGTGGTGGTTTGCTCATGAAGAGATTTTACTGCCACCTACAGCATGAAACGAAATATACAATAACACTTCAATTCAATTCACTTTGGATTTGTTTAGCGCTTTTAACAATGGACATTGTCACCAAGCAGCTTTACAGAAATATATAAATTCAAGATATAAATTGTAAATGTATGAATTTATCCCTAATGAGTAAGCCAGAGGCTACAGTGGCAAGGAAAAACTCCCTGAGACCACATGAGTGAAGTGAAGTGAAGTGACTTGTGGCCAAGTATGGTGACCCATACTCGGAATTTGTGCTCTGCATTTAACCCATCCAAGTGCACACACACAGTAGTGAACACACACACACACACCGTGAACACACACCCGGAGCAGTGGGCAGCCTTTTTTTGCTGCGGCGCCTGGGGAGCAGTTGGGGGTTCGGTGCCTTGCTCAAGGGTCTCACCTCAGTCGTGGTATTGACTCGAACTCACGACCTTCAGGTTCACCTTCGGGTTACAAGTCCGAGACTATATATTAGGCAACGACTGCCCCCAAGGAGGAAAACCTTGAGAGGAACCAGACTCAAAAGGGAACCCATCCTCATCTGGGTGATAACAGATAGTGTAATTAAAAATAATTCCCTTCTATAACTGTGTATAACTTGTGTAACCACGAAAGTTCATTAAAGTTCAGCCATGAAGTCAGTACAGTGTCTCATACTGCATGCCATACTGGAATGACCTGACATGCGGGTTAGTATGGTGATATGCAGGGTGGTGATCAAAGGTTTCAGCAGACTGAAATAAATTCACCTCAACTTCTGTAGATATACATGCCTTGTACAGATACTTTTTTCTTGTCCAGTTTTTCAGTCATAAATAATATAATGTAGATTAAAGTAACATATTAAGGCTTGTGATTCATAAAATCAGTGTATGTTTATATAAATGTCCACTTCTTGCACTTGAATAGTTTTGTTCATCTTCATCTGTGTTTATTACTAATAGGGTTTTCTTTGAGACATAATCAATACTGTGCTATAAACATTTTAGAAAAAGACTGAACTAAGAAATTGACTTTATCTTTTAATCCCCAAATATCTCATATTTGTGAGCCTTCCATGTCATAACTGGTAAATAGTATTAATATAAATCAAAATTTTAGTTCATTTGAAGTTGACATTACATTATTTACAGAAAATTATTTTGTAAGTAAGAAAAACAGACAAAACAAATGACTTGGATAAAGGCTAATGAATACTAATACTGATAACTAAAATAGAAATAAAACATATAGTAAAATGTAGCCTATGAAAACTGTTTGAATAGAGGCTATATTTATCTATAAAAGCTGTTATTGCTGACACAGACATTAGTCAAACCTTAAAAATAAAAATGACAGACCATCTAAAACCATTTTTTTCATAGATGGTTAATTCATTTTAAAAGATCTGTTTTAACAAATGCCAACATAGCTCTCATTTGTTTGTCTTCACTGGGTTGTAGTAATGGTGAGATGAAGCTTCATGAAGTGTTCAAGTTTTCCATCCGTGTCAAAAATAGTTTATTTCTTGAGGCTTCAGGTGTCCACTAGATGCCTCTAGTGGTGAAAAAATAGGCCTGTGTAGCATGTCAAACTGTTTTAGACAACAGCACTGCATGTGTAGAATTTGGACAGGTAAATGCCAAAAATAAATAAATGGCTGATGTACGCCATGTAAAATAAAAAAAGTTCTTGAAAGTGTATTATGTTTTTTATTGTAGCTCCAACTTAAACTTAAAAACATATGCGGGCAGAGATATCTTTCTGCACTGTTGATTGGAATCAGAATCAGAATCAGAATGCACTTTATCCCCCAAAACACTATGTGATCAGAGATGCACAGATATGTATTGGAATTTCTTCTGCTGTGATTGGTGCCGTGGACATTTAACATACAACATAGTGTCACAAATTAACATGCAAACATTAAACAGTAGTACAAATGAACACAGATTCAGAGACAGATCAGTCTTATACAGTGCATAGACAGTCACACTGACGTACATATAAGGTGCTTAGTATGAATGGTAATCATACTAGGTACATTCGTATGAGGTAGTGTGCAAATAACATGTAGTATATCATTCATGTGTCTAATAAATATAGTATTAATAAATTATATGTATATACACTCAGATGGAGTACATGAGCGTGAATGAGAGATAGGGCAGCGGAATGGTGAGGTTGCAAGGAGTAGAGGTGCTGAAGGTGGATGAGTTTAAATACTTGGGGTCAACTGTCCAAAGTAATGGAGAGTGTGGTAGAGATGTGAAGAAGAGAGTGCAGGCAGGGTGGAGTGGGTGGAGAAGAGTGGCAGGGATAGAAGGATATCTGCAAGAACAAGGATGGATAGGATTACAAATGAGTATATTAGAGGGACAGCGCAGGTAGGAAGGTAGGATGGACAAAGTGAGAGAGGCGGGACTGAGACAGTCTGGGCATGTGCAGAGGAGGGATGTGGGGTATATCGGGAGAAGAATGCTGACGATGGAACCGCCAGGCAGGAGGAGAAGAGGAAGACCAAGGAGGAGGTTTATGGATGTGCTGAGGGAGGACATGCCGCTGATTGGTATGACAACAAAGAGATGGACAGAGAGATGGAGATGGATGATCAGCTGTGGCAACCCCTAACGGGAGCAGCCAAAAGAAGAAGAAGAAGACACTCACCATCCACTTTAAAAGGAACACCTGTACGCCTGCTCATTTATGCAGTTATCTAATCAGCCAATCATGTGGCAGGAGCACAGTGCATAAAATCATACAGATACAGGTCAAGAGCTTCAGTTAACAAACATCAGATTAGGGAAAAGGTGTGATGTCTGTGCCTTTAACTGTGGCATAGTTAAAGAAGGGCTGGTTTGAGTATTTCAGATACTGCTGATCTCCTGGGATTTTCACACACAACAATCTCTAGAGTTTAGACAGAATTGTGCGAAAAACAAAAACAGTGACGGTGACGGTGAGTGTCAGATCATGGGGTACCAGGTTGGGGTTGATAGTGCTTGTAATGCTATTAGGTGTACCAAAGTTATGTTGCTATTATACTGTAGGTCATTGATGTAATCATGTCTGTAAGATTAGCATTTACAAAACACTAGTGTGCTTCAACTGGTCAGTGAGAGTGTTTCTATAAACGGGCAGTGAATAGTACTTTGAGACTGAATATGCGTGTACATTTTGATAGTACAGACTACTCGAAACAAGCCACCAAAACTGGACCCAAGTCAAATACAAAGCAATCCATAAATGAGGCTTTGCATTAGGTTCTCTCAATGTTTGTGTGGCTTTACTCCAGATTCTTTGGTTACTTCCTGCCTTTCTAAAACATGCCAGTAGCTGGAATGGCTATGCTAAAATATCAAATGTGTGTGTGCGTGAATGGTGCCATGTAATGGACTGGTGTCCCTTCCAAGGTGTATAATATGTGGCCAAAAGTTTGTGGACACCTGACCATCACACGCATATGTGCTTTTTAGGCATCCCATTTCAGATTTAGTCCCCCTTTGCTGTTATAATAACCTCCACTCTTCTGGGAAGGTTTTCTGCTAGATTTTGGAGCGGGTCTGTGCTCATTCAGCCTCAAGAGCATTAGTGAGGTCAGGCACTTATGTTGTGTGAGGAGGCCTGGGGTGCAGTCAGCATTTGAATTCACCCCAAAAGCATTCAGTGGGGCTGATTTCAGGGCTCTGTGCAGGCCACTCAAGTTCTTCCACATCAACCTTGGCAAACCATGTCTTCATGGATCTCTCTTTGAGCACAGGGACATTGTCATGATGGAACCTGTTTGGACCCCTTAGTTCCAGTGGAGGGAAATCATAATGCTACAGAATACATTCTATACAATTGAGTTCAAACTTTGTGGCAACAGTTTGGGGAAGACTCACATAAGGGTGTGATAGTCAGGTGTCCATAAACTTTTGGCCATATAGTGCATGCATGCTAGTGTTCCCAGAATAGGCTCCAGATCCCCTGTGACCCTGACCAGGATAAAGTGGTTACTGAAAATAAATGTATGAATGAATGAACATAAATAACCATACCCCTATTTTGTGCTCATATATCCATTCCTGTCGTATCACTACTAGGCCAAAACACTAATAAACATATTTTCACACAAACTGTATTTGTGGCTGTGGCCTGATTAATGCCAAATACTGGGGAATTAACAGACCAGAAATGCTATAAAAAGGAAATTGAACTGAATACACATTATCTTACACCTAGGCCGTGGACACCATAATATATTACAATTTATATGAAAGAAATTGTTAGCTAAAAAGATGAGGAAATATGGTGGTGTTATATGAAGAGATAAGCATTAAGCAAAGATTCAAAGGAAGAGAGGAGAACATTTGCAAAGAAACAGGTCCAACATTTTGGGAACATATCACAGTACAGTCATGGTCATGTGACCAGTGCAGTTTTCAGTATGCTAAATTATATTATATTTGAAATTGTTCTGCAGTAAGTGGCCTTCTGTTTTGTGTATTTGTCATATCATATCTCTTCTGAAGGTACAGGTCACCACACCCCACATTTATAATCTGTTGCAATATGACCTTATTAAACATGAAAGCTCTTGATATAATGTCCATTTGATAAAATGTGGTGTTTGTCCAGTCTCCAAAATGTGAAAGTCATCCATATTCGCCTCAGTTTGAAGGAGCACGGGGTTGCCAAGCAACAAGGGAGCGGAGCCATGGTGACACCAGAGGAAGAAATGTTACAAAGCACATTTTCCCCGATGGCTTTGTGTCTAGGTCTGTCACAATGTGCAAAAGCAGTTCTATGTCACTTGAAGTTTATAGAAAATCTCTCCAAATGCTAAAATGAAGACCCTGGCATATACAGACAAATGCCATTTCTTCAGAACTAAGAGTATTTTTTGGCTAACTTAACATATTATTATGTGTATTCTGTGCCAGTTAGTGTCATAGCAGCTATTGTTTTTACAATAACACATTCTTCTACTTGCAGTAAGCAATTAGTTATTTGTTTATGAGATGGGGCATATCGGTTAAGGTTGAATGCACGAGTCTGTTCCTGAAGCTGTCTTGTGGTCATGCATACCAATGGTTCACACACAAATGGGAAAGCCCATGGAAAACTACAACACAGAGCATGAGATGAAATAAATTTTTACCACAAGATGGGGACCTAATGTCATTCACTGAAATCTCAGATCTACTTTCTTTATGGAACCTGAATGAATTTGCCAGCTTTGGTTAACTGCTTTCCTGCAATGTGTGTCTCTGATTTTAATATTATTCATCATAACCAAATATATTTGATATATACCTAATATATTTGTTGCAATCCAGGTAATTGGACTGTTTAGTATTAAGTCAAGGGGACTGAACTTGGAGCATGATATGGTGAAAATGCTCTTTAATTTAATCAGAATTTTGGTGTTTGGAGGTGTGAACAGCCAGGTAAAGATGTCATGATGGCATTGCAAGCAGTTAATATGTAGTGATGCAAACCCCCACCAAACATCCCCTGTGAATCGCAAACGAGGTTTAAATTCTAGGGAATTTTAACAAAAGAGAAAATAAAGTCTCTTGGATGTGTGGTGGTGTGTTTTGGAGGTTACATGAAAAGGCAGAATGTTGCCTTATGAAACAGAAGTAAGGAGAACACAATGCTAAAGAATCTGTAGCAATGTTTTGTTGATGGACTTGGGCTGTTGTGTAATTGGCACACAAAATAACTTGGGGCATGATCATTCTGTGTTCTGTTGTCATCAAATAATGCATAAATGTACATAAAAAATGAGGGTTAGACTGAGCACAATGCCAGTCTTGAGAGCTTTGTTTTCAGTTTCACCAAGTTGCAGTTATGACTAGTACAAAAGAACAATTATTTATGTATTCATATTATGTATATTTTTATTTAACTGATTTTATATAGCATACATTAATGGTCACATACACTAATGAGCATATATAATTGTAATCTTTTTCAAGTAAAGAATTGTAAAATTAAATATATTGTCATTATTTTCAGCAACAGATTAGATTTTTTAAAATCTGTAAGAAACTGAACAAATAAAAAACACAGCACTGATTAACATGCTTAACACCTTTTACACCTTAAAAGACACAAAACCTGACGCTATTTGTGTAGTAGCTGAGTTTCTAAGGTGTTTAGTGATCAACCAGTTTGGATATGAACTGCCCTAAATGAGTATGTGATTAGACAAAAGCAGAAAAGCTCTCTACTCTCAGCTGTCTCTTAAGTCAATCTGCATAAAGCCGCAGAGGTGATGGAAACTCACCCACTGGACTACTCATCAGAAGCAAATTCAGTTTGCAACAAAAAACTAATTTGCAGCTCAAAACAAGCATGCAAGTCCTTTCTGTTGCCAAGGCAACTTGTTCCTCCAACTCCTCCATCTCCCAGGCAGTGAGACATTGATCATTGCTTCACATCTATCAAGATAATTGCCACTAGATACATTTGCTCATTTTGAAAGTAAAATAATACACCAAACAAAGATGTAATCAATCTGCTTTGGAAAGCAGTTAAGCTGTTAGTGATATGTTTGTCTTTATATTTCAAATTCAACAGAGGTGTCTTTATTAAATTCAACAGAGGCAATAATTATTCTTTTTAGTTCACCATATTATAAAACTGGAGAACCCAAAGGAAAGCCACACTGACATGGAGAGAACATGCGAAATTTCACACAGACAGTAACCCAAGATCAGGACCGAACCAGAGCCGCTAGAGTTGTGAGACGGCAATGGTACCCACTGTGCTGTGGGTAATGAGTGTTTAATAGCTTATACATGGATTACAGTATTTCTAGCCTTTAGACACCAGTTGTTCAAAATTAGTAGTGCATTTAAACATAATGCTATTATTTTGTGTTTATTATAGTTTATGAACATGTATTCTTAATTAAGCCATGTGTAAATATAAAATATACACTCACCATCTCCTTAATTAGGAACACCTGTACACCTGCACATTCATGCAGTTATCTAATCAGCTAATCTGGCAGCAGCACAATGCAAAAAAATCATGCAGATACAGGTCAAGAGCTTCAGGTAATGTTCACATCAAACTGTTTTCTATGCTACCTCAGTGTAAAAATATTTGTAAACATGGTATTAACGTCCACTGTTACGCTGATGACACATAGTTGTATGTTTCAGCAAAGCCAGATGAAAAACACCAGCTTAATAAAGTTGAGGAATGTGTAAATAGACATTAGAAACTGGATGCTTATTAACTTCCTTCTACTTAATTCTGACAAGAGAGAAGTACTTGTACTAGGACCACATGCAGCTAGAAGTAAGCTTTCCGATTACATAATATCTCTGGATGGCCTTTCAGTTACATCATGTACAGCGGTAAAAGACCTTGGTGTGATTATTTACTCCAGTCTTTCATTTGAAGCTCATGTAGAAAATATATTTAGGATAGCCTTCTTTCAACCCAGAAATATTGCTAGGATAAGAAATATAACGTCACTACCTTATGGAGAAAAACTAGTTCATGCTTTTGTTACCTCTAGGTTGGATTATTGTAATGCCTTGCTGTATGGATGTTCCAGTAGGTGCATAAACAAGCTCCAGTTAGTCCAGAATGCAGCCGCCATAGTCCTTACTAGAAGCAGAAGATATGAGCACATCACCCCTATCACCCCTATTACCCCACACAGCATTGGCTCCCAATCAAATTTTGCATTGATTATAAACTACTACTATTGACCTATAAAGCAGTAGGTCTCTGAATAGTCTCGTGCCACAGCACCTGTACGCCACGACTACTACGATCAAAAGGTGCAGGCTCTTTGCTGGTACCTTGAATAGTGAAGGATACAGCAGGGGCAGAGCTTTCTTTTACAAAGCCCCACAGTTATGGAACAGCCATCCAGTTAGCGTGCAGGACTCAGACACAGATTCAGTGTTTAAGTCTAGGCTGAAAACATATTTGTTTAGTCCAGCCTTTTGTTAATTGCTTTTTTTCCTTAGGTAAAGCCACAGATCTGGAGGGTTCATGGGCATAGAGAGTTTTGGTAAACTGGGATGTTTTGGATTCTGTTGCACACCCCCACTCTCACACATTCACTCAGGTTTGTTGATGTGGAGTGGTCTCAGGGTGCCCTCATATCTGTGTTATCTTCTGGCTCTTTCTTTCAGTTATGCTGTCATATCTAGTATTGCCAGAGTCTGGTCTTTAACCAGACAGATTTCAAATAGGACTGATACATACAGATGCCACACCTCCTCCCAGGGACTGACAGACAGATAAGCCATGTCTCCTCCAATAAGACTGACAGACAAAGAAGCTACACCTCCTCCAATTGGAGCTGATAGACAGAGAAATCATTTCTTCTCCAATAGGAGTAACAGACACAGAAGCCACATCTCCTCCAGTTGGACTAATGAACACAGATGCCATATCTTCTATAGTATGACTGATATATAGAAGCCATGGCTCCACCAATAGCCTCCTACATATAGAAGCCAAACCTCCTCCAAGGGACTGACAGACAGAGAAGCCACACCTCCTCCTGGAGGGTGGGTAGGCAGATCCAGATACAGGAGTCACAGCTCTGGCAATAGGCCTGATAGACATAGAAGCCAAGCATCCTCCAATAGCCTGATATAAAAACAGAAGGTGGTGGTGGTGACATGAATGGCTCTCTGATCCAGTCATATCTGGCAATGTCATCCAGAAGAAAGTGTTTCAGGAAATGAGATTTCAAGGCTGAGGTCTCTCACACATGGAAGCACTCTGCTCTGCAGCTCATTGGTCTCAATTAATGATTCTCAAATGTATCAAAGTCTCTTTGTTCAAGTCTCCTGCCCCACATGTCCAATGTCCTTGTGAATGATTGTATCCTATCTGTCTGCTGTGGCAAGTGTGTGTGGTACTCTGAAACTGGAGATTCAACTCATTGAGATTGTCAAACATGCCAATTCAATTCAATTCAATTCAACAATGGACATTTTCATAAAGCAGCCTTAGAGAAATCCAGATATACATTTAGATTTAGATCCTTAATGAGCATGCCAGAGGCAACAGTGGCAAGGAAAAACTCCCTGAGACGACATTGAGACAACATTTCCTGAAGAAACCTTGGGAGGAACCATCCTCTTCTGGGTCATTACTCTTCCACAACTGTATAATGTTAAGTCAAACAATACTGAGTATTTTGAAAGGATCCTCTGTATGAGCATCAGAGTCATTTGTGATTTCATTAGCGTTTTTAGCTATAAGTCTATTGTATTCAAGTGAAGTTATCCACTGAATAATCAAAGAGACATGGGCATAGACTGTTTTCAGGCTATCCAAGTAATAGCATCCACAGCAATCTTTATGGTATCCATGTGACCACAGCAATCTCATGGCAAACTATGTCACTTGTATAGGCCTGTTTCATCAGGCATTCTTCATCAATAAATTTCTTGCAAGTTCATTCCCTTCCTCCTCCAGAAATATTCAGAATTCTTCCTTCAGTGTGAATACCTTGGACAGCATCTTTCCACACGAGAGCCACCGGGACTCGCTGTGAAGCAGCACAGCAGTGTACTCTCCACCTACATGATACTGCCAAAAGTATGTGCACAGCTGACCAGTCATACCCATATATGCTTGATGAACACCTCACTATAGATTTAGTCCCCCTTTGCTGTTATAAAAAACTCTTCAGGGAATGGGGAATTTGTGCTCATTCGGCCATAAGAGCATGGCATGCACAAGAAGCCCTGGCACGCAGTTAGTGTTCCAGTTCATCCCAAATGTATTCAGTGGGGTTGAGGGCAGGGCTCTGTGCAGTCCTCTTGAGTTCCTCCACATCCACCTTGGCAAACCATGTCTTTATGAACCTCGCTTTGTGCACAGCGGCACTGTCATGCTGGAACATGTTTGGGCCCCTTAGTTCCAGTAAAGGGGAATTCTATAGCATACAAAGACATTCTCGACAATTGTGTACTTCAAACATGTGGCAACAGTTTTGGGAAGGCCCACATATAGGTGTGATGGTCAGGTGTCCACGTAATGTTGGCCATATAGGTTATCTCCTTGCATAATGCAGAAAACATGCCAGCTTTCATTGGTCTTGTTTTAATGTAGTTTATGCCATTAATCACATCATTCATAGCATTTTTAAACTCTGAATGTAGCTTTGTTTTGATACAAGCACCTTGTGGTGGATAATACAGTGTGTCTACTCAGCTCCCAGTGCAACACACTTCATAAGTGCCCTCAGACCTCCTCGTCTCCCCGCCATGACCTATAACCAACTCAGGGTACCGTGCACACACATTCTTACACTCATTCACACTTAGTTGTCATTTATTGTAGCCAGTCTGCCTGTCTGCATGTTTTTGAGAGTGGGAGAAAACTGGAGAACCCTGAGGAAACCCACGTGAACATGGGGAGAACAGCCAATAACCTGAGCTGAGGATTGACCCCAGAGCTGTGAGGCAGCAATGCTATCCAATGCACCACATTGCTGTCCTCAATAAATCATTATTAATTAAACTACTAATTAGGGTCGAGGACTAGTGGTTAGGCCTTGGCGTTCTCACCACCATGGCCCAGGGTCGATTCCTGGCCACTGAACCAACCCCAGCCACTGGAGTTGCACACGACAGTGCACTCCCAGTGCCGGTCCCAAGCCCGGATAAAATTGGGAAGGGTTATGCCAGGAAGGGCGTCCGGAGTAAAAACTGTGCCAAATCGAATATGCGGACCAATGATCTGCTGTGGCGACCCCTAACGGGAGCAGCCGAAAGAACAACAACAACAATTAAACTACTAATTAATTATTCTGTGTCAAAAAAAAATAAAAAATCAGTGAACAGATTTTTGCCAAAAAAATGTGAAATTGTAGTAAAAAGGAAAATTCCCTTGGACCTCATCCACCCTAACTTTGCGTGCCCCACTTCCACACAAATTCAGGCACCCATGATGTTGTCATAATATACATTACTAGTCTAAAGTTTGATCACACCAGTTTATAGAAGAGTTTTCTTAATTTTTTACTATTTTCTATTATTTAAACATAACGATGAAGACAAATAACACATATGGAATTATGCAGTTACCAAAAAAAGAGAGACAAAGTGTATTCTTGATGCTTCCTGACACTAAGCTTTGCACACTCTTGGTATCCTCACAGATAGGCTTTTCTTAAACTTGCCAAATAGGCCTAGCCTTTTACTATAGCCACTGATTTGTTGAAGCTCCCTTTGGAGCAAATGTCTACATTCTCATGAGTGTGGCCACAGGCACCATTGCATCACACATTTCACCTTCATTGTAGCTTATGAAGTTGACCAACTCCCACAATCAAATCAGATCTATTGCACTTTCTATAAGCTCTCTTCAATCTCTTATTAGAGTATTATCTAGAAACAAAGCAACATTGCCTCAGTGTCTATTCTATTTTGATCATCATGATTTATCTGATAGACCCAGCCTGTTGAAAGCAAGCCTTGAACAAGGGAGAACTATCATCTTTATTCAATATTTGCACTTCTGGGTCTTCTTGTGAGATTCATTCACTGTTGCCAGTACATATGTGCATGTGGTGAGAAACAGGCTTATAATCATCACACACCAAGTGGGGAGACTTGCCTTGTAAATTCCTCTTATTTAATGAAAAAGGAATACTTTAATTCTACTACTTTTACATGTGTAGACTGTTGCTCGTGTGTTATGGATTCAGGGTAACACAATACATTTGTAAATCCACTGTTGATTAGATGGATGGATATTGGGTTGGATGGACAATTGGACAGGTGGGTCACAGTAGGGATAGTTGGAGGGAAGACTCTGGAGTTGCTAGTTGGTTATGCTAATATCAGTATAAAATATCATAGTCTGTTTTAACTAATTCAGAACACTCTTCCCAATAATTTTTTTTTATAGCAAACACAATGATGGCAGAGACAAGATGCCATCTCAGTAATGTTAAGGAAAAACACTAAAATTAATTAGGACCTTAGTTTGATGACATAGACAAGCCTAGTTTAGTGATAGTGAAGTATAGTGTTCATGCGGGTTGGCACAAACACATCCTTTTGGCTTCAGTTGTCTCTTAAATCAATATGAATGCAGGACTATTGAACCCTGCTCTATTTCAGCATTACGTGCACAAAATCAGGCAGTGCAAGAATGTCCTTGACAGAGGCTATAAAACAAGCCACTAGAGGTCATTAATTTCCTCAGCTTTTAAGCTTCATAGCAATTACCACATAATCTAAGATAAGTCCCTTGTCCATAGTCAAAACAGATCCATCATAACCTAGAATCTGGATCTGACATTTAAATGCAAGGGAAATTCTGAATGACACTTGAACACACACTTTATTAGC
The DNA here is from genome assembly GCA_022758105.1 of Pangasianodon gigas. Taxonomy (NCBI): domain Eukaryota; kingdom Metazoa; phylum Chordata; class Actinopteri; order Siluriformes; family Pangasiidae; genus Pangasianodon; species Pangasianodon gigas. The sequence goes on along the minus strand of CM040468.1, from coordinate 13,423,464 downwards.
CAAAAGTACATGGACTCCTGACCATCACACCTATATGAACTTGTTGGACATCCCATTCCAAAACCAAGGGCAATAATATGGTGTTGCCCCCAGTCCACATTAATAAGCTAACAGCCTCCACTCTTCTGGGATGGCTTTCTACAAGATTTTGGAGTGTGTCTGTGGGAATTTGTGCCTATTCAGTCAAAAGAGCATTTGTGGGTTCAAACACTGATGTTGGACGAGAAGGCCTGGCTCAATCAACATTCCAGGTCATTCCAAAGGTGTTCAGTGTGGTTGAAGTTAGGCCTCTGTGCAGGTCAATGGAGTTCCTCCACACCAGACTCGTCAAACCATGTCTTTATGGACCTTGCTTTGTGCACAAGGGCACAGTCATGCTGGACCAGGAAAGGGCATTCCCCAAACTGTTGCCACAAAGTTGGAAGCATACAATTGTCTAAAATTCTCTGTATGCTGTAGCATTAACATTACCTTTCACTGGAACTAAGGGGACTAAACCCTGAAAAACAGCCCCAGACCATTTTCCGTCCTCCATTACACTGTTGGCACTATGCATTCACTATGCATTCACTATGCATCACTCCAGAGAACACGTTTCCAAGGCTCCAGAGTCCAGTAGCGGTGTGCTTTACATCACTCCAGCCAATGCTTGGCATTGTACATAGTGATCTTAGGTTTGTGTGCAGCTGCTCTGCCATGGAAAGCTACAGTCAGGTCCGTAAGTATTTGGACAGTGACACAATTTTGGTAATTTTGCCTCTGTACACCACCACAGTGGATTTGAAATGAAGCAGTCAAGATGTGACTGAAGCGTAGACTTTCAGCTTTAATTCAAGGGGTTTAACAAAAATATTGCATTAACCGTTTAGGAATTACAGCCATTTTTTACAGAGTTCCTCCATTT
>CM040468.1:13388836-13422460 GCA_022758105.1 Pangasianodon gigas | reverse complement strand
TGAACAGCTACCAAATGCAAATTCAACACTTGGAATCACCTCCAGACCTTTTATCTCCTTAATTTATCATGATATAAGGAGGAAACAGGCCACAGCTGGCCATGAAACTGCTTATCAGTCAATTGTCCAATTACTTTTGAGCCTGTGAAAATGGAGGGACTCTGTAAAAAATGGCTGTAATTCCTAAATGGTTAATGCAATATTTTTGTTAAACCCCTTGAATTAAAGCTGAAAGTCTACGCTTCAGTCACATCTTGACTGCTTCATTTCAAATCCATTGTGGTGGTGTACAGAGGCAAAATTACCAAAACTGTGTCACTGTCCAAATACTTATGGACCTGACTGTATTTCATGAAGCTCTTCTTGTGGTGGTGTTGCTCTATATGCTGGTGTTGCTTTATGCTCTATATGCTTCAGCACTCAGTGGCCCAACTCTGTGAGTTTCTGTGGTCTACCACTTTGTGGCTGAGCTCTTGTTGCACCTACATGCTTCCATTTCACAATAATAGCACTTACAGTTGACTGGGGCAGATCTAGCAGGGCAGAAATTTCAGACCTGACTAGTGGTAAAGGTCGCATCCTAGGACAGAGCCATGTTTAAAGTCAATGAGCTTGTCAGTTTGACCCAATCTACTGCCAATGTTTGTCTATGGAGATTGCATGGCTATGTGGTTCATTTTATACACCTCTTAGCAATGGGTGTGGCTCTACCACCTGAATTCAGTAATTAGTATGGGTGTCATACTTTTGGCCATATAGTGTATGTAGTTGGATCATAATTGACCTTGTAGTGTTGCCATCTCACAGGTCCAGAGTCTCTGATTCTGAGGTCTGAACTGGTGTCCCATCCAGGGTGTTTTCCCACTGAAGATGAATGCATCAATGAATCACTCATTTACCTAGGCATAAACAGTTTAACTAAAATGGGTGATACAGAATTAGGAATAATTTGCTTTTTTAACAAATTGCTCACAGCTATAATAAGCAAAACACTAGAAGATGGATGTAACATTGAAGCCTAGCCAGATGTTTTGATTATTACACTACATTAAACTGTTCAGGCCTGTCTATGCCTCTTTGTCTGGATATGACACTGTATCTTGTAAAACACTTTTGTTATAGAACCCTACTATGTCTATTGAAAATGACGTAATTTGTTATAAAACATGTGAGACATAACACATAGGGCAAATACAGGGTATAGTGTCACATCAACTTTGGTCCGACAATGCCCCCTCGTGGGAACCCTAGGGAGTTTTGATTCAAACACTGCATATAGTGTATGATAAGATTCAGAAAGAGAATCTTACTTGTGTATTCATTTATTCATTGTTAATTTCTGTGTGGAATCAGCCAATCATTTGTTCTGTCTAATGTTTTCACCACTTTCTCTGTTTCTTTCCCATCATTTGCTCCACTCTCCTTTTCCCCCTTGTGTTCCTTTATTTTTACGCTCTTTCTCACTTTTCTCACCTGTTCATCTGCAGACTGGGGTCTTTCTCTGCTGTGGGCTGTTCTAGAAATAAAGCCAAACTGGGTGGTAGGAGCTACTGTGCACAGCATATCACACTTTGGCCCCTGATATCATTTTGTCTTTTCAGTACCATGTGAATGGTATGTGATCAACATAACTGATTGCAGCATATGGTAAATGCTTATGTGTGTTTTACTTATCATGCAACGGCATTTCAGGGAAATTGTATGTGTGCATGAGCAAAAGAGAGAGAGAGAGAGCAGTTTTCTCTGCCTCATGCATCTTTAAAGATGGGCGGGAGGCTCAGTTTTCTCATGCTGCACGACAGAGTGTGGGAGGGAGGGAATGAGAGACAGGTGGGAGGGGGAGGCAAGAGAGATGACAAGAGAGAAGAAGTAGGTGTAAAATGAAAGCCCACTAAAGAAACATTCACTCCCTCTCTCTGTTTTCATCCCTCTCTCTCTCTATCTCCATGAGGGTATTCCCCCGCTTGCTTGTGCTCTCCCCTGCAAATCATGCTCTCTCCCTCTGCCAGCATCATCAGGCTTATTATTTACTCTCAGGCATCAGAGGCATGAGAATCTGGCTATCCTTCTGTTGACCTCCACTCCCTCTCTACCTCTTCTCCTCTTCTATTTTTCCACCTCCTCTCAGCTGTTCTGTCCTTACCTCTACTCTGATGCATTTCCTTTGAGGGAGAGAACTGTTAAATCAAACTCCCTGATTAGAAGGAGAGTGGGAGAGAGCGGAAGAAAGAGATAGAGGTGGAGTGTTAGTGAGGTCTCGAGAGGTACACTGTTTTGAGGGTTGAGAGACTGTGGGAATGATTAATGAGAGAAATTTGGCTGGTGAAAGAGCAAGAAAAAAACTGGTGTAGTAGTATCAGAGCACAAGTATCATCCATCCATCCATCCATCCATTTTCTGTACAGCTTATCCTACACAGGGTCGCGGGGAGCCTGGAGCCTATCCAAGGGGACTCGGGGCACGAGGCGGGAGACACCCTGGACGGGGTGCCAATCCATCTCAGGGCACAATCGTACACACACTCGCACACCCATTCACTCACTACAGACAATTTAGCGATTATATACATATCAGAGAAGCCCTAATATAAATAACATCTCTAACCTCGAAACACAACAACCGTTCCAAACTGTAGACCTTTCTGTTGCTTGCAGGATTGTGAGTAAGATTTGGAACATTCTAGATAAGTATTAAAATGCATTATTCCAGAAAACTGGCAGTTTTAGCCACACAGTAGTTGCCTCATTTCTCCGGCGACAAGCCATTTACACAATGACATCAACTGACCACAGTATCAGGTCACATGCTTCGCTGAGTCTAGAATCTCATTGGCTCCTGCTCCCTAATCCTGCCTCCAGCAAACCATGTGCCACTGGTGATTGGCCAATGATTGGTCATGAAATGTGGGCTTGGTTGAACCTCCAGTCAGAACCGGGAAAGTACCTTTCTTCGGATGTAAAACCTGATGAGTCAAGTTTACTCAAATCAATTAAGGAAACTGATTGCCTTAAACCAGTAAAGTTTAAAAATTGATTGCTTCGAGTACAGCTAACATAAATATTTGAGTTTACTTGACCTATTCTTTGTTACACTTACTTAAATCCACCAAGTTAAGTGTAAAGCGCAAATTAAGTACACCACCGTGCCACCAGAATAAGACAGCTGTAAAATATATTTGATGTGTCTTATTTTATTGATTTGTAGCCATGAACTAATCATTAATGGTCAAGCATTAAAGGGAACTGTTGTCGCCATTCCGTCATGAAAGTCAGATATCCAGACCTTCCTTTTAAAGGTCTGGATATCTGGCTTTCGTGACTGAATGGCGACAACAGTTCCCTTTAATGCTTGACCATTTATTCATTTTATTTGAATAGATCTGGCCTATATTGTTCACTATTTATTAAATAACTGAATTGAAGTAAAGTAAAAGAACACACCAACAAGGATTATTTTGTATGAGGTGTTTAGGTGAAATTGGAAACAAGAAGGTTGGTCTAGGTTTAACCTAATATTATTTGAGTAAATAAAAAACCTTTTTTTGTTGTTGCTGCTTTCAGGTTTGGTAAGTGGTCCATATTATATGTTGTGGTTTTTGCAACACTCATTAAAACGAAGCAGCTTTATAGAAATGATTCTTTTAAATCACATGGATGGGCAATGTGTCACTGACAACAGTTTTGGGAAGTGGCCGGACAAATCATGTACAGGAATTCATGTATAGGAATTAAGAGATTCATCATTTGTCACAGACATGCTTAAAATAACGATCATAAAGAATGTTTACTGACAATGTAATATAGATAAAGACAAATGCACAATCTACATCTCTTATCACTAGCTCTTTGTATATGACCTAATATGGGTATAAAATAGTGCATAGTGTAATTCAAATAGCATATTCTTGTTCACTCTCTCTTTTTCTGCTCACCTGCATGTTGTGTAGAGTCAAAAACAACTAAAACTAGCATTACAAGTCAGTGGTTTCCAGTGTGGAAATCAATAGGGTCCACTGATTAGTGTGTGTGTGTGTTTGTGTGGGGGTGCACACAAAGCATGAGTCAGAACTGGAGGAGGAATCGATAGGGGCTGTAAGTGATTGCCCTAATGGGGACTGTCTGCTAATGGAGACAGCAAGACAGCAGTAGAGGAAAAATGAAGGGGGGGAGAGAGAGAGAGAGAAAGAGAGAGAGAGAGCTATCACTCTGTCCTGATTTCTCTTTCTCTCTTTCTGCATTAGGGTAAAAGAAAGGATGCTGTGTGTGTATGTACCTGTATGCAATGGGTGCCACAGTATGTGTGTGTGCACGCATGCATGTAGATGCAACATAGACTTAGCATAGGTGTGCATATCTATTCTAATCTTGAGTGCCTCATTGCATTTCATTGTGCCCAAGCTTGAGGTAACACGAGCTCTAGTTGGTCATTTTCATCCCTCTCCCTCTTTGCAGCTTCTGATGAATAAATGAAGGAGGAATGAATAATTGACACGGCCAAGCACAATGTTTATTGGATGATTTGGCAATGCAGTTCAAAGGTAACTGCATATATCCTGCCAACCTATTCAGGTCAACACATGATCCTCTATAACATCTACTCATTTGTATGTACTCATACAGTAAACACACACACACACACACACACACAGTCTTGTAATACTAACCTGGGGTGAGGGGTGCTTCCAATGACTGTAGTGAAATAATGCTATGGCTGACTTTATATTTGAAGTTAATTATGCATGCACACTATGTTGCCAAAAGTTTGTGAACACCTGACCATCACACCCATATGTGTGCCGTCCCAAACTGTTGCCACAATATTGGGAGCACACAATAGTCTAGAAAGTCTTTCTATGCTGTAGCATTACAATTTCCCTTCACTGGAACTTACAGCCCTAGCCCAAACCTGTTGACAGTGACACCAGCATGACAGTGCTCCTGTGCACAAAACAATGACCATGAAGACATGGTTTGCCAATGTTGTTGTGTCACTTGAGTCACCTGACCGCATCAGACTTCCTTGTTCAACATCAGTGTCTGACCTGACTAATGCTCTTGTGGCAGAATAGGCATATCCCTACAGCCATATTCCAAAATCTAGAGGAAAGACTTCGAGTGGGGGGACCAACTCTATATTAATGCCCATGGTTTTGGAAAGGGTAGTTTAGTAAGCACATCTTACATCTTATCTGTGATGGTCAGGTGTCCACATACTTTTGGCCATATATGTTATGCAAGGCGATGGCAAGGGAAGTGAGCACGGGGTCGGGAGAGGGCCTAAAATTGCCAATAGGATGTCTAAATATATTTAATATATACAAATTAAAGGCAGTGTGGGATCCAGAGCAATGCAATCCTACCTATGTCCTAGAAGCAAATGTATTAATGTAGATCAGTTCCAAAATAACAGTGAGGGCAGTATATCATGGTGTGTGTCACATACTAATATACTGCTATATTGCTATATTGTTCACATTACTTTAACATCATTTCTACAATAAAACATTTAATGTTTGAATTTGACCATCTAAAAATATATTCTAGATACTACTCTTCTCGATCTTCTAGATTAATATATAGTGAAAACTTTCAAGCATAGGGTCATAGTATGCAATCTGAGACACAGATTATGAAAACAATCATGACAATGACTGTAATTGGAAGTGAAGCTAACAGAGCATGTCCACATTTGAATGTCATCTCCATACCGCTGTATTGTGAGAAATGTTCATCCCTGAATAGTTGCTCTGAAATGCTAATTTTACAGGTCCTCACATCAAAACAAAGAGCAGAAACTAGCTGGCAACTTTCAGCTCTGACAACATATTTCAGTGAATTAACCTCATATTTGTGTGTGTGTGTGTGTGTGTGTGTGTGTGTTTGTGCATACACATCCTTTTCTATACTAAATATTGTTTTAGGTTTGTTTGGGGGCTGTGAAAATGGAATAACATTTCAGAACATTTTAAAACAGTCCAAATCTATTATTAGACTCGCATGTTATGTTTTCACAATTTTGCAACACAATTGGCTGTCTTATTTCAAGTAGGACAGTCAAGATTTTGCACCAAAGATATTTGTGTGTGTTGCTTTGGCGAGCAAACCCATGAATTAGTCAAACTCTTTCCTCTCCCTCTTCCTGTCTCTGTCTATGTATCTCTCTGTAACTATGCTGTAATTATTATCACTGAATGGATGAGAGCCTTGACAATGTTATGAGTAAAGGAAGACTCTTCTTCTCTGGCTTTTTCTGTCTACTTGTCTTTCTCTTTCTCTGTCTTGCACCCCCGTGCCTGTCAGTCTCACACACAGACACAGAGATTATCACACTGACACCACATGCAAACAGACACCTTGTTTATAGACACCTTTCAACCTTTACTTTTCACATTCACTCCCTCTTATTCACTCCATTGCACAAAAATGCATGCAAGCCTAACCCCTGTAGGATAAATGAGCAAACCCCATTTGCACATGCATGTTGACTATGTGGATAATGCAGACACGCAAGCCTCTAAACATGGAGGCCTGCCCACACATAGACACAACAGGACTAGGTGCATTCCAACAGCTATTTTACTGTGAAAACAAGTGGCTTCAGCACTGTGTTAGTCACAGAGCTGATGCACGTGTTCCGTATCTGTGTGTGTGTGTGTGTGTGTGTGTACGTATGCGAGGTGGCTAAAGAGTGAAGTTTAAAAGGACTCCTTCCTGCCACGTCTGTCTAAAAATCTACCACATGATAAACAAACACAGGCCCATGAATTACACTGCATCTCATTTATTTACACTCTATAGTTACAGGTCAGTCAAAAATGGCTTTCCAACATGACACTAACTATAATCCTTCTTCCTAAAGAGCAGTGTCTCTCTCTTTCTCTCTCAGCTGCAATTTTGTGGTAATGTTTTAGGTTATTCAAAGGAGTTGAATCATGGTTTCATTTTCTATACCTCATTCTTATAGCCATCCAAGCCATCATCCATCTTTTGTCAGTATGAAACTGAAGAACACTTCAAATTCCACTGTCATGAATCCTTAAATTCTTCCCTTCTCTGTGCAGTCAAACCGTGATTGTTCAGCTTTGTGGCTTTTTTTTTGCTTTAATCACTCAAACTCCTGTTCTGGAGATTTGTGCAGGTGTAATCTGCTCTGCTGCACCACCAGTGTATCTCTCTCTGGCAGTCATACACACTCTGTGGTGCTATCCTGCAGGCGATAAGCCATTAGCTAGGAATCCTCACCCTGGCAACTGAAGTGTTCCCACAGCAAGTGTTATAGCCTGCCATAATAAAAATATACCATAATGTAGTATCTGCTGTAATATCTGTCTGATCTTTGCTCTTATTTCCCACCTTATTAATTGTTCACTTCACTCCAACACTGTTGGAACTAAAGAAGAGGCAGTAGTTATTCCTATTCTTAAGAAGCCTGACCTAGATTCCACTGTGCTAAACAACTACAGACCCATATCTAATCTACCTTTTATAGCTAAGGTCGTGGAATGAGTTATAACTTCCCAGCTGCAAGGCCACCTTGTCTTCAATCTGGTTTTCATCCATCTTATAGCATTGAGACAGCCACTCACCACTGCCCTTAATATTCTTATCCTCCTTGATCTTAGCCAAACTTTGACACAGTTAATCAAGACATACTCGTCAATTGTCTCTCTGCAATTGGTATAACTGGTCTTTTGGTTTAATTCTCTTTATAATTTATTTGCCTCCCACTGGCAACATTATCCAGCGGCACAGTCTCAATTTTCACCTTTATGCCGATGACACACAGAATTACATTTACACCTGCCCTTTTACAGCCATGTCACATCCCACATTAAGTGCCTGTACCAGCAACATAAATCACTCTAAATTTCTCAAAATTCTGATAAAAGAAAAATCCTATTAGTTGATCCAAAAACCTTTGTTAACAGTTGCTTTGATTTAAGCATTGACATAGATGGAATACTGCCTAAAGCCTTTCAAAACTTTCAGAACCTAGGCATAATTTTCGAACCACTACTCACTTTCAAAGCTTACATCAACTCCCTGGTTAAGGCTACATTTTTTCACCTTCATTACTTCATACTTTGGTACGTTCTTAAAGAGAATGATGTGGAAACTTTAGTTCAATTTAGTTCAACTTTAGTTTAATTTCTGCTAGTACACATCTTTGCACCATACTAAGATACTGCCATTTTTGTATTTGTTATTTATTCTTCTACCTATTCTTCTTATAACCATAACCTCTTCCCTTGACTATCACAATGGCTTTTTTTTACTGGTGTACCATCCAAAACCCTTGGTAGATTATAATATCTTCAAATTTCAGCAGCTAGAGTACTCAGACATGCCAAGTAACATGCTCGCATGCCTGTCTTTTATAACATACACTGGCTACAGATTACAGTTCAACCTCAGTTCAAAGTTATTCTTTTTCTTCAAAAGCACTTCATAAGCTCCTCAATATCTGACTGAACTGCTGTATTTCCATTGTACCATTTGTACATACCTGCTTGGACTCTCAAATCCTCTAGACATAGTTTGGATTCTCCTGGGTGAGCTATCATCCAGCATTGCCACCGAAACTCTGGAACTCTCTCCCACAGAGCCTCTACATCTCCTCTATCACAGCCTTCGAATACCCATTAAAGATGTACCTTATGTCACAGTCCTCAGCTATTTCTGCTGCTGTATAGACTACTCATCACATCTATATACCATATTCTCTACAATTACATTTGCATGTGTAGTATGTATTTTTGCCCTGTGGTTTGTACTTTTGCAGTCTGTTTGTTATTTACATGTTATGTTGATACCCTTGTGTTCTGCGTATGTAATTTGCCTGTCCTTGAGCTTGGGAAAGGTGCTATATTACCAAAATGTAACTACAAGAACAACAGTAATAATTTTTACCCATCCATTTTCCATACCGCTTATCCTACACAGGGTCACAGGGGAGCCTGGAGCCTATCCCAGTGAACTCAGGGCACAAGGTGGGAGACACTCTGGATGGGGTGCTGACCCATTGCAGGGCACAATCGCACACACATTATGGACAATTTAGAAATGCTAATCAGCCTGAAATGCATGTCTTTGGGCAGAAACAGGAGTACCCGGAGGGACTCCCCGAATCACAGGGAGAACTTGCAAACTCTGCGCACACAGGGCAGAGATGGGATTCGAACCCCCAGCCCCGGAGGTATGTGGTAAATGTGCTAATCACTAAGCCACGTGCCTTTAATTAATTAATTAAGCAGTAATGGGGTCCAAGTACCATAACCCCACTTGGTTTCTCAATGTAAAGCACTAGACATTTCTGGCTTCCTCTCACCCTCTCACAAATTCCAGGTGCAGAGCTTATTTGAGGAGCTTGAAGTACGGGTTAATGCAAGGGTGTGCTCATTCTATAATTACACTTGGGAGAGCCCTGGTTTGTTTTCCACACTGTCGGTGAGGGGTGGCTTTTTTAAGGGGCTGGTTTGACTCGAATAGAAACGAATTTCCATAATTGAAATACAAATTAGGGAAGTATGTGGACTGTATGATCTCTGTTATCATTATTGTAGTGTTTAAACAGCAGAGATGGGTCTGGATTAAAGTGGAATATGTTTTTACAGAACCAGTCAAGCGAATGACTTTGGAATGTACAGAAACAGTAAGAGGAAGAGAGAGAGAGAGAGTGTGTAAAAAGACACACACAATTATATGCACTGCTTTCCTAAAGCTGACTCATGCTGACCAGTCACAGCAAGCTTGGCACTTGGAAAGGCTCAGACTGAACACCAAAACAGCTTAATGTCTGCAAGTTATCTGTCTTAGCTATTATGATGAGGGCTACACAGAATACTGTTTGCTCCCCTCCCCATACCTACACATAGGCATACACTCCCCCTCTCCCATTAACCCATAGAGTATTGGTGAGTATTCCCAATATTCTCTGCTGTGTGTGTGTGTGTGTGTGTGTGTGTGCGCGCGCGCATGCACTTGTGTATGTTTGTGGGTGTGTGTGCATGTGTATGTGTGCGTGTGTGTTTGTGTGTGCCCTCATGCACGGGGGGGTGTGTGTGTGTGTGCTCATATCTGATTGTATCCTGACACACCCATGAGGTATAGAGTAAAGTGGGAGTGACCCTTCAAAGTACAACTTCAATTTCAGTGTCTGTTTTCAAAAGTGTGCAAATCTTACAGCTAAACTTCCAATCCACAACAGCTTATGTAAATTTTGCCAGTAAATGTAAAGAAATCCTCTAATACATTTATGAGCCATGATGCTAGACTGGGTAAACCAGTTTTTTGTCTATAATGCTGTGTTCGACTCAAGATTGTAACTCATAGTTTCTGACCACTGACTAGGAAAAAACAAAGAAAATGCCTCCTCAACTCGGAAATCCTATGCAGGAACCCGAGATAGTCTTCTCAACCCTGAGTTCAGCAAGTGACATCAAATCAACATGGCTGCTCACAGCATGAACAGTAAACAAAGTGGTACCATGACCTTTAAATGAGTCATGCTATATATAGAAGTATCTGCTTTAGATCAATCAACATACAGACATATTCACTTGTTAAATCTAAAACACTGACTACACATTCGCTGTCTTGAGGAGGAAAATATATATCACTCATCACATTTAGCTGATTAGCTTGTTGCTACCAAAACACAAACACGAAGGCATCCATAGTTTTTTCCCACATTGTAGCTTGAGCGCACAGAGGTAGAAAATGATATAATACTGATCTCCCACATCCCATTTTCGAGGTAAGTTGAATGCAGGATAAGTATCAGGTGCTTTGACTCATATGCAGTACGTTGATGGCTGCTGACACAAGTGGGCAAGAGAATGCACATCATGGATTTTTTCCATTCCATTTGTGATATCATGCATTAACAACCATGCAAACCATGCCTTTAGGAATTGACACACTGACTATGTAGAATACAACTGACTTAACAATAAGCATAGGGCACATTTAGGTTTTTTGGACTGTGGCACAGTGATTGTCCACCACCAGTCCCTGTGAAAGATCAAGAGACAGTCCCAGCCTATGTGGAATTAGTATTAGTATGGTAGTATAGCAGCTTAATGGTAGGCTATACATTTGAGGTTAGACGTCATGTGGTACACACACACCCAGGGTGTCACCCGCTTGCTCCTCATTCCACAACAGTGTGTGAGGGAGAGGGCACTTATCAACTCTGGTTATCATGCACACCACACACACACACACGCACACTGTCATGTGACAAGGCAAGAATGATAAGACACAAACACACACATTCCCACTCATATATAAGCAGAAATGGAAGTTAACACACTTCATTACTATACTTAAATATAATTTGAGGAGATTTCTAATTTGTCTGCATATTAATACTTGTAATCTTTTTCAATTATATTTCTATTTTTTTTAAACATTCATCTTACTTCTTTCATTTTCCTTATATTATATTAAATAAAGTCAGTATTAAATAAATATTTCAAATCTCAAATATTTTTTCAAATCTCAAATATTTCAAATCTCATTTCAAATCTCAAATATTTTTTCTTTTACCAGGCTACTGATCCAGTAAATTGTGTTTCTGTGCATACTGACTTTATTTTATTTTTTTAAACTATAGATATATGTTTTTTTTGGAGCTAAGTATGCTTCCATGGAGCCAAAAAAAAAAAGAATCGTGTGCCTCTAATTTGTAGTTGAATGTTCTCTTTGTCCCTGCAAGCTTAATAATAATGCTTTTAGTATGTATGAATTATGAAAGTAAAAATCTCCCACTTGTGTGACTTTTTTTGTTGCATCCTGTGGGATTCCAGTCTCAATGCACACATCGAGTGTCCACCAAACATCCTGCAAACCTTTCTGGCAAGCTTTATGAAAACAAAGTGTATTCATAACTGTATTTTTATTCAGTTACAATGCATTATTTGTCAATCTGAATAATATTTTCATATTCAGTTACACCCCTAGTATGTATGTATGTATGTATATATATATATATGTATATATGTATGTATGTGTATTAGGGGTGTAACTGAACACGAATACATTATTAGGATGGAACAGATAATGCATCTTAAATGAATGTAAATGCGGAGCCGAACAGTAGGTGAAGTGTTCTTTTTTTTTTATTTAGAAAGCTTGCCAGAAAGCTTCACACTAGATGTGTACAATGGGATTCCACAGGATGGGGACCACACAAAAAGACATGAAACTAGCCCAAGGTGTTTAGGAATTGGAAAAAGTGATGTATTTTTCTTATTTTCTCAGTCTTTTTCAGGGGAACAAGTTAACAGTGGTATACCAAATACCAATTATTACTCAAATTATATGAATGGGAGATGCATTGTTCGGTTTTAACCCCGGCCTAAACACTGACTTACTGAGCTCCAAAATAGAACAACATTTCTACCATATTTGTGTACAAACAAAAGAAATATGCTTTCATATTTTGGAGCCATTGCTCAATATAGCTCAGGGAGATTGCACAAAAAAAATTAATTAATTTCTAAAAATATTATAAAACATGTATATTCATCGCTCATATATAAAAACAAATAAATCTGGTAAAATATTATTAGATAATTCTCAACTGTAGCCTATATAACAGTTTCTCGATTTGGGAAAAACATCAATGCTTTGAAACAATTACATTAGATAGAAGATATAAAGCTTGCTAGAAATTTCCACAGAGTGTCTGGTACACAAATTCAATAGTTATGAATTTTGTTAATTGCTATTTGCTGTAATAATTTGTGAATGAAAATGACTTCTTTTTCCAGCAATGTTTCCAGGGGACAGTGGCAGGATTAATAACAAACAAACAAACAAACATACAAACAACAAAAATCTGGTAGAGACCACGCCCACTTCCAGTTTAAATCTGAGTACAGATATGAATATTTTGAGCACTATGCAGATACAGACACAAATACAATTTATAATTGTGTTACACCCCCAGTATGTTTGTATGTATGTATGCATGAACTGTATGTGTGTGTATATATTTATCCAGCCATAAATAATAATGTAATAATAATGTACCTTACACATATTGTTCTATTATTAGTTATGAGTGTGCATTATTAGGTGTCCTGAATATATCATATGAAGCTCAACCGATTGCCATGTAACACTTTTTGTAGCACTATTGTGTTTACTTAAGGTATTGCTGCCTCTGTTCTTCCTATAACTATCTTGCTCTTTCTTCAGATTAATTGCTGAATACTTAGCTCTGAGGACTCAGCGCAGGCAGGTGCATGAAAGTTGGTTTATATAAAAGCACCTGCTATAAATAAATAAATGTAAATGTCATACAAATTTTGTTGGCCATTTCTAACTTATTTGCATTATAAGAATAATTAACTGTGTAACAATCTATAGACTGTCCCATTAATGTGAATTAGCCGGTGTGGGATGTAAGGTGTGGGATGTAAGGTGTGGGATGGGATGCACAGCATGAAACTATAGTAATGCTCTTTTTGTTCGTCTTCCTGCTAAACTCCAAAGTAAATTACAATATACTAAAAACTCTGCTAGGGTCCTCAGTCACACCAGAAAACCAGCCTACATTACACTTATTATACATAGACTGCACTGGTCAACTACCCCTTTCCATACTCCATACAAAGAGCTTATATTAACCTTCAATACCGTCCATGACTTGTACCACAGTACGTTGCTACATCCTCATACCCCAGCCTGCACTTGTAGATTCTCTGCTCCAGTCTTCTTGTGGTTCCCTATTGTAGACTGGTGTCAGTAGGTAGTAAGGCATTTAGCCCCCAAACTTTGGAATTCATATTTCAGATTTTAAAGGTGAACTAGCAACACATCTTTTCACTCACTACTATTGCAATTCATTTCCGTCTAATGCTGATGTGTGTGGTGGCCCCCTTACTGTATGGTTACTGCATATGTTTCCTCTGTCCTTTGGTTTTTGTCCAACACATTTTATCCTTGCTCTGTCGCTGTGTTTATGGATTTGTCATATTTAATTGTCCTTTATTTTGTTCCTTTTATTTTACCCTTTTATTTTGCCACAGAATAAGTCAGGTCTCATTACATCGAATATGGCAATAACATGGTTATTTATGATGACTTAATATGTCAAATTGGTTAACTGTACCAGACGGACATGCGTATGCTGTATATGATTTGAGCATCTTTTGCATTCACACATTCACTTTAAGTTTTAGCTATGATCTATGACACGCCTATAATTATGTTGTGTGATGATAGAGAAGGCTGTATTTTATGTTTGTTTTCGTCTGTGTGTGATTGAGTGACTGAGTGTATATATCACTGTTCGCAAAGAGTTTTTCCTAAACCCTGCTGCTACAGAGTTATTAGTTTAATTTTATTGAGGCCAGAGATGTTTTGATTTCCCTTAGGTAACAACAAATACCCTCTTCAAATTTCCAAATTGATGGAGACAAAGCCACTTTGTACATAGTGTACTCTCCCAGAGGTCAGTAAAAGTGAAAGAACAAGCTGTTCTATATCTCTCATGTAACCCTTTCCCACTGACCCAGGCTGGATCAGGCTAGTGCTTTATCAACCCAAGCACTAATAAAGAGTTGCAGTGCAATGACACTGAGGTTGAGAGTCTGTTTTGTGTGGAAAAAATATAGTCGATATGGATAAAATTAGGTAAATATATATAGATAATTAAAATATAGATAAAGAGGCAATTCAGGAAGAAAGAGGCAATATATACTTTTGCTTGCCTAGTCTTTGTGTGTGTGTGTGTGTGTGTGTGTGTCTTTCCTTCCTTATGAGAGTTTGAGATCGCTGGTGTTTGTCATGCTGCAGGCTATGCAGGCTGAGAGAGAAAGACATGGAAGGGAGAGACTCACATGGCCTAACTGTATGGTCACATGGGCCCTCCATGTGCAGCTGCTGTGTGTGTAAGTTTGTGTACATGAGTATACACACAGACACATAAGCAGCAGAGTCTGCAAATGTGTAAGACGATGTTCATGGAAACTTGGCTGTCTGGGGTCAAAGATCTGACTATCACTTGCCCTACACAGCATTAACCCTTTCATCAGGTGGAATAGTATGCATGCCAGTGCAATCATCCATGTCTCCTTACCTGAAAAAAAAACATTGTTTCTGTTATGTCAACAGCTTGATGATGTTATCAGTATTTACTGTTGTGTCCTATTCAATTACCTCTTGAAAACATGGTTACTGATACTCTGTCTCATTGGGTGATCCAATCATGATTAACTTCACAACTCTGTGTAGCATAGCTGCTGTAGCCTGTGCTACAAATTTCAACTGATGAGGTGGAAATAGAAAGTAGAAGGCTATGTGTCATAATAAATGTTTTTTGCTCTGTTGTTGGTGCTCCTGTTCCCTGCCAGCATTAACAGTCCCATGGTTGGCAATCACATACTGTAGACTTTGCCTTTAGACCTTTGTGTTCACACAAAAACAAAATAAAATAAAAAAATCCAAACATGCAAAATGCAGGTGGCAAGAGGAGGTTAGTATCCTTGTAGGCTCTTTTTTTTTTAACCTTATGTTATTTTGTTCATCCAACCAATGCTACTGTTGCTAATAATGAACAAAAACTACTAGAAATATTTAACCAGCAGTTCATAAATGTTACAGATAATAAATTCAAACCAGGTAAGGCACCATTAACATTATCCCAGCTAACAATTTAACAGCAGAACGTTTCTGAATGTTATGCTTATAGGAACTTTTGGTTCAAAGAACCTTCAATTTCTGGATGTTTTGAGAACTTTTATATGTAAGTTTATAAATGTACCTACAACCTTTCAAGAACATTGTGAAGGAACCTACTATATCACTTTTTCAGAACATTGCAGAAACTCCCATCCTGAATTGTGTTGGCCAATGATTACAGTTTATGATTTATTAATAAACTACGTCATACTTTTTATCAGTTTATAGTTACATGTAATGTTGTGGAACATCTATGAGACAAGTTAGTTCCTGTTATCACTTGCAGTATGTTATAGCAGGTCTAAACAGCCATTTCATCAGCAGCCTGTATTTTTTTCTCTTTCTTGAAGTTCATCAGATAAAAAAAACAGAGCTTGTCATGTTACTGAGAAAACGGTAAACACAAAGTGTTCTGTCATGAAAATTCTCTCATGGGAGAAAAAGTACTGACTATTACAAAGCACTGACACCCACATCTCCTTCCATAAATGTGAACTGAATAGCGTTCACTGTGTCATCTGGAAATTGCTAATTTGAATCCTGGCGATACCACAGCCACCTATGGACGGGAACTAAGGGGTGAGAGGGATGGGATACTCTCTCTCCCTTGTCAGTCACAGCAGCACTATCTAATCGTGGGTGTCTGTGAGGTCATGTGTGAGGAAGAGGGCAGATAGCACTTTCCTCCGAGTGTGTTATGTTGCCCTGTCACCCCGGTTGGCTTCACATACTTTGGAGGAATCATGGGTTTACCCCACCCTCCCTGGTATGTAGCTGTCATGCGATGGGGGAGCTGTTAGCTGTTGGGTGTGAATTGGCAAGACCAAACTGGGGAGAATTTTTTTTTTTTATTCTGTTTACTGTTAGCCCTAGATTATATGGAGTGTTTGCCATATAAGTCCCTGTGAATGAGCTTTTACTATAGAAATGATAACGTATAAGAATGATTGCATTAATGTAAACATATGATTTAAATTACAGCCGGAACTATCATCAGAGCCATGCTGTTATAGGAAATTAATCACCAACTTCTGACCAGTGAGAATTGAGAATTCAACAGATGTGTGTTATAAAATTTGTTAAATAGATTCTTAAAAATTACTAATTTCTTAGTCTCATATGACAGCTCATATGCCCACCTGCCTAATTCAGTCTGACTGCATCATTGAGTGTCTATAAAGCTATAAACATTACACTGAAATGACCTGTAATACACCATTACTCAGCATTTTCACATTAGATAAGTACTAGTGTAATATCATATTCAACTCCAAAATTTCAAGAGAGGTGGGTACGTGAGTACATGCAAGCTGTTATGAAGAAGCTGTAGCAATTATGAAGCAGTTTACTACTATTATGCAAAGCTAAATATGCCAACATAATTCATGCTCAGACACAGCTTAATGTTGGAGAATTAGAAATGGCCTTCACACAGAGCAGGGTGTGCTTAGAGTAACAACAGCACAGAATAACACAGAAGTGTGAGCAAGTTGTTTCCAAAGAAACAGTCTTTGCTAGTACCAAAACCTGAAAACAGATATTTTTATTGTTATTTTTGCTATCTATATATACATAAAGGTTATCACCTGATAATGTATACAGTTAAATAATGTAATCTGGTAGCCCTTCTTTTAAGAGTGTAGATTATTGATCTACACTTGTGTTAATCTTTGTTATAGTTTATAACCCATTGAGGGCACATAAAATTGAAATGTGCCCCCGACAGAGATTTTAGGAATTTTTGACCTGATGCCATAAATGGTATATGTAAATAAGGGGATCTATCTATCTATCTATCTATCTATCTATCTATCTATCTATCTATCTGTCAGGCCTTTATTTTAGATTAGCCAGACAGACGCCACTTCTCACTAAAAGGCACCAAAGGGTCTCTCAGGATATGAATCTCTGGAGAGACCTTGAAGATAGTGATACAACAACAGTCCCCATTCAACCTGACAGATATGGGAGAGGATTAACTAATCTGCTTTTGCCATGTTGGTAGTGTCATACCCAAGAAGACTTTTGGGCTGTAATTGCTGCCTAATGGTGCTTTAACAACATAATAAATCATTTTTAACAATAAAATTTACAAAACAAGTACTTTTTGATTGTGGAGAATTTCTTGCAGAGTGATACTGCCATAATGGAACAAAATGAGGAAAGAGAGAAGCACTCTGAATATTTCCTGGCAGGCAACACATTGGTGCTTCTCCCTGATACATGCAGGATATATAGAGAAAAAAATAGAGATATATGGAGATCAGAGTACCGAGGACATCAAGGACCCAGGATTCAATCGCTGTCTTATTTCTCTGATGTGCATTCTGGCCTTCCTAGCTCTTTGTGTATGGTGGGATAGGGTGGTGTTGGGGGTGTTGGGGGGTGTTGTCCCCACAAGGATAGGAATATCTGACAGTTTTGACCTTGTGGGTATATGTTTATTTAAAAACATGGTTACTGGTTAAGGTTAGTTTAAATTAATTAATCACATTAATAACTATGTCATTTGAAGGTTTTCACAAGGAAAATAAGACAAATGTGTGTGTGTGTGTGTGTGTGTTTGTGTGTGTGTGTGAACAAGGTTGACACAGAGTAAAGGAAAACAAACCATGAGGCAGATTGTAAACAGCAGCTGTCAGTAGGCTCTACGCTGAACACAGTAGAGAAATCCTTTCAAACAAGCTGGACTGTGTGTTTGTGTGTGCGTGTGTGTGTGTGTGTGTGTGTGTGTGTGTGTGTGTTTCTCACATTACCGACACACTCTGTCCCTGCTTTGAGCCAGGGTCCACCTGCATATTACTGTTATCTGCCATTGTAATTGTCTAATAAAATCTCATTCCATAATTCTACCTGAATCACACAATACAGTTATAGTCCTTAATTTGTCCTCATGTAGTCCATATTTCCTCTAATGAACATTTTAAAAAATCATATTTATATGACAGATTGTGATCATGTCATCTAAAAGTGACAAGGTGAAATAAGAGTTAAAATGACTCCTGATGTTCTTGGTAAATCTATAAAAAAAAACATGACTGATTTCTGTCTCAGCCACATGGCCTCCACCTTATTTATACTCTGACCTGTAAACATACAACTGGCATCAGGAATACCCCATAATAATCTGAAATGTATTAAATGTGTTTTATATTGATAATAATTGAAAATCGAGACAATCTGAGTCTTAAATAGTAAACAGAAGTATTACATATTACATAAGCAGATGAGCTCCAGGTGTTATGACAGAAGCCTCCTCGGCCTTTGTACTTATTTCCGACATGGCTGTTTAGTTTTTCTGCTCTCACAGTGGGGAATCTGGTAAACAGTAACTCAATCTCTGTGCCATTCAGTAGATAGCAGCACTTAATTGTGAGAGCTGAAGAACCATTAAGGAGTACACTAGATTAAGTACTCTACATCTCAATGATGGTAAGTGCATTTTGTGTTGGAGTACAGAAACCTCCTGTAATATTTGAGGACTGGAGTTAGTTATTTTGTGTGGTGTGTGTGTGTGAGAGAGAGAGAGAGAGAGAGAGAGAGATGGGAGTGAAACACATTCCTCAGGGCAGAGTGAGGACTGTGTATGGAGTTGATTGTTTCTAATCTGGTCATGAGAGATACTGGATTACATGAAGTGACAGGATTCTCTTGGGGACACACACACACACACACAGACATGTGCCACACCCATGCTTGTCTTACTATGCTTGTAAGGACCTTCCATTGACATAATTATTAATGCAGCTAATTAATAGTATGCCTACATCTAACTATAACCCTAACCTTAACCTTAGTAACCAGGTAATCATTGGTACCAGCTAAATATCCCCACAAGTTCTCCAACAAGATGTAACACACACACACAACTTAATTATAATTTAAATTATAGTTTATAATTTAATTATATTTTAAAAATGTCTCGGGACTACCTCTACATTCACAGCTGTATTAACTTAAGGTACCTTTGGGCATTGTTGGATTATTTGTGTGGATTATGTTTGATACAAAAGAAAGATAATTGTTCTAGTGAAGAAATTGAGGAAGGTCGTCTATCTGACTATTAGCCATCTGCTGTATCAAACTGCTGCTCAACCAGGATTCTGATATTCAGACACGTGTCACTGTTAACACCGGTCAAAATGACCTTTCATAAATTTTTTTTAACCAAAACTTGAAACTTGAAACTTGGCTCAGTGTCTCTAATGTAAGTGAGAAAATGTTTAAAACTAACCTTAATATACAGAGATTATGCTAAATATAAGTCATATAGGAATATAGAAATAAGATAAAATACAAATCTAGCACCTGAGGCTTTGTGTATTTACATTAATGTTGTATATTTTGCTAATAATTGAGAGGAATATAAGACAAGGTATTTTAGAATAAATATTGCTATTGTGTTGCTCGAAGGAGGTGGCTTATATCATTCCTCCATTATTATCCATCATCTTATTATTCATTGATAAGTAGGGAACAAAATATGGGTTAAGAAACAGGCTGTCAAGGGCAGATGTGTCAACCATCTTCCCTCATTTTCATTTCTCTGCTTGTATCTGTTGAGCCGAGTATTCTGGATGTGGACTAGTGCTCCAGTTGCCATGGAGAACAAGCTGGGGGATGGCAGTCGTGTGACCTCGAAGAATTTGGCGTCAGTGGAGTGACTTTGCTGGAGTGTGACGCTTGTTTGAACGATGACTCACGCAGGGGCCGGGGCCACAAATACACTGCTCACCATCCACGTCGCTCCACTGATATTGTAATGCTAATTATGGCTTTGCCAACAGACTCCCTCTGCTTTCCTAACACACTGTTGATACACCATGATAGAGACACACAACACATTCACGGCTTTCTCGGCATGATGCATGGGCATGTCAAACACTTGTGAGAATCCTTTTCTTTCCACAATGCATTGCTTTGCCATGCTGATGTTTTTGAAGTTGAAAGAGTTTATAAAGTGTTTTTAGAGTGTTAGTTAATGCAGGCTGAAACATTCTTGGAGAGGAGTAACTTAGTAGTGAGCTTGACACACTACACCAGTGAAGCATGACTCTGGAGACAAAATAGCCTTGTTGTTGAGGATGACTGTGCAGTTTCTTGGCCACAGTACTGTTTGTAATGTTTGTCTCTGGTGATGGGCCTAGGTGACCATTGTGGTCAGTAGAGATGGGGTGAAACTGAATTGGACATTTTGTTGAGATGATTGGTGCTGTTTAAATACCTTTTATAAAGATAAAGATCTTTATATTCCAAGGAAAGCAATGTCAACCTTAAATATTTCTGTAGTATGAAAGCTGCTTGGGAACAAAGAGCCCTTTATAATTCCATAACCATATCAGAAATAAGGCTTTTCTAGTTACTTCTATAGTGGTTGGCCATAGAGCTTGACAGGTTACTGTTGGAAAACTGTTTCATGCAGGTCCCTTTGGAGATGAATTTAATGCCCATGATTCCTCAGTTCAAAAAGAATTGCAAATTGCCTGATTTTTTGGTTTCTATTTTGTCAAACAGCATAGCAGAGCAGCATGATGCAATAAAAGCACACTGCTCTTCCATCTCACTGTGTGCAGTGAGCCTCTACTTCACTATCTAGCTTTATCTTTCCTTCTCTGTACACCAAAATATCTGTCTCTTTCTCCTCCTGAACTACAATTAGGCTTATGTGATGGAAGTTAGTCTTGTTTGTCTTGTGTCTTGTACTTACTGGGTTCCTTGTAAAGTCCTTTGCATTTCTTGAGTATATGCATTTCAACAACGCAGAGGTAGTCAGACGTGTAGGTAACTGAACTTTCCCATTTTTACCATTTGATTTACTTAATAAGTCTACATTTGGAAGAATTTTTTTTGTGAAACAAAGGTTAATTAAACAAATAAAGCAGACATCTGTTGGTTGCATAAGTATTCAGTCCCTTTGTCAATATTTGAGCCACCTTTGGCTGTCTTCTGGGATACATCAGCAGGGGTGGAAAAAGTACTGAGGAATTATATTTACTGAAAGTATAGATAATGTGTCAAACTCTTACTCCATTAAAAGTGGAGGTATCCAGCAAAAAAAATCTACTCTACTTAAGTGAAAGTAGAAAAGTTGCGACCTATAAATTAATTATTCTATTCTAAATGAAAGTATTTCAAGTATAAACAGCAATAAGAAAATGTTTTAACTGGTGACATTACTGTATGTTAATGTCATATTTTCATGTGAAAAGCAACTTTTATTACTGATCTAAAACTGTTAAATGATTATTTTCATTTCAAAGTGACTGCACTATTTTGCTTGAAAACATCATCTCTGTATGTTTGCTTGTCATATGCATGACTAACACTACATAATTTGCTAATGAATTAATCAGAAGTAAAATATCCAATAAAAATAACCACTATTTACCATTATTTAGAATCCGAATTGTTGACTAGCCAATATATGTTTGCTACATTTTTTTCTCTTGGAAATGTAATAAAGTATGAGTACAAGTATTCAAATTGAATAATACTCAAGCTAAGTATAAATATGGCAAAATAATACTTAAGTATAGTAACGAAGTACAATTACTTAAGCATTTTCCACACCTATCGATCAGCTTTGCATATATCAATCATTTTATTTTGCCCATTCTTCTTGGCAAAATTGCTCAAGCCCTGTCAGACTGGATGGAGACTGTTGGCGAACAGCAATTTTCAAGTCTTTCCACAGATTCTCAATTGGCTTGAGATCTGGGCTTTGACTGGGCCGTTCAAAACACATTCAGGTTCTTGGTTTTGAACCACTCCAGTGTAGCTTTGGCAGCATGGTTAGGGTTGCTGTCCTTATGGAAGCTGAATTTCCCACCTCTTATGTACACTGCAACAGGTTTTACTCTCAAACCTGACAAGTTTCCCAGTCCCTGCTGATTAAAAGCACCGCCACAACATGATGGTACCATCACCATGCTTTACTGACTCATGGTTGTGCAGTATTCCTTTGGCAATTTTCAAAGTTTTGGATATTTTTTTATAACTAATCCCTGATTGATACTTTTCAAGAACATGTCCTGGACTTGTTTTGATAGCTTGCTTTTGATTAGGCATGTTGTCAAACAAACTCTGGGGCCTTCCAGGAATATGTGTATTTATATTGCGATCACATGACACTTTTGCTCCCAGCTGCACTCCATTCACATGATTAAGTGAATTCTGATGGCAACTGGATGCAGCACAACTAATTCAGGGATTTCACAGCAATGTGGGAGAATACTTATGAAATCACAACTTTTATATTTTATATCTACAAATAAATTGGCAAACAATATTGATTCCCTCTCACACTTTAATATTATGGGCAATTTTAGGAAGGTTCATGACATATTATCTTCATTTCAGCTCCTAGTTGTAACACTACAAAATGTGGAAAAAGTAAAGGAGGTGAATACTTATGCAAGGCACTGCAGGTAACAACATTGGGACCTTATTGTTGATGTTGTGCTCGATGCCTTTGCTTGTTGCCTTTACTTTGAAATGTACTCAGGTACTGGAGCTGAAATAATACCCTTCTTCAACAATTTGATTACAGTTACATTTGTCACGATAATGGCTGCATGTGAAAGAGAGCTGGTCACTTTTGTCACAAAAGCCTTTAGTAATAGAAATACATCCTAGCTTTTAATAACCTTGCAGCTTTCAGCTTTGCTGTGTCTAACACAAAGTGCAAAGAGCTACAGGTGATTTGTTCCTGACAATATTTTAACCTCAAATACAAGCAGGATATCCCTGTTTTATTGTTATTAATGGAGAGGTATTAATGAGGTTTGTGGACTTAACCATACAATGGCTTGGCTTGCACTTCATTAATAGTAAAGGAGCATTCATGTTTTTATAACGTTGGCTGCTTAAGCCACTTTCACTTACTTGTTCTTGGCATAATTAGTCTATACACAGAAGACCTGGAGCAATTGAAGCTGGCAAGCCTTTCTTCAGTGCCAGGCAGCTGACATGTACCATGCACTGTCCTCTTCTGTGCCGCTTACAATGGTCTCCATCCTGCCGTTGGCACAGAAGTCTTCAGCAGCATCAGAGACCACTCAGTGCCTAAAGGGAAGGACACAAAGCCTGTAGCCAATATTCCAGTCTGACAGCAGCAGGGGAAGCCAGCCAGATAGCGATATACATTTTAAAAAGTGTATTAAATATGTATCAAGCATTTCCCTGTCTAATAAATTCCAAAAATAAAATATATGATGGATTGAAATAAAAGCGAAATAAACTATTTAACAAGGGGATCATGTAACACCACTTCACTTTAATACATTTCACCATGAATATTTTCTATAGAATACAGAAGAGTGTTAAACTGTATGTTGTTAAGCTGCCTGCATGTGTGATACATCAAAATACAATGCACTAATGAAGTTCATATTTAGAAATGCTATTTTTCTTGAAGTTATTATGTGGCTAATGTAATTTCATAGATGATTGTGACTATGCTGGTAATTACTGAAAAAAAATGCTCAGTTCCAGGATATCCATAGTGTATGCTTGCAAATGAAGAAAAGTGTTCTGAAGACATTTTAGCCTTGTGAAAGACTTTTTACCCTTGTGAAAGAAGTTATTTCAAGCAGTAATGGCAGTTGCTTTTTTATTGATTCTCTAATTAGTTATTCTCCATCCTACTACTGAAGGATGGAGAAAATGGAGTATGCCCAGTCCTATGGGTCAATATAGATGCATTGATGACCACCTATTGTGATCAATTTGATAGCTTTAAATATTGATCTAAAGCAGGGTGACCTTTGAATGACCCATCCATGGCAACAGCTACAAAAGAGGGTTCAATGTGTCTACTTCCCAATGAAGAGGAGATGAAAATATGCATGAATGCTGGTGGGCGGAATGACAGGGGGTCATTCATGGAGATCCAGAGCTGTTACTGATTATGAAACTGGGATGAGTTGGGAGTGCAATGCATTGTCTGCTTTGATAAAAAAAAAAATTGGATATGTTCTTGGAGTGTATGTCTATTTGGGGACTGAGGTTCATTTGTAGGGTTCTTTATGACATGGATTTGTGTGGTTTATTACATATTGCATTGTGCTAAGGTAATGACAAGCTTGTGCATTGGCTAGCATCATTTCAGGTCCTATTATATTGTATTGTGCTTGAGTTCTCCCCAAGCTCAAGCATAATACAAACCACACAAGAATTGATGTCACTTGTGGTGTCATATTTGGGCCTGGACCAAATAAATATGATACTATGTGCACACTAGAAACTGATAAATGATAAAGTGATTATCTGCAGATATAACATTGCAGAGAAATATCTGTTTTCATGGCAACAGGAGAAGATAAAGAATTTGTTTTCTTTCTTCATTTGCTTCATTGCCTTCATTTTTGGGAGCACTGAATTTGCCGTTAAAAATTTGTTTAAAGGCTTCACATTGATTTTTCTGGTATTGATCTTAATTGACCAAGAACATTGGGTATGTGATTTATTTTTGCTTGTTGAGAAGGTGTTATTTGATAACCCAGTCATCGTATGTCTCATTATCTGAATTTTTAAACCATACGTGATTTGCAATTTCGGTATATTTTGGTCAATCTAATGGACCAACTGTTATATTTTGAACTGTTCAAAAAAAAAGAACAGAAGGATAGGAAATCAAATATGGTTTCAGATTTTTTTTTCATATGCAATTTTTCCGAGAAGTAATTTTAAAAGGTACACTGTATACTTTTTTTTCTATTTTTCTGATTACTTTTAAATCTTTTTAAAGCGGTAACAAACACAGTTATCCATGCACCAGTGAATGAGCTGCAACATTCTGTGGGCAATGAGGTTGTGTTAAGTCGACATCAGGATTATTAGGAATGTACGTTAACTCTGGAAAAACAGAAGGACTTGAAAAAGAAAGCTACTGAAACGTCCATCTTTGTAACAGCCTTTTTAAACAATTTCATACCATCATCAAGACCCTAACCTGTTTTTTAACTGTTAGGAGATCCATCCTCATTCTGTTCTCTTGTATCAGTATCAAAATTAGTTTGTCAATAATAGGATTGAATTTTTATCAGAATGGCATGATGGTATGGGTATGCATTAGTACTGCTTTGGGCCTGCAGCATTTCACCTTCCTAAATGCCAGCATACACTCAGTGGAAACCAAACACTGCAGTAGGTGATGATAAGGCGTTCTTTAGAGAGAGAGAGAGAGACAGACCCTGGCTGGAGCAGTTTGACAGGATGTTTCATTATTGATGAGGCTGTACACAGTGCACCTCTGCTGTGGTGGAGGATGGTGCAGGCTTTCCTGACTCAGCATTTTACCATCTGAAGCCTGGGCTGTTTAGCTACATCAGCGCTATATATAAGAGTAGGGGGTGGCGTACACAGCAGAATGGATGAGGCCTGTTCGAAAGGTATCTCAATAAGCCACTAACTATTTTTTTAATGTTTTATGTTTACAGTATGTGAGTTGGTGTAACTATAACACAACAAATCAGCTGAGAAAACCTGGGCTTTAATTTTCCACCAGATTTGGTTTTCTTGGGTGGCATCATATTTTGATGCATATATAAATGCACAAACATGCAGCTTCCTCCCAAGAGTGAACATAGACACACACACACACACACACACACACACACACATCCAGCTGCTCCTCTATCATTTATCTATCCTTCACAGAACCCAGAGGACTAATGAAATCACAAATGCCTCTCTGACGCATGTACAAGCTGAGCCACATTCCCTTTTCCCCACAAACGGGGCCGACGTGCTGCCTCTTTGGCTTAATTAGGATTGTGTCCCTCAGGGAACCCTGGGAGAACAAACATACGGAGAACAATGTGTATAGGTTCAGATCACTGTGGTGAGCAATTTAACCAGACAGATAAATCACATAACCTTTGAGTGACCAGCTCTGATGAACTAAGCTTGAGTGTTGAAGATTGAGTGTTGAACCTCTAGGAATAAATAAGACACAGCAGTTCAGGACATAAACTGAGCTTCTGTGAACTCTAGATGATTAAGTGACGAGCATAGAGCCATTTCTGTTGCAGCAGCATGGAAAATGCTACCTGCAGGGCAGCCATTTTGGCTCGCCCCCTCCCTTTGGCTGAGTGATGATGGTGGCTGTTGGAAGCAGGAAAAGGATCTGGTGCTGTTTGATTCATATTGCTTTGTTTTGACTCGTGTACTCTTCCTAAATATTTCAGACCACAAAAACTAAATGATATTACACAAAACGATGCTGGTTTGTCACATCTCTACTCTCCCCTCTCCAGAAGTGTATCGTGCCATAATTATGCCTTAGGTAGGGATGATTAATTTTTAAATTGATTTAATGTATTATTCATAGTTGCTCTGGATCCACAGCCACATAAAAACAAAGCTGCATCTGCAATGATGGAATATGGGCTTTGAAAGAAACAATGCGGACACTCCAAGCCCCATATCACCAAGCTTACGTATTCAAATAGTCCAGATGCATGTAAATGTGCTTTACCATCTGCATATGTTTGCATGGAAGTATTCCAGATGGGCTGGTGAGGAGAGATGTTCCTGTGTCTAAAGAGAAATATCCATGTGGTTTAGTCTACCCCCTTGCAATATACACCTCACATGCATTCTAACCCTGGAGAGGAATATGGATTTCAAATAGCCATCCTTCAGTCATTACAATGAATGATTAATCAAGCTAGCTCTGGCTTGGAGGGAATTAGAAACTGTGTTATGTGATATAGACTGGCAGAAGTGATTGGTCTATTAATTGTCAGTTTTAATAAGGTGACTATTAAACTCAGCTATAACACACTGTATGTAGTTAATGCAGAGAGAACACAGAAAAAAGTAGAAGTAATATAAAATGAACTAGAGTAGAATTACTGTAATGGTGATGGATTTACACCTTTTTAGTTAAGTGACAGTAATAACTACACATTATACTAAGTTCACAGACTTTTCTCTATGTGTCCATAGATTTCAATAACCTTGAACCTTATTTCATGCGCATTGTCTTTGGACCAAAAAATGCAACCAACACACTATTTTAAGAGCCTAGCATGGCAGTTCCAACATGCCATTCCGGGATGAAAATAGCAGCGGTGGCGGCAGTTCCAGGCCCTAATGAGATCTCTGTCTGTGAACACAGCTGTTGTGCATGGAACTCCTGTTCTTCCTATTCTTTTTCTCTCTGAGCCATCCGTTTGGTGGAAATGAGACTGGTCCAGTTTGCATAAAACATAGCCGAAGAGCACAAACAGAGGGCTATCCACTCCTGCTGTTTTACTTCTAATGCCATAGCAAAGCACACACACATACACACACACATACACACACACACTTATTATTAGGGGACAGAAACATTTGCAAAGTCAAATCATTCAAATTGCAAGATTATGTAGGCAAAGATACATGGATATGTGAGATAAGAGTCTTTTTATCTGGATAAAGAATTCTTCTTCAGACAGCCGCTTAACATAAATTGAAATGAGCAGGAGTACAATAAAAATACTTTTAAACATTTTAAGTAAGCTTTTCAATCATTTTTGTATGTAATGTAAAGACTGTAAAAATAGCCTACACACTGTAGCAGCTTGGCAGATTTTAAATTGTGCATTATATGATTTTATCTCACATTAATGCTAATAAAGTCATACACTATATGGCCTAAAAGTTTGAGAACGCCTCACCCTAACACCCATATGTGCCTTCTGAACATCCCATTCCAGATTTATTCCCCCTTTTGCTGTTATAATAATCTTTTAGAAAGCCTTTCCGCTAGATTTTGGAGCATGGCTGTGGGAATTTGCTCATTCAGCCACAAGAGCATTAGTGAGGTCAGGTACTGGTGTTGGGTGAGGAGGCCTGGGGTGCAGTCAGCGTTTGAATTCATCCCAAAGGTGTTCAGTGGGGTTGAGGTCAGGGCTCTGTGAAGGGCAATGGAGTTCTTCCACTCCAATCTTGACAAACCATGTCTTCATGGAGCTCAATCTGCATACAGGGGAATTGTCATGCTAGAACAGGTTTGTGCCTCTTAGTTCCAGGAAAGTGAAATTGTAATCCTAGAGCATACAAAGTCCATTCTGTACAATTGTGTGCTTCCAGCTTTGTGGCAACAGTTTGGGGAAGAAGCACATATGGGTGTGATGGTCAGGTGTCCACATACTGTTGGCCTTATAGTGTATAATCATGTCATATAATCATGTCGTAGAAGCTTATGTGAATCCCTTTAAAGTGGAAAGGTCCCGTTAAGACCTTACCAGGCGGAGATTTAAGAAGGAAGGGCGGGACGTCAGTAGTCAGATTACCTTAAAGGGCAGAGAGCTCTTTATGAATCGCCACTATGTTAGAAATAGATGGGCGTGGCTACCTTTTGCGCTGCCCAATCAAAAACGAGCGTGGGGGAAACAGAGCGTCTCGTGTCGATTGTAGGAGGGGTTTATGCGAAGGGGCGGGGTTTCTACCGGAAGTGTCTCGCGACCAGTCTCCTTGTCATTTTGGCTACAGCAGGTTTCTGAGACGGACAGCAGCGGCGTAGCAGGAAGGGAGACAGACCGCTGGCTCAAAAATAGAGAAAACATTTAAACAATGAAACCATCGATGAATTTGACTGCAGCTCATGAATAAAACGAACTCGACTATTTATATCGTTAATTCAATGACGTAACGCTGTTCGGTGAAAGCCTGAGGTTAGCAGCCTGCTAGCGAAGAGAAGGGCTGTGTCATTGAGAAGACAGGACACGTCAAGACGAGGAAGAAAAATCTGGGAAGCTGTCGCTAAGCCAGACTGCTGGAAGATACAAAAGACCTGTTTGACTAACTCGTGACATAAATCGAGCTGTCATTGAAGAAGCACAGAATAGTCTGCGCTTGTCGCATTGGAGCGGATCTTTCACAGTCATCGCCTTGGACCAAGGGTAGCCAGTAAGGTGAAAAGTGAATTTAATTATTTACTTTTATCAGCGCAGTGTCAGTATTCTCTGTCATTCTTCCATCTGATCACGGAGCAGGTGCTGTTTTATGCGTTAATTCTAAAAATTGTGCTACGAAATGCCTGTGAAATTAGAAGACGTCATCATTTTTCTGAGCTCGCGAGATAACCAGCGTCGCTCGCTGTGAAAAGGGAAGGAAAGGGACCCTCTCAGGACCCGTAACGCTCTAGCTACCTCAGTATTTTCTCTCTCTCACTGTATAATCTAAAAGTACGATAATAATGAGTTGTAGTATTTGCAGCTAGGTTTCGTGGTCCGGCCTTTTCTCTTCAGCTAGCCTATTAGCAGGCTAGTCGTGTCGAGCTGCCGGGTCGAAGCAGTTAGCCGGCTGCTAGCAGCAGCAGCGGAGACGTCACGAGCCTATAATTAGCGCTACGAGGCGACGAGCAACCTGCAAATTTCAACAAACTCTATTAAAAAATAATGAGTGAAAAAACAAAACTACAGCTCGGGATTAGTTTTAGTATTAGTATTTTCCAGAGCACTGTACCAGGATGTTATGTGTTATATGTTTATGTCAACGTGGACCAGCGGTTGAGCTGCTCCTAGCTATTCCTGTGGAAATTAACTGATCCATTTTGATTTGTTTTAGGATAAGAATACCGTGTGGCAGTCTTGACTGGAAAACATAAATGGGGGATTACGGGTTTGGAGTCTTGGTACAAAACAACACTGGCAACAAGTCTGCTTTCCCTGTACGAATTCACCCACATCTGCAACCTCCTCACCATCATCAGAACGTAACGCCGAGCCCTGCTGCTTTCATAAACAGCACCACAGCTGGAAATGGCAGCACCGCCGGGTCTCCCTGGCTGTTCCCGGCGGCCACAGCCCATAACAACATGCAAGATGATATGGGCACTGACAAACCCAAAGCCCAGCAGCAGGAGCTGCAAGAGACGCAAGACAAGCAGCAGCAGCTCTCACCGGTGCACCAGGAGGGTGGCATCATCTCAGAGCTTGAGAAAGCTCGCTCTGAAGAGAGCAAACCTGAGAATGGCACATCCGAGGGCACCAATGGTAAGGAGAAGCTGCGCCTCGAGTCCCCTGTCCTGTCACCCTTTGACTATCAAGAACCATCCGGTCTGGGCACAGCTGTCCAGTCCAGTACTTCCTCATCCTCCTTGACCAGCTTCAACAACTGGTCCGCTGCCATTGCGCCAACCCCATCCGCCATTGTCAACGAGGATGTGGGTTTCTTTACCCCGGCCAGCAATGGCCCACTGCTATTCCAGAACTTCTCTCACCACGTAGGCCCAGGCTTCGGCGGCAGCTTCTCTCCTCAGATCGGTGCTGTCTCTCAGCACCATGCTCCTCCGCCCCATCCGCACTTCCAGCAGCACCGTCGCTCCCCAGCCAGCCCTCATAACCCTCCACCCTTCCCCCATCGTGGTGCCACCTTTGGCCAACTTCCTCATCTCTCCAGCGGCCTGAGCAAACCACCCTCCCCCTGGGGTGCGTACCCGAGCCCCTCGCCCTCGCCCTCTTCAGCCTCCTGGAGTCCAGGCGGTGGTGCATATGGCTCCGGCACTGGCTGGGGAGGGTCTCGGGGTGCTGACTTCCGCCGTGGCTTGAATGGTGCCGTGACTCCACTCAGCTCCGTCTCACCACTCAAGAAGACCTTCCCAAACAATCACTCAGCCTCGCAGAAGTACACCCGCCCTGGCACCACATTCACCCCCAAGACCTGGATGGATGAGACCGTTGGCCGTAGCGACAATGTCTTTCCCTTCCAGGTATGTGTAGGAAAATTAGTGAAATGGGAATTTAAACAGATCCTTAAGTATGACTAATCCACAGTTTGCCGTTCAGTTTCCTGACAAAGATTTAACTGTTTTAGATGGTGGTCTGAAGACAAAGGCATTGATGACTAATGGAGCTCTGCCTTTCTAGTTTTGCAGATGGCTGAATTATGACTGATGTCATCTCAAAATACAAACCCTCTCACTAGAGATTAGACTAGTAAGACAGTGTGATATCATGAGCAGTAAATGAGTCCTCATCTAATTTCGGAGAAATTTAGGTTTGCATGGATATAAATTAAGGCACAGTGGGTAGCGTTGCCACCTCACAGCTCCAAGGTCCCCACTTCCAGCTCAGGTTGACGTTTGTGTGGTGTAGTAGAGTTGGCCTGAATAATTTGATTACTTGAGTATTCATTCGTTAATTTGGCATTCGTTTCTCTATATACTATATACTATCCAGAGGCTTTAGTTTTATATTCCTACTCCTTGTATAAATACACCCCTTAGGCAAAGAAATAATGGTTTTCCACCCTATACAGTGCACTATGTGTTCAAATTTGGATTCAGATGTATTATTTCTTAAAATAACTGTTGACAGGTGGAAGAGAAAACACAAAAGTGTAATGTTGGGTGGGCTGAAGTCGGACACGCTTGAGGTTAACACCTACAGCCCTTATTTTTATTTCTCATCTTGCTTTACTTGTTGCACAGCTCTTGAAGTTAGTTTGTTACAATGTAGGCTAAGTTCCCTGAAAGTAAAAAGCTGATTATGTTTGTTTATTTTTTTTTTCCTTGTTTTAACCACGGCTTATATATTGCTGTGTGAGACGCAGTATCTTGGATTATTATTTTTATTAAAACATGGGTCTAAATAATGTTGTTATTATTTAGACTCGTGTTATTGACTTAATGTTTTGTGTAGTAATTTAAAAAAAAAAAAAAGGTTGTGAAATAACTTGCCGTTATTGGCGTATATGTACAGCTGATTTAAGTTTTTTTATACTATCACATGTATACACTATTGATATATGATTGCTGCTTACTGGATATGTATTTGAAATGCAGTTACAAATGCAAGTGTTTGAAGCCTGTAAAATGCGGTTTGGGCCAGCCCTAATATTTAGCTTGTCAAAATGGGGACGTAATGAACTGTGAGACTAAGGTGCGTAGTAGTTGTAGAGTCTACCTGGAAGCACCGATGCGTACAGCCTTTTAAGTTCCCGCAATATAAATGACCAACGTTAAGGCCGATTGATTCTGGTTCAGTAATCAGTAATCTGTTTAAACCCTCTCCTCTTTAGTCCAACCAGAGCAGGATTTGTCTGTGGATGCTGGGGGTGGGGTGAAGGTAGAGAGAGCGAAGGATACAATAAGATAAAAGAGCTTGACAGACGGGCAACATATTTTATTATGTTTTATTATTATCATTATGTAATTTTATTAAACAAACATATGCATTTATCAGACATTGTTGTATTCCTTTCTAGGGGTTAGGTTACATTCTGAACAAACTAAACTGACGTCACTGTGACAGTGCAGGAAGGGAAAATGATTACAAGTTCTAATTGGTCTAATTTTGCAAGTCAATAATTTATTAAACCATTATTGCCTCTACCAGTTCTAAACTTTGTTTCTGTTTGAATTGCAAGTAAGCATACTTTGAAAGGTCACTGGTCTCACATGTCTCTTGCTGCTCTGTGCCTCTTTAAGTTAGTTCCAATGCCACAGTTCATTCCAGTGGACAGCTTTACAGATGTTATAGATGTTCTTACTGAACTATTTTTACCAACTCACTAAACCCTGTGAAGTCCATGCACATTATCATGTTAAAATAATGTTGACACAGAGAAATATGTAATTTAAACTGCTCACTTCGGTCTTATATAATGGACATTGGGCCTCGTTCATGAATCTTTGAGTAAAGCTAGTTGTAAAAGTTTGCATAAACCAAACTGAACAAAAAATTTATGCCAGATTTTCAAAATTTCGTAAATGCTAATTTTTTTTTTTTTGCATTTGTTTGTGTATGTTGATAAATGGCAATCACCCATAAATGATCAAGTGCGTGCACGCCACAGCTGATTTGTGTTTGGTGATGCCCAAAAACACTCACTAAAAGCCTAAGTTCATAGAGTGGAAAGTGCAAAATGGGCAAAAAAAAGAGGAATTTTTCTGAGGCTGAAGTTGAAGTATTTTTGACTCACATCTACGAGAATAAAA
>CM040468.1:13341081-13388736 GCA_022758105.1 Pangasianodon gigas | reverse complement strand
TTTTTGATTTTTTTTTTTTTTTTTTTTTTTTAAATCAAATATGAGTGGAGTCCATGTGAGTGCAATGTTAAACAGCAGTGGACAAATTACTCAACTTGGGCACCAGAGTTTAAAGATGTGTCTAGCCTAATAATAATATATTCATAGTTGTCCAGGGGATAAGTATGTTCAAAGGGCTGCTGATGTGGAGGTCACCAGAGTTATTTTTTTCAATAGAAAGACAAAATCTTTCATGTGGTATTTGGGTTTAAACTTCATGCACTAGTGTGATGCACCTCAATGCTGTAACTATAACATATGTTAATTGTTCCGAATCCACCACCTGCTGCACCACACACGTCGACTGAGGCACACTCTACTGTTTGTAGAACAATTGTTACTAGGTGGAGTAATTTGTTTGCATGGATGATCTTTTCAGAACTTTGCCGAGCGAATTAAAAGTGAAGTGCAACGCTGTCACAACTTCTGCTAGCACAATACACAAACACTATGCAGTTAAACATATCAAGGGAAAATACAAGTGCTAGCCAAACTCAAATAATATCCTTTATGTGTGCTGCCAGGAGGGTGTGTGCTACCACAGCTCACAGCTCTTTGGACGCTTTTTGTGAAGGGTGTCAACACAATGTGCTACATTAGAAACTTCTTTAGAAGATGATAAGGACTATAGCTATACCAAGTCACCCGTCCCCTGGAATTTATATACTTGTTTGTGTCCCTTAGTCTGTATTAATGCACTTAACTAGCTAATTAGTAGTTCACCATGCATTATTAACTTATGTTAGCTGCCGATGTTAGCCTAGGACTGCCTTGAACAAGGCCCTAACTTAATTGACTCAGTTGCTTGGATCACAAATCCAAATAGATTTGGAGAAATTATTCTGCCAAATGAATAAATATAAATGTATATTTATGTCGTATGTACATGAATATCTAGTTTTGAATTTCTCTCTCCAAAAATGATAGTGTATGCAAATTGTTTCATAGGTGTAAATTTTGTACAGGCAGTGAGACTATTTCCAAGTCAGTATGAGTTCAAATGTCATGTTCCATCACATACATACATGCTGGTGCTGGTGAAATGTGGCGCTAATTAAGCAGTTTTTTGTGAGAAAATGAGAAATGGGAGATGCAGCCATCATTGCAGTGGAAACAGATCCCACAGGCTAGTGGAGCGAAGACACTGTAAAGCCCATAAGAGCAAAACAAATATGGTTGACAGAAGGGGTGTCTCTCTTGTTCACATGAGAACCAATTAGTCTGACAGCAGGCATAGAATATGGAGTAAACTGTTTAGGGTAAATTGCAATAAGATTCTATAAGATAACTGAAAAATGTTTAATATCACCCGACCCAACTTTTTTTTATCATAATCTGTGCATACATTCTGTGCATGTGCATTTGCATCACACATTGATGGACAGGCAAGTGTAAAACAAAATAATGAATACAGTATGGAGTATGTTTCACTAGATATAAACAGTTTATGAGGATTGATAAATCTTTGGAACATAGCTGGTGAGATCTTTTAACAATGCTTATTTTGAAGACAGATAATTTATTTGCCTGTTGTTAGCAGGGGTCCTGGGTCAGAGGGCAAATAATTTGTTGCACAGGTCTTTTCACAGTCCTCACAGTTAGGTGTAGGCTTGGCTGTGCACTCAGGATGGAGTATGCAAACATTTGTCAAGGCAGTTGTGCTATTTGCATGACATGTTCCACACAGTTAGTTAAAGAGTTGATTTCTGCTAGTCTCCACTGTTGAAAAATGCTGGGACACAGAGTCTGTGACTAGTGTAGAGGGGATATATACGTAATAAGCTGGTATGTTTGTTTATATGTATAAAACTATATATATATATATATATATATATATATATATATATATATATATATATATATATATATATATATATATATATATATATATATATATATATATATATATAAACAAATTTATATATAAAACACAGTCTCCTCTGAAAGTATTGGATTGGCTGGGCTATTCACTGAAGACATTCAGGTTTGAGATCAAAACATAGATCAGAATTTCACCTTTCATTTCCTGATATTTACATCTAGATGTGTTTACCAACTTGGCAGCATGGCACCAACTCTACCAACATGGCACCTTTTGTTTGAACCCACCCATTTTTCAAGTGATCAAAAATATTGGAACATGTGACTGACAGGTGTTTCTTGTTGCCCAGGTGTGCCCTATTAGATTGATTGTTTAAACAATTAATAGCTCTGAATGTCTACTCTTGGACTGAGCCCAGGGCTTTGCCTGTGAACACTGCATTTGTTAAAAAGGAGAAACCAACATGAAGACCAGAGAGCTGTCAATGGGGAAAAAAGTAAGCCATTTTGAAGCTGAGAAAAGTGGGAAAATCGATCAGAGCCATTGCACAAGCATTGGGCATAGCCAGTACAACAATTTGGAATCTCCTGAAAAAGAAAGAAACCACTGGTGTACTACCAACCAGACATTGAACAGGACAGCCAAGGAAAACAAGGAAGCTGATGACAGAAACATTGTGAGAGCTGTGAAGAAAAACCCAAAACAATAGTCAGTGACATCACCAACAACATCCACAGGGCAGGGGTGAAGGTATCACAATCCACTGTTTGAAGAAGGCTTTCATAACAGAAATATAGAGGCCATACCACAAGATGCAAACCACTCATCAGCAGTAACAGTCATCATGGTCTGATATGAATTCACAAAGAAATACAGAGATGATCCACAAAGGTTCTGGAACCAAGATTAGCCTCTACCAAAATGATGGAAAGGCCAGAGAGAAAGTGGAGAAAGAAAGGATCTACTTATGATCCATAACATACAAGCTCTTCAGTCAAGCACGGTGGAGGTAGTGTCATGGCTTGGGCTTGCATGGCTTCTGCAACAGGCTCTGGAACAGGCTAATCTTTATTGATGTAACTCATAATGGTAGCAGCAGAATGAAAAGTCTACAGAAACATTTTGTCTGCCAATTTATGGAGAAATGCATTGAATCTAATTGGGAAGAACTTCGTCATGCAGCAAGACAATGACCCAAAACACACTGCCAACACAACAATGGACTTCATCAGGGGAAAAAAAAAATGGAAGTCAATCATCAGCCCTTACCCCAATTGAGTGTGCATTTCAGCTCCTGAAGAGGAGACTGAAGGGAGAAACACCCCAAAAAAGACAACAACTGAAAGAAGCTGCGATACAAGACCGGAAAAACATCACAAAAGAAGAATGCAACAGTTTGGTGATGTCAGTCGGTCGCTGGTTTGATGCAGTTATTGCAAGCAAAGGATATGCAACTACATATGAAGTGTTATTTACTTTAATTTACTTTAAGACTATCTGTTCCTATTCTTTTGCTCATCTATCGTCTCATTCATCTTTTGTCTTCAGTGTATAGCAGAAAGAAAAAAAAAATTGGCCTTGCTGTTCCAGTGCTATCAGAGGGAACTGTGTGCGTGTGTGTGAGATATAGATATATATGTATATATGTGTATGTATGTGTGTGTATATATATATATATATATATATATATATATATATATATATTAGTGTGTATATCACACACACGCACACACTGGCTGGGCCTCCTTTGCTTTCAAAAAAGCAAAAAGGTCTTTTCTCAGAACATCTTACTCTCAGAATTCTTCATGGCTTGGATTCCACAAGGTGTTGGAAACATTCCTTTGAGATTCTGGTCCATGTTGACATGATTGCAGTACATGATTGCTGTAGATTTGTCAACAGCACATTCATGTTGCAAATCTCCTGTTCTACCACATCCCAAAGGTGCTGATATGGTGACTGTTGAGGCCAAGAAGTACACTGAACTCATTGTCATGTTCATGGAACCTGTTTGAGATGACTTGTGCTTTGTGACGTGGTGCATGCTGGAAGAAACCATCATTAGATGAGTAAGTTGTGGCCATAAAGGGATGCATGTGGTCAGCAAAAATGCTCAGATAGCCTGTGGCCAAGAAAACATTCCCCACACCATTTCTTCCCATACCACTTGAGCCCATCCGCCTCAAGTTCAACATGTGCATTTTTGACATGCTTTTCTGCTCACCATTGTTGTAAGGAGTGGTTAGTTTAGTTACCACGACCTTTCTGTCAACTCTAGCCAGTCTGGCGATTCTCCTCTGACCTCAATAACTCAAACTACTCAAACCAGCCGATCTGGCACCAACAACCTTGCCATGATCAAAGTCATTGTATGCGCTGCTGCTGCATAATTGGCTGGAAATTGCATGAATGAGCAGGTATACAAGTGTTTCATTAAAGTGGCTGGTGAGTGTATGTGTCTTTTAATAACACAGTTACGTATTTTTAATAATAATTATAACTTAGTAAATCTACCACTAAGTGAACCCCTCTGAAATGGGACTTGTCTCATGTCGCATCTTTTCATTGTCTCATCTTTTCACTGAGGAAAGTCAAACACGTGTACATGTTATTGTGATGCATCTGTGTTTTACTCTACGTATGAGGTCAAACCACGATGGCCAAACAGCTTCCTATGGTACACAACATAGGCTGTGGAAGTCAGTATTCCTACTAAATGTAGTGCACTTATGTAGGTAGTAGGGAGCCACTTGGAATCCAGTTTTTGGTTTCATTAATTTTGATGCCGTAATATTAATCATGCACATGGCAACAATAATGTTGCACCCTACAATCTATTTATAGAAACATCTTGCTCATAAAATTGAGAAATGTTTAATGCAGATTTTTCTCTGAAGGGATTAATAAAGTTTCCGTCCATCTAATAACTCAGAGAACCGCGTGGCACGAATGCTTAGACCGGCGGCGTTGGTGGTCATCTTGCTTCCCCCATAAGCCTGTGTGAGTGAATGAGTGGGGAGAGAGGGGCAGATTATGGAGGGATCACATCCATGAACAGCACAAGACATAATCATAGTGCTGTAGTTACGACGATCTAATCTGATCAAATTAAATGGTATTACAAATGTTTACATTTTGAATAGAGAAAACAACATTACACTAGATGGGTAGCATTATCTAGTTACTGAAATTTATAACAACACCAAATCTACTACACTAACTCTAGCTAGATTTAATGTTAATAAAAATGTTATTAACATTATATTTTTGTTGATCACTTGTAGTCAAAAAAATATATATATAACACTAATATTTTATATGAATCTGTTTTCATTAAAAAAAATAAAATAAAATTTGGCCATGCCATAGCTCAAAGCATACCTGTGGATGTAGGTCAGTTTCTCTCCTTAAATGATCCCTCTTTATTCCCCTCATGGCAGAGGCTGTTTTTGCCCTGCTGGTGGGTGTGCTCTATTAAGGCTGTGTTAGAATTCAAGTACTGTGCACATTGGCCAGCCAGGTCTGTCACTTTCTAAACCTCAGGCATCCTCTTAACTCTCTATAATCTGTGCTAAAGTCTTCTGTGATTGCATGGGTTTGGGTATGTGCCCGTCATGGGTCTTGGATTGGCTGTGTATGCAGAAGGCCTATTTTTAGTTGCAGCCTTTTAATATTTCACCTTATACCACAGCGTGTTTGAATGTTCAAATCTGGTTGGTCAGAAGGGATCCATTATTTTCGTATATCAGCACAGGTAGTTCCGGCTGTAACATGACTCTGCTTGAGCCTCATGCTGCACCACACACCTCGCCGTGCATTATTTTCATGTAACACCATGGTGTTATTCCTTACTTAAATGTGTGGCTGTCTGAGAAAACCTGTCTGATGTCTTTGTGACTGAATTCTGGAAAACAGACAAAAATTGATGAAAAATCAGGTTTTGACCAAAACTGAGAACATGACAATGGACAAAGTTTTAAAATGTTTAAATGACCTAATAAAAAGGCATTAATAGCACTGATATGTAAAACCTTACTGATATTTTTCATATGTTTTGTATGTTTAGTTAAAAAAAAAAAAAAAAAGATATGACCTAACTGGTTTTGATCAGTAATGTTTATCAAGATACCAGTTCAGTATTAAGTATTATTCAGAATTACATTTTTTCAGAACCAACACATCCTGTATGTTCCTCACAGTAGCTTTTGTTTACCATCATCTGTTTTTAAGCATGATGTAGATGGAAAAGGTGACACACTTGTGAAGGTTACAGCTATTTAAACCCATCTCTGAGTGAGAGCTGGTGCTCCAGTTTAATTACTCTTTTTCCCCCTGCCCTGGAAAAATATCTCACCTCCTGCCTTTGCACCCATGCTTGGAGACTGGATTAATAAGCTTTAGAGTGATTTGATGTGGAACGCTTTGAAATACATTTAATACAGGGTGTCCCAAAAGTCTCCGTACATAGGGGACTATGTATGCCAGCACCACGTTGGTTGTGCTTTCGTCAGTGAATGTTCGTGGACATCAACTTCTCGGTTGGCCCGCAACACGTCCAGTCTTTTTGAATTTGTTAATAAGTTTGGCAACAGTGTCGTGTGTGATGTGCTTGCCATGTTTCCTGTTAAAGTCCATCGCAACCTTGCAACAGCTTCCCGATCCAGCCATGAGAACGATTTCAATACGTTCTTCTTTTGTCAAAGGCATTCTTAAAGGATATCTGAAAAGAATAATATATAGTATAAATTAAGCGTGAAAAATTTTGAAAGACATTTTGCTTAAGTGTTAATTTCTCCGATGTATGGAGACTTTTGGGACACCCTGTAGACCTGTGGTGTTAAAGCTCTGCCTAACCCTTTTCCATTCCTCTTGTTTTAGTTTAACCATGATATTTTGGATGAATAGGATTTCTGACATCATCTAATTATTTCACTGTATCCTTCTTGTCAAGGTCTTCCATCAAGGCTGAATTGTAGAATTTTACGTATAACGAACTTTGCTGATAGAAAACAGGTTTTGCATTAAAGCTGGCTGCGTCAGAGGACAGTTGGACCTGTGTAGTCTAATTATAGTTTCACCTTGTTGAGACAAGAGACAACCCAAAATAGCTCCCAGCAGAACAAGGTGAAAGTGCCTATTATCACTTCTTTTTTTTTTTTTTTTTTAAATAAAGATGTTTGTCATGGCCAAATTTGTCTATTTTTTGCTTCATGTGCATTTGACTACACTGTCATGGTTCTCTCAGCAAACTGTAGTGAGCAGTGATTCTCAAGATGGTCTATGGCCTCGGCTAATATTCTGCATTTGCAGCAATAGCTTTAAGTGAGGACGCATTGTCTCTAAGCTGATTGGTGCTTGGGAAATCTGAGCAGATATTGGATCTGTATCTGAGTATGAGCCTGCAGTGAATCACAACCGTTGTGCTAAGAGGCTTTATGCTCTGCTAAGATAGGCTGGGCATGGTGTTTCAACTGCTCTTACGTCACCTTTGTTTCAAAAGTGCACAATGCAGAAAGTGCAAATAAGAACATTTCTGCATAGTGCCAAGATAAAAATGGTTCATACACCTACATTTTAAGTGCAAAGATTATCATG
Source organism: Pangasianodon gigas (assembly GCA_022758105.1). Lineage (NCBI taxonomy): Eukaryota > Metazoa > Chordata > Actinopteri > Siluriformes > Pangasiidae > Pangasianodon > Pangasianodon gigas. The sequence continues at coordinate 13,381,280 of CM040468.1, read as the reverse complement.
CACTCGATTTTGACTGGTAAATTTTTCTTACATTATGCCCGATGATCAGGAAAAACCTGCTAAGAAGGTCATCAGCTCTGTTTGGAAAACCTGTTTCAGTGCTTGGTAATCCATAGTGATGTGTTTTTGTTTTTGTAAACTTTAGATGCTTTCACATGGCAGGGACAGTGTGGGTCAGTGTCTGTACATGATCAAACACACTTCCATCTGACCACCAGACCAACTCAGATCTGATTGATTGGCAGCTCTGTCCTTAATATTTACTACATATATATACACCAATGTATCTGTGATCCATCAAAAAAAGATTTTCAGTTGATATACAGTATATTCAGTACATTTTGATCAGTGGATTGCAGGCAAAATATCACTATGAGCACTATGACCAGTCAGAGTATTAGATATGTTTTCTGTGTGGTTTTTGATACTTTTTTCACTGGCATCATCCTGAATAGGCCTTAACTGTGATACAGGATGGGTTCAGTTGTTTGTTTTAGTATATTGAAAGTATATCGCAAATGAATAGAATGTATTTTTCATACGTCATGCACTGTTGTATCAAAGGTTATATGACAATTTTGCAAGATTCTAGATTTTTTGTGCAGAGATTAGGATTTAGTATTAGTAGAATATAATGTGATGAATGTAGAAAAAACTCAGTGTCACAGTGATGTGATAAATATAAAATCTGCAAGGCTAGCTTCAGTCACATGCATTACGACCATATATTTCTAGAATTAAATAAAATATTTATAGGAATAAGTATGAATCATATGACGAGCAGTTGGATTTAGATTTTCAAATCCCCTTTTTACATTTAGTTATTGGTGTGATTATTTTCCCCTTTTTTCTTTTTTAAAATTATTCTTGTGTAATAACATGTAAGGCTGCACAAGAAACATTAATCATCATCTTGATTCATTCACAATTCTGTTCTACCTGTGTTCGGTTGGGTTTCCTCTGGGTTCCCTGGTATCCTCCCACTGTCCACAAACATGCATGTAGGCAGATTGGTTACACTAAAATGCCCTTAGCTGTAAATGAGTGTGGGAATGTGTGTGTGTGTGTGTGTGTATGGTGCTCTGCAATGGAATGGCGTCCCAACCGGGGTGGATTCTCCCATCTTGTGCCCAGTGTTCCCAGGATTGCCTCTGGATCCACCCTGACCCTGACCAGGATAAAGTTACGGTTACTCAAGATGAATGAATGAAATATGTAATATGTATTGAATATTTAATTGCATGTATGGGTTAAATTTCAAAATTACTAAACAATGGCTAAATACACTCACCGTCCACTTTAATAGGAACACCTGTACACCTGCTTATTTATCAGTTATCCAATCAGCCAATCATGCGGCAGCAGCACAATGCATAAAATCACGCAGGTACAGGTCAAGAATCAGGTCAACATCAGAATCTCAGTGATCTCTGTGACTTTAACTGTGGCATGGTTGTTGGTGCCAAATAGGCTGGTTTGAGTATTTCCGAAAATTGCAGCTCTTTTGGGACTCACAGACAGGCACAGACTCACTGAAACTGGACAGTTGAAGACTGGAAAAAGACCAGGCGATTTTTTTTTCGATTTTAATTTTCAACTGTCCAGTTTGGGTGAGCCTGTGCCCATGATACCCTCAGATTCTTGTTCTTGGTTGACAGGAGTGGAACCTTAAGTGGTCTATTGATGTTGTAGCCTATTCACCTCAAGGTTCAATGTTTTGTGCATGCTGAGATGATTTCTGCTCACCACGGTTGTAAAGAGTGATTATTATTTGTTAGTTATAGTTCTACTCAAATAGTTATACTTATAGTTCTACTATATAGTTCTATATATAGTTCTACTCAAATCTTCCTGGCAGCTTGAACCAATCTGGACATCTTCCTCTGACCTCTCTTATCATCAAGAGAGGTCCCCCCATAGAACTGTCATTCACTCAGTGTTTTTTTTGTTTTTTGCACTTCTGTGTACACTGTAGAGACTGTTCTGTGTGAAATTCCCAGGTGATCAGCGGTTTCTGAAATATTCAAACCAGCCCATCTGGCACCAACAACCATGCCATGGTTAAAGTCACAGAGATCACACTTTTCCCCCATTCTCATGTTTGATGTAAACATTAACTGAAGCTCTTGACCTGTATCTGCATGATCTTATGCATTGTGCTGCTGCCACATGATTAGCTGATTGGATAACTGCATAAATGAGCAGGCGTGCAGGTGCTCCTCTTAAAGTAGACAGTGAGTGTAAACACAATGAATTAAGACTGATTTTCACCCACAAGTGGCTTATGAGTTGCTATCAGCAGAACCAGCTTTTTGGCTTTCTTGACAATATTTACCCCTTCTACCATTTACAGCCATTTTGTTTAATTTAGATCTTAGCTTGTTTGCAGCTCACAATGCCCCTTGCAACAGCGAGAACAAGTTGAATGAACCCCCAGCTTGAAATACAGTGAGGATGAAGGTGATATTCCCACTGAGGTGTGGGAAATGAGAAATGCCTTTATCATTTTTTTTTCTGGTACATTAATGGTCATCCTTCCCCTCTTTCTTTTTTTAACAGGAGCGCACTCGATCATTTGATGGCTTCAGCATGCACTCCCTGGAGAACTCTCTAATTGACATCATGCGAGCTGAGCAGGACACCCTGAAAGGTAAGATAAAACACTTGCAGGAGTGGCATAGCCCAATTGGTGTTTACAAAACCTTATGTTTTTAAAAAAAAAATAAAAATAATGAGGCAGTTTAGTTATATTAACCATGTATTAGCATTTCAAGAAATTGTACTATATGTATATTGCTACACTGATCAGCCACAACTTTAAAACCACCTGCCTAATATTGTGTAGGTCCCCCTTATTCTGTCAGAACAGCTCTGACCTGTCAAGGCATGGACTCCACAAGACAGTCTCCACAAGATTCCCAAGACATTAGCAGCAGATCCTTGAAGTCCTGCAAGTTGCATGGTATGCCTCCATGGATCGGACTTCTTGTCCAGCACATCCCACAGATACTTGATCGGATTGAGATCTGGGGAATTTGGAGGCCAAGTCAACACCCTGAACACTCTGTCATGATCCTCAAACCATTCCTGAACAATCTTTGCAGTGTGGCAGGGTGTATTATCCTGCTGAAAGAGGCCACTGCCATTAGGGAACATCGTTGCCATGAAGCAGTGTACTTGGTCTGCAACAATGTTTAGGTAAGTGGTACTTGTAAAAGTAACATCCACATGAATGCCAGGACCCAAGATTTCCCAGCAGAACATTGCCCAGAGCATCACACTGCCTCCAACAGCATGCCTACTTCCCATAGTGCATCTTGGTGCCGTCTCTTCCCCGGGTAAAAGACGCACACGCACCTGGCCATCCACATGATGTAAAAGAAAATGTGATTTATCAGACCGGGCCACCTTCTTCCATTGTTCTGTGGTCCAGTTCTGATGCTTACGTACCCATTGTAGGTGATTTCAGCAGTGGACAGAGGTCAGCTTGGGCACTCTGAGCGGTCTGCGGCTATGCAGCCCCATACGCAGCAAGCTGCAATGCACTGTGTGTTCTGACACCTTTCTATCGTAGCCAGCATTAACATTTTCAGCAATATGGAGCTCTTATAGTAGCTCTTCTGTGGGATCGGACCAGACGGGCTAGCCTTCAGTGAGACTTGGGCGCCCATGACCCTGTCGCCGGTTCACCGGTTGTCCTTCCTTGGACCACTGTTGGTAGGTACTAACCACTGCATACCGGGAACACCCCACAAGACCTGCCATTTTGGAGATGCTCTGACCGAGTCGTCTAGCCATCACAATTTGGGCCTTGTCGAAATCGCTCAGATCCTTACGCTTGCTCATTTTTCCTGCTTCCAACACATCCACTTTGAGCACTGACTTGCTGCCTAAAATATCCCACCCCTTGACAGGTACCATTGTAACATGATAATCAATGTTATTCACGTCACCTTTCAGTGGTTTTAATGTTATGGCTGATCGGTGTATATGCACATTCATGTCATATACCAAGCGAAGTTGTAAGTGAATGTGTGAATACAATCCACCTTCACCCATGGGATTTTTCTTCTTTTGTTTTCTAATTTCTGAGGTCATCAGGTCCTTATCCCTTGCAGATTTTAGAGGATTTTGGAGGATTTTAGACTTTATTCACATCAGTCATGTGTGTGCACATGAATGTGAGCAAGCAGCAGTTTATAGAGAGAATGACCTACATGTGTCATTGTGGTGGAGCGTAACAAGGAAATACACCCTGCCCACACTGGGGTTAAACATTAGAACCTTATTAACAGGTTTTACAACATGGGCAATAGATGAACTTTATATTACTCATTGTAATACCAGTGATGGCTTGAGAAATGCAGTAATTAATATGGTATACAGGATTGTAAGTAGTGAAACAAATGCTTTTGTGTCACTGGTTTTAGCCTCGCTATTTTTGTTAAATGTCACCTTATGTGAAGTGTCAATATAAAAGATGCATGGCATTTAATGTCCTTTAATTGGCTTCTGCTACGTTTTATAAACCCCAATATAATCAAAAGGCTTTATCAAAGCAGAGCTTTTGGTAAGTCACTGTTAATTTGAGACTAATTTACTTATTCCTGGGCTGTAGTTATCATCCTTGTGTATGCATAAGTTTGAGCGTAAACCGTGCATATGCATGTTTCTATGCATATAATGTGATTTTCCAAGTTATTCTTGTCCGTGAGGAAGTGTGTATTTTTAGAACTACTCCTGACCATGGGTATGCAAAAGCCACTAGCGACAGAAAATTGTGAATACGGATAAATTGAGTATGATGAGTTTACAACCTATTTCATATATGCGCTACCACAGTACATTACATTCCCAATTACAGCAGTGGAAAAGACATAAATAATGAGGGATTTTCACACCATTGGGACAACAGATTGCACAGACATAGGCATAAAATCAACTAGGAAATTGTTTACCATGTATGGCAAATTGGAGGCAATTCTTTGTGTAAATATGTGTGGCCATGCATGAGCAATTTTTAATGTGTAGGATGTATCAAAATTCATCACAGGTCGCTGTGCATACAGACGTGTGATAAATGACAATTTTCTTGTGCATACTAGTGGTTCTAACGCACAGAATTAGAAACTGTTCTATGCATGCCTTGATTGAGACCCCACGTATTTCTGTTTTCCTGCCTTGTATTGCGTGCCTTTTACTAAATTGTTAAGCTTATGAATTGCTTCCAGCAGTGTCCCATCAAGGTTTGGGATTAAATAAGTGTCTTTATAATAGGAGCTCCAGTAATTAAAACATAATTGTCTCTACTGTAGCCCTCTGTTTCCATTTCCTTACTTGGGCAGCAGGGAGGATGCACCCACTGTTGTTGGAAAATACATGTTATACAAGTGATGGGATGAGGCAGAGAGAAACTCTGGTGTTAAAAGCTTTGAAAGGCTTCTGGCATTGTCAGTATTGTCCTGTGCCAGTAGAAAGGGTTTTCTGTTCTCTCTGCAGCAACAAAACATTGTTCTGTCTCCAGCATTGGCACTGGCCTCGCTCCTGTAGTGCCTTGCTGGAGGAGGAATGGGTACACTGGAGCATTATTAAAGGGGAATTTCACTGGTAATTCCATTGATAAACAGTTTCCTTTCTGACGAGTGAAGATGGTTATTCATATTGTTTTGATGGGAAAAAATTCAGAGAAACTGACTGAGTGAGAGAGTTCACCGTGGCAATAATAGGAATGAGCCTTTGAAAGTTATTACACTAAATGGTTATAAATGTTGTTAATCCCTTAGAGACGTTTTTGGCTACAGCAGGTTTTTGGCCTTTTTAAACTAGCATTCTCTAGGGGCTCTACATTGTTTCTATACCATATGTAATCTGTAGAAAAGAGCCAGTCAGCACAGTATTGTGATTAGCAGTCTACTCTTTTCATGTTTATATTTAGCTATAAAAAGATGGGGAACAACTTTAGAATTTCAGGGTCCTGTAAAGCTTGCCAAAAAAAAAACCATACCGACTGCTTCCTCTTTTTTATGTTTGCGATAGTGTGCATGGGAGTTTTCAATAGCTAGTCCGATTTCTTGCAGAACCTCTAATTTATAAAAGTAGCCTCAAGTAAAATAGCTTCTATTTTTATGTGACAATTTTCTGACAGTGTGCAACAAAAACCCGTTGATGGTAGCTTGGGGAAATACATGCAGTGTTTTGTAAAGAGAAATTTAAGCTCTTAAGCTCTCTCTGCATGACTTTTCCCAGTGGGCAAATAATGCTGAAATTGTTTGGTATTTGTACAATTAGTGATGTGCCTAAAGAAGAGGACAATTTTTAATGATTGATGACTGAAATATTTAACACCTTAAAAGCAGTATTAATGACAATTTTTACAGCAGGCAGGCCTAAGTACATATGTTTATAATGCAGTTTTTCCATTCGAAGTACATTCACAAACCTTAAGTGGCCAGTGGACACAGATGTTCTGTACTGCTTTTCGGACATGGGCTAAATGATTTATACCCTCCTTTTCCAAAGGTCGCCTTGGATTCACCCATCCAGGAGGAGACAGCCCTTTGCCTATAAATGGTGCGTAGATGATTTTATTGCTTTATTGTGCTAGCAGCATAACCCAGTACAAGCAGATGGACTGACAGGCCCAGCGAGCTCGGTGTTGACAGAGTCAGCAAGATTAACAGTATGTTTGTGCCTGGGAAGCACTATCCCAGTGTTTTAGTGCTAGTCATTGTTGCTAAAAGGGTGGGGGGTGTTAGCCCATGCTCCCTCAGCTAAAGCTTATTTGCATAGATTCAAGACATGTGCTGATGCAAATATTTATAATTACCTAACCTTGCCCCGTGATGGAGGGTTAGCTGAAATCTGCCCATTTCCCAATGTCATGAGAATGTAAGAGGCATTTTAAGAAAGCTAATAATTTTGTAATTGTTCCTCTTATTTACTGTGTAATATTCTACAGACAAGCCTAAACCTGCATAAAAACATGTCTAAACCCTGTTGATTTTCTAATGCTATGATTTCACTCAGCTAGCAACAGCTCTTGACATTTTGAGCTAGTGTGGACCAAATAAGCTCAACATTGTGTATAAAATATCACATGACAATTGGAACAGTGTCAATTAGTGAAATATAGAGGTGGGGAAAGATTTTGGATTTTTCTGTTTGGTTAGGCAGGTACTCTTCAGTACTCAGTTTGCACATATCTGATGTGTGTGAGTGAAACCAGTTGGTATTCGAGCTGTTGATGTACGTAAGGGTGTATATGCTGAATTATGAATTATTATGAAGCAATAAGAGGACAGGTACCATCTCAAAGGATTTTGGCTAACAACGTTGGTAGGAGAATCCATTGCTGGGCCAAATAGTTATATATAGTTTCTTGGCGGTACAGACTCTTGAGTATATTAATATCTTTTTCCGACTCGAAACTGCAGTAACAGCATGAAGTGATGAATGTATCAGTGTCCATGTTAAATGTGCAAGTGTCCATGATAAATATGCAGGAGTGGTTAAAATATATGTGACTAAATTATGCTTGTGTGTCTGTAAAAATATTTAATTGACTCATAAGATAATGTGGTATTGAGAACAACAGTGCAATTTGCTGGATATGGTAGTGTATGTATCATACAGGACTGTTAATGAGATGTTAATAAACTGTTGGATGATGCTACTAAAGAAAATTACTGTATATTAAAGGTGTCAAGCACTAATTTGGTCAGGAAGCACACAACAAATAAATAATATTCTGTGAGTAGTGGTCTATCATGACAACACAATAAATGCATGTTTGTTTAATTAATTAGCATTAATTAGCAGCCAAATTGTGGTGTTTCTTTAATGCGGATTAATAAAATAATGCTAATAATTTTTTGTAATGGGTCGAAATATATTGGAGAGGCTCCATATACCTGGAGGCACTGCCCAAATATAACCTATGTGTGGGAGACACTGAGAAGTGTTGTAGTTTGATATGCATACTGCTCCATTATATTCTTTGTGTTGCTGTTAATAAAAGAGAACATAAAGTATATAGACCATTTTAACCTGGAATGTAGGTAATGTAGAGGAAACAAAAACATTTTCCCACGTTACCTTACATGTGATCTTATTTTACATGCAGCAAGGAATTATGGGAGGCGACGAGGTAAAGAACAATCTTTTTAAAAATTCAAAGTAAGGAGAAAGAGTTCATGAAAAAAAAAAAACTGTTATTGAAGAGTGTAGAAAATGATGCCAGTACCAATGAATGCATGATGTGTTGTGGGAAATATTATGCATGCACATGTGCAATGTTCATCTCCATTTGTGACTTTGTGATTCCTTGCATATTTTATACCTTATTTCCCTAATTTTAAGTGAAAAACAAATAGAATTCAGGCTTTTAGTTCTTTTTGAAGTAGCAAATATACATATTCATTCATTCAACTTCAGCAACCGCTTTATTCTGGTCAGGGTGGTGATGGATCCGGAGCCAGTCCCGGGAACACTGGGCGTGTGGCAGGATTACATATGCACACTCTTTGACATTTGGGGCCTGCATTCTGTCATGAAAGTAGCAGTTGTATTTTAAGCTCAGAAGCAGCCAGCATAGTATAACAGTAACAGGACTACACAGCCGTACCATGGCATGAGTCCCAGCTAGGAATTCAGCTAACATTTTATTAAGCTTAAGGAAATTTCCAAAGTGATATTAAACTTTTGAGTTGAAACAAAAACCTGCTTACAGTTCATGGCTGATGTAAATGCTGAAGAAAAAAAATACCTAAAATGCAAAATTTATTTATAGTGCCTGCCTCTGAGTAGTTTATGGGCCTGAAAATAATTAACATTTCATGTGTGTTTCACTGGTACTTTTAAGTAAACCTCAGTTAGAATAGCCAGGCAGCTACTGATCTCTCAGTGGTTCTTTTCCAGGTCACTCGTCCCTGTTCCCAATGGAGGATGGCTTTCCAGACGAGGAGAGGGCGGAGCAGAGCCTGCCTGGCCTGGGCTCTCCCCACTGCTTCCCTCATCAGAATGGAGAACGAGTGGAGCGTTACTCGCGCAAGGTCTTTGTGGGTGGTCTTCCCCCAGATATAGATGAAGGTATTAACCCATTTGAGTAACAGGTGGAAAAAGTAACCTAAGCCTGAGAAGTTTGGCATGTTTTTTATATGTGGTGTCATCCTTTCTAGATGAGATTACGGCTAGTTTCCGTCGCTTTGGACATCTGTTTGTGGACTGGCCTCACAAGGCTGAGAGCAAGTCTTACTTTCCACCAAAAGGTATGTGAAGATTGTTAGGTGTTCCTTTACATTTTAAAATGTTAAGTGAATTTCAAATTATGAGTAATTTTACAAAAAAAGTTTGTCAAAAATGTCTGTTTTATAGTTATGGGCAATATTCAGAACCACATGCTATTAACATACTGGCATTCTATTTTTACTAAACAGACTGGTTAACATAGATGACATACTGTTTTGACACATTATCTAGCTTGGCATAATGCAGTTTTGAATGTAGGCATGGGCAGTGTCTAGCTGTCATGGTAGCTAGGAAAGCTACTGTTATGCTTGGCCTAAAATTGAGATCAATGGTTTACAGCTTTGAATGTGTGGATAGAATGGATACAGCATTAACTCCGTTAACAATATATTTCCATTCTCTTTTCAACGTGTCTTTAACAAAATCTTTCCACCTTATCTAAAAAGATTTGCAATTTTTTTTTCTTCATTTACATACTTGTTATGCTATTCAAAATTTAAACAAATTGATGGAAACTGTAACACACCAGAGGCATGGACATTTCAACATTGTTCCTGGCAATTTTTTTTTACAGACCTCTGTGGACAGAATGTAGACTTATCTCACCTCATGCACAATTAAAGGCCCTGATTATTATTATTATTATTTTTATTTTTTTTTAATGTACAGATTCTAGTAACTGATGAATATATAACATACTTGGCACTACCATGTTAATGAATTTTTTTGTTTTCCCTTAAAGGTTATGCATTCCTTCTGTTCCAAGATGAGAGTTCTGTCCAGGCTTTGATTGATGCTTGCATTGAAGAAGATGGCAAGCTATACCTATGTGTGTCCAGCCCCACCATTAAAGACAAACCTGTAAGTTCTTTTATACATGAAACATCATACCATTTTTAAAGCTAAAAAGTATTTCACCTTTCTTGGAACATAGCTGTATGTGTATAACGATGGTTATACCACCATGACAGGTGACCATGGCCTTGACTAGGATAAAGCAGTTAGTGAAGATAAATGAATAAAATCAGTACATGCGTCATGCAGCATCATGCAAGCACCATATATGTTCTCATGTTAATGAACATAGCCATAGAACATAGAAGAAAAAAAAAAAACTTTCCTGCAACTTTTTGTTGGGTTCCTGTCTGGGATACACAACTCTAGTATAAAGCCCATTTCACACGGAGCACAGGCTGTGGGATATGGAGCACTTGTGTCTGTGCTTTCTTGCACTGATTTTGTATACATGAAAATATTTGTACATCAGAATTTTATAAACATGCATTACCACTGTACATTATCACAAAGTTTTATTAATCTAATGAGACTTTCACACTTACAATCGTATTTACAACTTGCATGAAGATTAGATTTTAATGAGCGCCAGAGCGTGCACTTCTGCAGTAAGATAGAGCCTGAAATAGAGTGTATAAGTTGCAAAGCATAATGCTAATATTGTATTTTGTAGTGCTTACAGCTAGAAATCATGCCCTTGCTTTGCATGGGAGATAATACTGTGTTTTCAACAACATTGATTAACAGAATGTTGGACACAGTGCTGCTGTGCTCTGGGGGAAAATATGCTTACGAGGAGCTCCTAAACTAATGAAACGCTAACAATATTGGTTTTAATTATTATTAGTAAAGTTCTATACGTCAAGTTTTCGGCATAGAACTCCATAATAATGGTGGGTTATAACTCCATAAAAATTGATGGAACCTATGGCATTTGGCTTTCTATAAGCTATAAGTGATTTTACAGAGCTGATATTCTCTATAACAACAGGTCCAGATACGTCCTTGGAATCTGAATGATAGTGACTTTGTGATGGATGGATCTCAGCCACTTGATCCTAGAAAGACCATTTTTGTGGGTGGGGTACCACGCCCTCTACGTGCAGGTATTCTGGATTTCAGGGCGATTTCCCTGTTTTAACAATGCTTAGTTTTCATGTCATGTGTATTTATGTAATTCATTACTAAATTCACAATAGTAATTTTCCTTTATAAAGTCTTCCCTGATTCTCCACTCAAAAGATGTCTGTGTGTGTTTGTTTTTTGTGATCATAGTGGAGCTGGCTATGATCATGGACAGGCTGTATGGTGGTGTGTGCTACGCAGGGATTGACACAGACCCTGAGTTGAAGTACCCTAAGGGAGCAGGGAGGGTTGCCTTTTCTAATCAGCAGAGCTACATTGCTGCTATCAGTGCTCGTTTTGTACAACTGCAGCATGGAGAGATCGATAAACGGGTCAGATATAGCTCTCACCAAAACTACACTAAGATACTCCCCATCCTCCCTTAATAAAAGAAGCAAAATATACCATTTTAACTAACATAATGTATTCACACAGCGCCATTTTTAATTGTTGCTTTGTACTGTAAAGTTTAAGTACTTTGCTAGGCTGCACACTAAATGTATTTAATCAGTTTCAAGAGTGAAACTTTAGCTAAAATTACTATTATATACTATTGTATGACGTTAGTTATTAGTATGCGTTTATTTCACTTTAGATCCCTGACTTAAGCTCTCCCGCTCTCTCGGCAGGTGGAAGTGAAGCCATATGTCTTGGACGACCAGCTGTGTGATGAGTGCCAGGGCACACGGTGTGGAGGCAAGTTCGCTCCTTTCTTCTGCGCCAATGTCACATGCCTCCAGTATTACTGTGAATACTGCTGGGCGGCCATCCACTCGCGTGCTGGCCGAGAGTTCCACAAACCACTGGTGAAGGAGGGTGGTGACCGACCTCGCCACATCTCCTTCCGCTGGAACTGAGGTTACACAGGCAGGGAGTGAGAGAGACGAGGGAGAGAAGGGTAGGAGTCGCAAAATCATTGTCTAATAAATGCACTTTCTGTTGCTGTTTCCTTTTTAATTTAATCTAAAAAAAAAAAATGTCATTAATTTTAATTTTTAGTGGATGTCAATCCAAAAATGTTCAGGAAGAAAATACAATGTGTGATGCATCTCTACTATTTAGGTAATGCCATTAGATTTCATTTTCTTGGTGCACAGACATGAAATATTGAGTATTGGTAATTTGTTATTCAGTACCTGTTGTGGCTCAATTAGAAGTATTACATTTTATTTTTATTTGATTCAAAAGGCTACAGAGCAGACATGAAAAGGTGTTGCAAAGAGTGCACTTATTTCATTTCCGAATAGAGTGCAGATGCAGTGTAAGAGCCCAGTGTTTAACCAAAGCTTAATTGGGTTTTAAGAACAGCAAAATAACAATTTTATATATAAACACACACACACTAATCTATAATCAGTAATTCAGAAGAATCGATTCCACATCATATGTCTGGGCTTGATCTCCATTTTTGCAGGAAAACTTATACCTCAAGCATAGCTGCTAGTTTGTTGAGCAAGATGTAGAAATCAAGCTGGTCTCCCCTTTGCATGCTGACCACAGAAAAGGGAATTGGCAGCAGAAAAGACAGTTAGAAAACATGTGTTGTCACTTCCTGAATTAAAAATAAGATTAGCAGTGAAACAGAGCATCCTAGTGGGGAATGTATGGTGTGGAGGATGCAGTAGTCTGCGTACGAGCTGGTTTAACAGCAAGGAATTTTAATTCCATGGTGCCCTGCAGAACTAAAAATAGCTTTCTTCAGCTTATCTTAAGGCTGGCAATTCTTGTTTTGTCCAACAATGTATGCTAACTTCCAGGTCTTTAGCCAATTTTTGACACATTCAACCTAACACAGGTTTAATGGCAAAAAAGTGCTAAAGACATTTAAGAAAAAATACCCCATATACCTCCTGTTCTGCAGTATCCACTCAGCCGAAGTTTTGAAGCATAACTGAAGGTAGTTCACATTACCACTCTACTTTATCCACTTTGACTTGCAGCATAGGTTTTTTTTTTTTTTTTTTTTTTTTTTTTTAAACTTTCAGATGTTAGGGAACCAAAGATGGCTGTGCAGTAGTGAGCAAGATGGCTCACTCTTGTTTTTCTCCTTCAAGTGAAAGTCTCATTTCAGTTTATTATTTTTTTGCCCCTCACTCCCTTCGATATTTGAGACCAGATGAACTCCAACGAACCAAAGATTGGCCTTGAACTGATAAGCATGCAGTCAAAATCCAGAGTAACACTAGTGAAAAAAAACAATGAGCATAGTGCATGCTGGCTTTTCCGCAAGTCCACCTGCTTCTTTTCCAAAGGTCAAAAAAGGAGACGTATGTAGTTCAGCAGTCGGGTATCATTTTGAGAAACTGCTAGCTGTTAGGTTTTGGAACTGAAATGTTGTACTTTGAATATAGCATCCAGTTCAAGTAACGATTCCAGACTTTGACCATCTGATAGTGCTAGCATAAAATGTCAGGGACATAGTGATGAATTGTAAACTTCATACACTAGTGAGAAACGTATCCTCGCGTTGGCTTGATGATGTTCCAGCACACCCACGCAGCACCACCACTTAAGCTTGTGGGTGTTATGGTTATACATTTTAGAAGTTAAAACACTTTTTGAAGAATTTGCTGTTAATGAGATGATAAAGATTATTTTCTACATGGCCTAATGATTTTTGGTACAGTGTTTTCTAGCTAAATTATTTTGTCATGCACATATGAACATTTATTATGCACTACTTTTCTAAATACTTTTGTTTTTTCAACAGTCATTTTAGGCACATTTTTCACAGATGGGAAAACTCCTTTTTGCAATACCTCAATTTTTCGCATTGTGAAAGGTAGCTTTTGTACTTTTGTTACTGAGAGATCTGCATATATGGAAATTTTCTTTTAAGAGAAAAAAAAGTCAAGTGATTTTAATATATATTATTTTCAATTATGCTTTTTATACATTTCAGTGCTGAGGAATCTTTACAACTAAGCGCACACTTGAGTTGATGCGACTTCAGATCTGCAGAGGAAAGATCAAAGTATAATGCTTAAGGTCTTGGATCTTGTACACTAGATTTTAATGACAATATATATTTAAAAAAAAAATTAAACAGCATGGCAAGAACAAGTTGTCATTAAATTAATGTTAATATTCAAAATGGTTATTCTAGTTGGAAATACTTGTAATTTTGGTTTCCTCTCCATAGCTGGAATATAAACTATAATCTAAGGAGAATGCTAAATTTGGCTGACTCTCGTATCACAAGAATGGATGTTTGATGTTTAGATATTTTACCATTTAAAAAATATATATTCTTGAACTGCCAAATAGCTCCTATTGTAATCCTTAGCATGCATGATGACAAAAATAAGTACATGAATTAAATATGAAAATTAATTGTTGTGGTTGTGCACCAGATGTTTCTAAACTTTTAATTTGTTAAGGACACCCTGCACCCTCTTGTATATTACTCTTTTATGCCTTCCCCATATTCCAGTACATTCAGGACGCACAGGAAAAAAAAGCTAACATTTAAGCAAAGAAAGAACTTTCAGAATAAAAAAATTAGCCGTGCAGAACGAGCAATTTATCAGACACTGTTGAAAAGACTTGAGAACTTCATCCCTACTGTCTGTCTGAGGTAAAATCAGAAACCTATTTGGAGGAAGGGGAACTTTAAGACTTGAATGTGGTAAATGTTGCAAGTTAACTTCGAGTTGTTATGTGCAATACTTTTTTTGAACCTTTTTCCAGATAAGGACTCTTTGCAATGTAATTCTTTAATGCCATTTTTAATTGCTGACATTTAAAAGAAGATGTTAATATGTTTTTCACAGTCATTTTCTACTGTTATTGTAATCCTTTTCATGCTGGTGTTTGTAAAAAAGAACAGAAATCAAAACTATTTGTACTAATATAAAATAATTGAAGTTATTTTTAAAACATTAAAGGTTTTTGTGCTCATTTGCTTATTTTATTTCAAGCTACTGTGATTGCATTGTAATTATTAGGTCAATAATGTATTTAGCTGTTTATTGGTATATTTTTAATTGGAATGTATAATTAATTTTTATAATTTTGATCAGATTTTTGTTATATTTTTGAGGTGAAGCTTTTAATATGTTAAAGTGTCTAGTTTTTACTAATTGCTATATTGTGCTCCACAATATATGGTTCACATTTTCTGAAGGAAAAGAAATATTTAAATATGTCTGTTAATGATGTTACTTAATGGCAAAATTTCAATAGTTTTTAACTGTGTATGGGAAGGTTGTTGTATTTATTAATAGCATTTTTTACTTAAGATATCACCTTAATTTGTATTGTCATTTCACTTTATAAGTTCCTATTTTTGTATTTTCCTTTGTAATTAAGTTATGTTATACAAATGTCCATATTCTAGGAGTTGGTCTGTAAGTGCTAGTGAAACAAAAAGAAAAATCTAATGTTATTTAATTGTTTGCAGCCAACTATTTATAACAATATGCATAATTTTTAAATATTTGTAATGTGAAATGTTGAATGAATAAATCTTAACTGTGACAAGGCATTATGTTTGCTTCTGTGATTTTCCTGCATCATTCCTGATGTTCTCACATCGAACCTTTTCTCTACTGAACATGTCTTTCTTCTTTCTACAACTTGCCACCTCTGCCAGATGTAGGTAAGAAATTATTTGAATGGCTCCATCACAAATTAGATGGCTCTGACAGGGATTCATGTTTCACGTGTGTGCATGTATATGCTTATCCTTGTACATTATAAACAGTTCACTGAAATAAACTACACATCAATGAAACATTTCTGCTTATGCATCATTTGGCCTGTGGCAGGGAAATTTACTAATAATAAAAAGAACTAGGAAATGTAGATTATCACACTCAGTAGCACCATCTGGTGTACATTAACATGTTAACATGTTATGTTAATGTAAAAAAAAAAAGTGAAGCAGATTGCAATCCAGTCATAAAACCCAGCACTGGATGATTAACCTGCCTTTTATGTTTCATCACCTTTCTGACAGGGACACACCAACCCTTTATTATTTTCCATCAACTGGGTATCAGTTGGCTCAAAAGAAAGAACAAAATAAAGATTAGTAACTAGTAGAACTTGACGCCAACGGCATCAACGGGGATGCCTCTGCCGCCAACAAGTCTAGTCCCTCTTGTTGCCAATTTGCATGCCTGAAATACCCTTCAAACAGATAACATATGTTTCAAACAGGAAGGAAACTACTGAAGGAAAACTATTTCAGACATTTGACCTGCTGCGATCTTGACCCTGTTGAGATCAATTCCAAAATCTAATCAGTTTATCTGCTGGTTACAATGATAATTCCATATACACTGGATATAAAAAGTCTACACACCCATGTTAAATTGCAGGTTTTTGAAACCAAGATAAATCACTTAGGATCATTTCCCACCTTTAATGTAGCAACCAACAAAATTCAAGGGAAAACAAATGTTTTAGGAAAAAAAAATCTCCATGATTTCCTCTAGAAATCCTCTAGATCATTTCCTCTAGATTTCTTGACTAGATCCCCAGTCACAGCTGAAGAGAAGCATTCCCATAGCATGATGCTGCTCTCACCATGCTTCACTGTGGGTATGCTGTTCTTTGGGTGATAAGCTTTCTTGTTTTTGCACCAAACATATCTTTTAGAATTATGTCCAGAAAGTTCTACCTTGGTCTCATCAGACCATAATAGACTTTGCCATGTTTTGGCAAAATTTATGCTGGCTTGGATGTTTTTTTTTTTTTTTTTTTTGCCATGAGAAAGGGCTTCCATCCAGCCACTCTACCCCATAGCCCAGACATGTGAAGAATACGAGAGATTGTTGACACATGCAAGAAGTGATCAGTACTTGCCAGCTATTCCTATAGCCCCTTTACTGTTACCATAGGTCCCTTGGTAGCCTCCCTGATTTTTGTCTTTTCATCAATTTTGGAGGGATGTCACTTTTTTAACAGAGGTATATAGATTTTTTTACAGTCAGGTCCATAAGTATCTGGACTGATATTTTTCGTAATTTTGCCTCTGTACATCGCCACAATGGATTTAAAATGAAGAAGTCAACATGTGATTCAAGTCTAGACTTTCAGCTTTAATCCAAAGGGTTTAACAAAAATATCGCATTAACTGTTTAGGAATTACAGCCTTTTTTTTTTACATAGTACCTCCATTTTCACAGGCTCAAAAGTACTTGGACAATTGACTGATAAACAGTTTAATGGCCAGATGTGGCCTGTTTCCTCAATATTTCATGACAGATTAAGGAGATAAGAGATCTGGAGTTGATTCCAAGTGATGAATTGCATTTGTTAGCTGTTCATGGGAACTCTAAATATGCAGTCCGGAGGTGTCGATGCAAGGGAAGGAGGCCATCATTAGGCTGAAAAAACAAAACAGACCTATCAGGTAGCAGAAACTTTAGGAGTGGCCAAGACACCAATTTGGTAGATTCTTAAAAAGAAGGAATGCACTGGCGAGCTCAGCAACACCAAAAGGCCTGGAAGACCATGGAAGACAACTAAAGTGGATGATCACAGAATTCTTTCCTTGGTGAAGAAAAACCCTTTTACAACATCTAGCCAAGTCAAGAACACTCTGGAGGAGGTAGGTGTATCATTGTCATAGTATCATTGTAAATACAGAGGGTTAACCTCAAGATGTGAACAACTGGTAACACTCAAGAACAGGAAAGCCAGATTAGACTTTGCTAGAAAACATCTAAAAAAGCCTCCCATGTTCTGGAACAAGATTCTTTGGACAGATGAAATCAAGTTTAACTTGTACCAGAATGATGGGAAGAAAAGAATATGTAGAAGGAAAGGAAGGGCTCATGATCCAAAGCATACCACATCATCTGTCAAACATGGTGGAGGAAGTGTTATGGCATGGGTGCATATGGCTGCCAGTGGAACTGGGTCACTTGTGTTTACTGATGATGTGACTGCTGATAGAATTAGCAGGATGAATTCTGAAGTGTATAGAGCTATACTTTCTGCTCAGATTCAGTCAAATGCTGCAAAACTGATAGCATAACATACTGCAAAAGCAACCCAAGAGCTTCTTAAGGCAAAGAAATGGAATGTTCTTAAATGGTCGAATCAATCACCTGACCTTAACCCAATTGAGCATGCTTTTCTCTTACTGAAGACAAAACTGAAGGCAGAAAGACCCACAAACAAGCGGCTACAGTAAAGACCTGGCAAAGCATCTCAAGGGAAACTCAGCATTTGGTGATGTCCATGGGTTCCAGACTTCAGGCAGTCATTGACTGCAAAGGATTTGCATCCAAGTATTAAAAATAATCCTTACATTTATAATAATGTTAATTTGTCAAATTACTTTTGAGCCTGTGAAAATGGAGGGATAAAATGGCTGTGATTCCTCAATGGTTAATGCAATGTTTTTGTTAAACCCCTTGAATTAAAGCTGAAAGTCTACACTTCAATCACATCTTGACTGCTTCATTTCAAATCCATTGTGGTGCACAGGGGCAAAATTATGAAAATTGTGTTACTGTCCAAATACTTATGATCCTGGCTATATATCTACTGTAAATCCTACAAACATTCACCCACTTATTCTTGAGATATCAAATCCCAACAGCCACTGTCCAAAATCTAGTGGAAAGCCTTCTCAGAACAGTGGATGCTGTTATAGCAGCAAAGGGAGGAGAAACTCCATATTAATGGCCATTACTTTGGAATGGGATATTCAATGGCCACACTGAATATCCACATACTTTGGGACATATAGTGTATACGCATTCTGTGCCTATAGATCGTGTTTATAATTGGTACTTACCTTGAGATGCAGTTGAAGAGTTATGGCATTGAGTCACTTTTTCCTTGTAAACCCTAAAGACATACAATCCAGTCAGTCAAGTGTCCATTCGCTTTGTTAAATGAAGATACAACATATTTGGATATTTGGCAAAGAGGATGGGATGGGTGGCTGTTGGATTCTGGGAAAACATTGATCTGACATGACTGCAGTTCCTGGTTAAGTGATGGGATTGGTGGTAGGACTGTTTTTCAAAGTAAATACTTGCAAGGAGGAGGAAGAAAATGTCTAGTACAGTTGGCAGTGTCTAGACAATTTGCATCTCAACTGTGAAATTTTAGAGCAGGTTTTTAAGCCAGTGATATTGATAACAATGGCAACAGGCAGTGAGTCATCCTCATCAGTGTATTAGGACTGCAAATGTACAGTTTAATGAGAAACCACCTCAGTCTGCCTAAACTATAAGCATAATTAACTGGTGTTGCTGATTTCAAGCCAAAGCCAAGGGAAACTGTGCAGAGGTATAAATTTGATTCGTGTTGAAGCCAGTCCACAGAGACTGTAACTGAATTAACTGAATGAAAAGTGCAGCGTTCCAGACATTCATGAAACTGAACAGAATACAGCATGTTAGTTCTGCTCCATTTCACTTGTACTCCAATAAATTGGCAGAGAGGTCAGTCCAAATTTTCATGGATGGAATGAAAAGATAAATGAAGGCAGTCTTCAGACTAGATTGTTCTGATTTCTGTGTAATTGCTCAATGACACCTAAAACAACCACTTGCAAAAAAGCTAGATCAAGACCAAGGTTCTCAAAAGCAAACAAAGCAGAAACAGACATGATCAATACTATAAATTGTTGATAATAACGTTTAAAGTTTCTCACCAAGTGATGATGTACACATTCTATGATGTACATAGAATTACAGCTGCAGAAACAACTGGATACTGACTGTGACTGAAAGCCGCACTGGACTGTTCGATCACTCACTGTCTCATACACTGTTGTGTTGGGAAATGGACAATCCATGAGAAGGCACATTTAATACTTTTTAGGTCTAGAAACAGCAAGAATGCATGTTTCAACTGGAAGACATGTCCAACCACCTTGCTAGTTAGGTGAAATGCAAAAATGGTTTAAAAATGTTACTAGAAGTGTTCTGTGTTAACTGCTGAAATCACTGATTGAGTGTGTGGATTGTTCAATTCTCCTGTCAGTCAAGAACAAGAATCTGAGGCTACAGTGGGCACAGGCTCACCAAAACAACCTGCCTCGAGTCAACAGCTCAACAGGGTGGTGTAATGGTCTGGGGAAAGTTTTCTTGGTGCACACTGGGCCCCTTGATACCAATCGAACATTTAAATGCCACAGCTGATCTGAGTATTGTGGCTGGCCACATGCATCCCTTTATGGACACAATTTACCCGTCTTATAACTGCTACTTCCAGCATCATAATGTACCATGTCACAAAGCACAATTCATCTCAGACTGTTTCATGAACATGACAGTGAGTTCAGTGTACTTCAGTGGCCTCTCCAATCACCACATCTGATTACAATAGAGCAGTTCAGTCATGGGCGTTGATATTGCAGACATCAGTAACTGATATTCTGGCGGCTCTAGTTATGAAATATTCTGCAGTTCATAGATGCCTTTGGGGTTGAATTTTTGGATGACGTTAATTCTCACATCATTCCAAGACTAGATTTTTGTGTGAAAGAGTCAGCGATTCTGAGATTTTGAAAGTTTTGATGTGTTTGTGCAGATGTGTTTTACATACTAGTGAATATGGATTATTTGTTTTTCACATTAAAAACACATTATTTGTTTTTAAGTATTGGATGTTTTATCACATTTCCTCGTCATTCAGTAATCTTACATGTATTCTGTGGATGCAGTGTTGGCTAATTTGGCACAAAAATCCTCAGTTAATGGCTGTACTTTTGCATTCATTCATTCTAGTTTTAAACTGAAACATAAAAAAACAAAAATGACTGGTTTTATGATGTGTATAAATGCTGTAATCAATGTGTTAATGAATAATTGTTCCTTTTTCAAAATATTTGGAAATGTAAATTCAGTATGATCTCTTTTCTCTTTGTTATTTATTAAAATAATGTGTTTCAATCATAAAATACAAAACTGAAAATGTAATGTAATGAAAAATATCCATTATACTCTTTTTCTTTGGGCTGTGCTGTTGTAGCCTGGAAGTAATTTAGGCCCTTATCCTTGGCTAGATTTTTCCAGTGAGAATATGAATGGGATTCACTTGAACCATATTCTAGTGTCTCTGAAAATATGTAATTGTCTCCATATCACAAATTTTTTCTCATGATGTCAAAATGCATGATTAGGCATACATGATGTACATCACGCATGAGCACATCCGTTTTTACTTTAATCAGGGACTGGCTTAAGAGAAAATAGCTGGTGTTCTCACCACTCTCAAGCGCAAAGCTCTCCAGAGAGTGGTGAGAACAGCAGAATTCATCACAAGAAACAAACTTTCAGCCATAGAGGACATCTACGGTCACGGTGCCTGAAGAAAGCACACAGAATCACTTCAGTCACCCAGCACACAGTTTATTCTGTGAATTGCCATCCGGCAAACGTTTTTGGAGCATCCAGCTGACAATTCATTAGCTCCTCATATATTTTTGTCAGCTTTTTAATGCAACTACAATACAGTTTCCCTGCTGCACCCGGCTCCATTCGTTCTACCATATATTTTTTACATTTTTATAATTAATATTTTGCTTGTGGATGTTTATTATTTTATTTGAAAATTTTGGCACAAAATGAACATAATGTATTTGTTACTTTCAATAATCATAATATTTTCTGAAAGCAAAGGCCTTAATGGTTGCTGTATTTATTCTTATGTATAGGAAAAGAAAACAGAGACCTTTTCCCAAATTTGATTTCAGGTTTAAAAAAAGAAAACTGAATGAACGTAAAAGTACACAGACCCAGTTCTAACCTTAGAAGACCATTTTTTTGTTCTCTTAAATAATGAGACTTTGTGGCAAACAGAAAGCTCCAGTTTCATAATTAGGAACTACTGTGTAGTGTATTGACTAGCTTTTGACGTCACCACGTAGTCTACGTGTAGTCTGCATGTAGACTGTTGGCAAGGCCAATATAATATTATTGTTTACAATAAGGCTTAGTAATCATAACCACTTAGTAATCGCAACCACTGCCTAGGGGGCCCCACTAAATCCAGCAGTTATACTATAGAGGCCCCTACTCTATGAATAATTATAGTATATATCTTACAGCTTCAGCTTGTATGCCTAAGAGTTTAATGAAAACCACAAAAACATGCAATTTCAGGAAAGAAGTTTTCCAAATATCTGCTCTCCCCTCCCTAATCACCAGTCAGAGTTGAGGCCACTCTGAGAACAGAACAGTTGAATTTAGAAGTAAAGTTACAGTGGAAGAACAGGAGACTGAGTGAGTGAAAATGTCGGGGGGAGAAAACATAAATCTGGGTACCTGAAAAAAGAAAAAAAAGAAAAGAAGGAGAGGGAGGCCACGAGAACTGCTGCATTCCAGTCTATCAAGACCTGCTTTAACAGGACAGGTTAGTGCACTGTAGGGGTGTCAATGTGATGGGATGCTGTGCTCTGATCATTGCGCTGCCCAATTTACTTTGGTGAGAATAGGACACAATAAGAGCTGCCGCCCTTACATCATCCTCTCTTACTGTACCGGCGCGCACTGACTCTTTTTTTGCGCTATTATGTAAATAGAGTTGCTTTGTATAACACGCGGAAAAAATGGACATTCGTGTCACAAGGATTACAGACCTGCCGGCTGCTGATGTGATATGTTTTAAGATAACAATACACTCAAGAAAACTCGATTACAATGCACTTCTCTTTGATGGATATATTTATTAGCTTGATTTAATAATGTATTATGCAGTAGCACATTATCTTCATCAAAAATGAAGCCAGTGAGTAGTTTAAGTGGTTTTATTTTACATTCGACTGCATTCTTTTCAATTTCTGAATGTTTACTTAAGCTGTGAGAAATTGAAAAGAAGTCAAATGTAAAACCACACCACATAAACACACACAGACACACACACCAAATGTCCCCACATGGACAGGAATATCTAATCTTGTGGGTACATTTGGCCTGTGTGTCTGTGTGTGTGCTTGTCTCTGTGTGTCTGGGTGTGTTTGTGTGGTGAGCCTTTATATTATATTGCTAGTATTTTTTTTTTATTGGTTTGTTTTATTATTTTATTACTTTCTTGTCTTTTGTTATTATTTTATTAGTTTGTCTTGAATAATTGCTTGAGGACTTTAAACAATGTTTCATAAGAAGTTATGAATGGCTTAATGCCATTAATTTGATGTGATATTTATATAATCATTTAACTGTTGAAATAAAATTGTTACAACAACATTACCATGTTCTGTTACAAGCAAATAGACTGCGTCAAAGTTATATGATATTAAACGTTTAAAACACTCATTGGGTATATTGACTTGTCAGGGAATCACTTTATTATTTGTATTTAGTATTTACTAGTCTCATCTGTTTGAACTGAACTGAATAGGAAAGTATTGGTTTATTTTTGATACAACTATTTAAGTCATGGTACTTGTTGTCTACAGAGCCAGGTCCCTCAACCCAGCAAATGCAAGGAAGTAGGCCAAGATCAGTTAGTAAAGGTCAAAGTGAAGAAGCTGAAAGTATAGTCAAGACACAGTCACAGACAGCCCAAGCTCAGCAAGTGCAGGGAGATATGAAGGCGAGAGGGAAGGAGATTTTTTTGACAACTGACCCAGGAGTATGGCCAGAGAGGTTGACAGACCATGGACATGAGGTGATCGTTAGAATGCTAGCCACTGCCGTTCAGACAGACCTGAATACCATCATGCCCAGGGATCCAGAGGGAAAGAAATTTCCAGAGTATCTTCAGTTTAGTAAGTCAGCAAATGGACAAGAAAAACAGAAGAGAGACTGGTTGATGTACAGTCAAAGCATGGATGTGTTATATTGTGTACCATGCATGCTCTTAGGTTACATGGCACCGTAGATGTGGGCCTCCATGCCCATATCTTATACCGTATATGATATGGGTGGAGGCCAGTGGGGGCCCATATCAATATTTTTTCAGGGGGCCCAGAACTCCCTGGCTATGGCCCTTGACTGGAGATATAGATTTTCACTCTATCCAAAATCTCTTTGATCAGTGGGTTTTCAGACATGTATTGGGCTATGGACACAATGGACACAAATGGACACAAATCCTGATTTACCAGTTCACCATACTGAGAGATTAACCAGTGCAAACAGAGGTATGATATGCAGAATTCGTAAGAGATACTTTAGAATGAATTGGGTAAATTTAAGCAAAAAAGTAATATCATTAATGTCATTTAATTTGAGGTGTAGAATTTTGTGGGGAGGGAGACTTATCAACACATTTTGATCATATTTGTGTTTGGTTCTTTTTAGTGTCTGTCAGGCCAAGATATGTAAAAAAGCCCTGGACCAAAAAAGAAATAGAAGCAGTATAGAGGCACTACAAAACGCGTATTATCAAGGGGTATCTTACATTTATAAATGAGTGTCATGCATGCAAAAATGCAGAGCAAAACATTTTGCAAGGATGAACAGTCCAAAACATAAGGGACTTTGTCCACAACAGAGGAGTAACTTACAAACCACAAAATGGATTGTAAGAATGCTGATTTATTGGTGTTAGCCCTCAGAGAGACATGTGGTTCCAAATCCAGAGCTTAGGTCCGGTGACTCATCTTAGTGGCAGCTCGCTTTCCCAGGCCACACCTTTCCTGGATTGGCAAAGAAACCATTGTGCATGCATGCGGAAGAGATCATTCTCCTCTGGAGATATGCACTTTACATTTGACGACAACAGGGAGTCAAGGAGTCGTTGACTTTAGGTGTGCCTCGTCACACAGTGCCAGCAGGCTTCCCTTACAGCACCCATCTTCTTCTCTGCATGCTCCAATCAGAAGCCTGGCTGCAGGGCAGCGATTACTCTTTTATATAAATATTTATGCTGTGATATAACGATTGTTGCAATAAAGGCAATATACGTTGTCTAATGTGTTTTGTGTTTTTTGCATAAAGATTTGCATCTTGTTACTTCTATCTGATCAGTTGCATAAATGTAGAAAAATCACAACCTTAAGGCACAGACAAAAAAGATTTCTCAAAATAAGACGGCACATTCAAATTTTGTTGTTTTGTACAAAAAATGTTCTGAAAAGTTCTGCAATTAGGTGTATATATGCGGATATGTGGCAAAAGCACACATCTCCAAAAACTGTTTAAATTTGATTTTAATATTAATATTCATTCAATATTAACTTGATAATTCATGTCCTTATAGAACTGCAAGTGGTCAAATGTGTTTATTATAACAGACTTCATAACCATGTTGTCCCTTTAAACAATGATTGTACTTTTACCTTATAAACCTGTGAAATTTCTGTAGCACTTTTTTCTTAATTATCTACATTATATGCAAATATGAAGGGAGATAAATATTAGTAATCCCAAAAGTAAGCCTTTTTCATCACTGTATTGATATCCTGATGCTAGGAAAGGTGTGTCCTTGTAAACCATGGTGGGTGCTAACTATATTATGTATTATGTGCCAGTGTGTGTGTGTGTAGACTTGTGCAGTCACATTTTGAGAAACATTTGTCCTTTTGTCACCAAAATATAAAGGTGTCTGAATGTAGCCGTAATTAAAGCCAAAAACCCTTAGTCGTTGAACATTCAGGTATCCCTGGCTAAAGCTGAGGAGAAACGTCAGAAGGCTGTGGAGTGTGTTCAGGTGGAAGGAGGCTGGGGGTGAGAAGTCCAAGCTGACATACCAGGTGGAGACACTGCGAGGCACAGCGCAGTACATGTGAAACCTGCTCTGTAAGACTGAGGAAGTCGGATGAGTTAGCGAAAGCAATCGAAAAAGCAGTTCCATATAGTATAAGCATAAGTGTAGTGATATGAGGACTTTTCATGTTCATGCCACATAACGACTTGCAACACAGGCTATATGTACTTAAACAAACTGAAATTTTTATTTTCAAGTTCTTTTACTGAATAGATGTGGCCCACTGTAGATGTGGACATTCAGCACTCAAGTTTGGTTTGAAAACCTTTTGCTCCATGACTGTTTTTTAGGGATGTGGGTGAGAATGGGAGGCTGACAGCATCCTCCAATGTACTAAAAGATGAAAAAGACTCGGATGCACAGTGAGATGTTACTGAAGGGAGACTTTCCTTCTCATGAAACCAGAACTGCTATTGTGAACTGCATGTGTGTATTCTTGTTTACTTGAGTTGAATGTGTGTGTAGAAATAAATAAAGCCAACAAGCCTTAGTTGTTGAACCTTGCACTAAGCAGTTCTTTTAGTGATAATTTTTCATTTTTCATTTTGATTCTACATGATGAGTTTCATTTAACCAAAATTAAAATTGTATTTTCAAGTTGGTAGTGGCCCACTGCAGATGTAAACATTAAGCACTCAAGTTTGAACTTCTTTTGCCCCATGGCTGTGTTTTAGGAGTGTGAACGAGAGCGAAAGGCTTACAGGATCCCGAATTATTTACCTGGCCCATCACTGAGTTTACTCAGAAACCATGGCATAGTCAGAACAAAAACTTAGTTTTACAATGGTTTGTCACTCATGAGTTACAAGTGTCCGATTGTTTGTAGAAATAAACAAAGGTAACAAGCCTTGGTTGTTGAACTTTCAGGTCTCCCTGGCTGAAGCTGAGGAGAAACATCAGAAGGCTGTGGTGTCCATTGCTCAGCTGGCGGATGATAAGTCCTACCTGATGTATGAGGTGAAGAAACTGCGAGACACAGAGCAGGACTTTTCATGTTCATGTTCATCACAGGCTATATGTACCAAAATTAAAACTGTATTTTCAAGTTGCTATTTTTGTACTTAATGGAAGTTGCCCACTGCAGATATGAACATTAAGCACTTGAGTTTAAACCTCTGTTGCCCCATGTGTGTGTTTTAGGAGTGCGAGTGAGAGTGGCAGGCTCACAAAATCCTCCAGTCTGAGCATAGAGAGATAAAGGAGAGGCTGAAACACTGCGAAGTGTGAGCTTTTCTTCTCAATAAGCCATGATTGCTGTAGTAAACCTAATGTCAGCAAATGGGCCAGGAAAACAGAAAATAGAGTACCTTTTTTAAAACATAGATATTTAGAAGCAATAGTCCAGGTTCATGCATTTTTTTTGTGTTCAGATGTGCACCAAGCAGCAGTAAGAAAACAGCAAGGTAAAAGTCTGATGTGACCACTGCTTAATAATGAACACCTTCATGTTTTTTAACTGACCAAAAAAAATCCCCACAGTCCCACCTCAGTCTTCTGGTTTTCTATTAGCTCATAAAGCAGAGCCTTTTGAATTCACACATCAAAGTTAACCTTGATAAAGTCTGCAGATATCCAAAGAAACTGCTACCAAAAGCAAAAATGCATCTTTCATACCCCATGTCCATTCTCCTTCAGTGTATTGGCTTTCAACCCCAGCAAATTATATTTGTGTTTGTTCTGACTGCTGCTTTATCTGTAAAAGCAGAAAAGTGTAGTTTTCAGATGTCACTGTAGCAAAGAGTCAAAAATCCAAAATACTGTGGCTAAATTGTATTTATTGGCACTCGTGGCTGATGTGTAAATATGGACCAGAATTTTAAAAATCCTGACATGATAATTAAACAACCCAATATTGCAGGTTTAATTATAGTCTCCTCAGAAAGTGTTGGAAATTTCACCCCTCATCCATCACATACTATGAGAGAAAATACAAAGAATGTGACAATCCCACTGCCTCTGTTCCCTGTTACTGGTCATAGCTGACAGACTATCATAAAACCCTTACATAATCGTCACCCAGGTGGACTTGGTGGCTCACTCCTTGTTGCGAACTTAAGTGGCCTGCACAGAGCCCTGACCTCAACCCCACTGAACACCATTGGGATGAACTGGAATGCCAACAGTGCCCCACCTTCTCTTGCCCAACATCAGTACCTGACCTCACTAATGCTCTTGTGGCTGAATGGGCAAAAAATTCCCATAGCCATGCTCCAAAATCTAGTGTAAAACCTTCCTTGAAGAGTGGAGGCTATTATAAAAGCAAAGGGGGGACTCAATTTGGAATGGGATGTTCAAAAACACATAGGAATGTGATTGTCAGGTGTCCATAAACTTTTGCTCATATAGTATATAAGTCCCCAAAAAATCCAGAACTATGTACAAAAAACAGTGAATTTAGGGGGAGAAATGATATCTTATTTCTGATACCAAGTCTTTAAACTTGGGAACAAATGGAGAAATGGCCAGACAGAGACACTATCGTAAGTGTTCATTTGTGAGCCTGCTGCAATATGACTTCTTAACCATATTCATAAATGAAAATGCAGATTCGCAGGTGTATGTTGAGGCAAACATGGTAAGAACGTGAATGGCCACTTTCTGCAGGAGAGGAACATTTGCTGCAGTAGCCATCTTTGTCCAGAAAGTTGGAGGGTCACTGCGAGCTTCTTGCAGAGCAAGGAGGCTCAGTCAGTGCTGTTTGGAGATGTGGAAGCGGGGGCGTGGTCGAGCGTCAGTTTGTGAATGGAGGGCGGAGCCAGGAAGAGTGAATGGTAAGGATCCCACACCTGTGCCAAATTTTGCTAACGAGTATTCTGTGTTTCAGTGAGCGGTGCCAAGGATAAAGAGGGGTGAGACGAGAGCCATGAGACACAGAGAGTTTAGCAGCACAGAGCTGTGTGTGTGTTTGCACAGTAAAATAAAACCACTGAAAAGTGTCAGAAAATAAAGGGTACCTTTTGAGTTGTCCCAAGCCTGCCTCCTGGTTTATTTTTGTGATACTATCCTCTGTGTTCTGTGGGTAGTTTTGTTCCAAATTTGTATGGTTGCTTCCATAGTGGTGCCTGCTGTTACCACTCTTGACAATTCTGAACACACCATCTTAACTTCTGATCATGATATTATCCTCCTTTTGCTGATTAGCTAAACAGCTTTTGACAAGCAGCACAAGCTATTAAACTGCCTGTCTCAGTTCTGTCTGTTGTCAGAAACTGTTTTACAGGCTCTGTGATTGGAAGAAATGAAAGGTGAGTGCACAAAGTTTCGTACTGATTGCGAGGAGAGGTTTTTTTTCACTCCAAGATTTTGTACCTGGTCCATAATAAAATGCATTTAGGTTCGGACCTGGACCAGAGTATTAAGTATTAACCACGCCCATAATTACTTAGCATATTGGTGAACTTGAAAATGAAAAGGCAAAGTGGGAAATGAAAAATAAATGCCCAGTAGTTGATCATTTGCATTTTCCTTTTCATTTTGGCACTAACAGTGTGTCCATGCTGAAATGGAATCTCATACTTGCACTTTACAACTGATTTTGGTTTTATTTATCGATTTTATGTTTTAATTTGCATTTTGTCAGGAATGTGCCTAATGTTATGACAAAGCAATGCTTTATCTTTTCATTTACAATGCTTTGTATTTTCATTTAAACTTTGGCACTCATTTTGCAGTCCATTAAGAAATTGAAAAGCCAAGGTGTAGTTTGGCTTTTCTTTTTCCTGTTAGCATTTTAATTTTAATTATGGTCACAAAATATTGATATGATGAAGAGAATGAAATGACAAAATTATTCAAATTTAATTTTTATTTTTTAATTTTGCTTACATGGAAAATTAAAAAGCAAATGGCATTATTTCATTTTCATTCTGGCGCCATCTTTGCCCACACATATTGGGAAAGAAATGGCAGATGGGGGTTTGCATTTTTGCATGTTATTTTTGGCACAAAATAGCTACCACCCATACAGTATTTACTACATGTCAGGCATGGAGATTCAATTTCTCTCGGAAACAAGCCAGTGTTGTTCAACTTCTCTTTTCAACTTAAGTTAGGCCAAGAAATGCCACTCATGATCAGTCACACAGTTGTAGGTACCTAGGCAAAACCACTTAGCCTAACATTTTGAAGCTGAACATGTGTCCCATCTGCACTTTCACTGATCTGTCACTAGGTGGCGAATGGGCATTAATGAATTTAATAGTGAGCTGTCAGAGGGCTGGAAGTGCACATCACTGCAGCATTTAATGTTCTTCCTCATTTCCTGCCAGTGAATTCGGTGCATTACAGAAGGACAACACTAAATGTATTGCCAAGTTTCCTAAAATATTGCTCTGCTGTATCAACTCTTAACAGCCTCTTTGTGCCGTGTCGTGACCTACTGTCATGACGCCTGATTAAACGTGCACTTGGACAAAAACAGCATGCTTGCTTTCCTCTGGATCCCTCTAGCGGCGTCGGCTCGCTTGTGCGCGAGGTGCTGAAGAGGCGCTGTGCGGCTCGAGCGTTTCCCCGGAGCGCAGTCTTTCACCTCCTCCATACTGCCTCCTTCCTCTGCACAGCTGCGCGCGCGCGCCCGTCCGTCTCCGCCCGACTGCCTTCAACAATAACACCGCTGCTTTCTGGTGAGTATGGAAATCTATATCAGCGCTTAGTATATGACTGAGGGTGAGGTACATTGCTGGGACTGGTAAGAAGCCATAAAAGGTGCGGAGACATATATACATATGTGATTATGTCTTGCTCAGGCACCCTAATATTAACAACAAATACATACACACACACACACACATATATATATATGTTGTCAATCTTAGGGTACCTGAGCAAGCTATAATCATTACTGACTGCATTCTCGCTGCATATTTAAAAACAAGGCTTGTCCGAGAGAGCAATGCATTTCTTATTTTCACTACAATTTCCTACAAACGTTTTATTTATGACCGAAAATATCATTACGTCTGATTAAAAAAGGATGCAGTCAGACAGACCAGAAGATTTTTTGTGTGTATTTACTTGGTAAATCCAGCAATCCTATCAGTGTAGCTTTGGCAGAATCTAAGCCTGACCATGCTGCCGAAATGATTCCTTTTCCAGGCTGGTGAAAAAGAGAAATAACTGGATAAAGATGGTTAAACTTGGGAGTAATCTACAGGACAAAGGGATTAAAGCAGTGACTGTTGAAGATGGATTTCAAACTGTTCCCCTTATCACGCCCTTGGATGTTAGTAATCTTCAGTACCAAGCGCCAGACAAGGTAAGGCACATTTGTGTCCTGACAGCCATCATCTTACATAAGCACTCATCAGATCTTCCAACATATCAGACTAATGGAGTCTTCACCCTGTCTCCTTCCAGCAAGATGATATTATTGGGGTCTGTCAAAGGCAGTCATCTTGACTGAGAAGTACAATTAAGTTGAACATTTTACGAATACATCCTGGTGATGTTCTCTGTATGATCTACAGACTTGAAAGGATTTCTGTTAAAATATTTTAGTGAAGCATATTGTCCACATTCCTTTCCATACCTTGCCCACATTCACATTTAAGGCTTGGCAGTGATGTTAATAGTTTTGCGTGTTGACATGCCTGATGGTGAGCTGCGACTCGTCCCATCCAGGGGACCCGTCCCTATGTATTCCGGCCTCACACAGAGTGTTCCCAGGATAGTCTAGAGATCCACCACAACACTAACCAGGATAAAGTTGTTACTGAAGACGAACGAATGATTGAGATGCCTTATGTGTTACTATTTATTTCATATTGATATCAAGATTGCAGGGAACACAGGTCAGCAAACAGGGTCAAGGATTTAAAGAGGTCAGATTGCTGACTCAAACCAAAAAAACAAACAAACAGACAAAAAAAAAGGAACGTTTTGAAGCCTATGCCAAATTGCACTTTGGTTCATTAGTGATTCTACTGAGAAAAGCACAATCAGGGCATGCACCTGCTAACTGAAGTGCCTTGTCACCCTCTCCACACATACACAGATATAACACAGCATTCTGTTATTCTGCACCATGAGTAATACACCCACTTAACCTTACAAAACCTCCACTCCCACTCCCACATATCTGCCATGGGATGTTCATGATCCTTTATGATTCATTATAGTTCTTGAGGAGAAACAGCCATTTTCATTATTTCTCAGCCATTTCTCACTTATTTTTTGTAGCTCTCAACATGTATGTTTTTAGATTTCTATTTTAACAAAAAGCAGTATGCAATGTGAAACATTTCCATAGCCTACCACGTCTTTAAAGAGATTTTTATTTTATTGAAAGGAATGAATGAATAAATGAATGTGGTTTTTAGACAGCATGCTGCATTAAGGGTCATTAGCATTGGTATTAACAAGGTACAGGTACAGAATGATTGGCACTCTTTAAAAAGAAAAAAAGATTCTAAAATAAACACAGTATTTAAAAAAATCTCACAATATGATTCAAATTCTATGCACAAATAATTGGAGAAACTACTGACCTTTGATCTAATGAAAAATCATTTTCATAAGAACTTCTGTTTTTAAAGAGCCTCTTTTTAAAATTTTTTTTTTCAAAAACGTGTGGAAGAATGATTGGAATCTTTAAATAATATTTAAGGAATTAATGAAAACCAATTGACATCCTTGAAAAAAAATCCTATTTTTATTCAAAAAAATCCTATTTTTATTCAAGTTGCTTTTAGCCCCCAGGAACTCATACATCCCGATAAGCTGTAGCTTATGACCATTTCCTGTTTCGCTGAGGTATAAATATTTGACCTCCTCAGTACAGGGAAAACCAAAGACAGTCTGTGATAGAATGGATTTTAGCCTACAATCAATCCCACCCCTGGAAAAGTTTTGAAATGCAGAACAAAATATGAAAAGTGTGGATATTCGGTTGTAAAATAAGACTCAAGATAACAAGATCTTAAATTCATTGTCTTTAGACATGCCCTTATTTCCTGCACCAACGCACCTTCCCAAATGTATATGTACAGAATATGTATATGTTTCTCTTTTTGTGATACAGTTTCTGTGATCCACCTTTAAAAAAAAACTGACTATAGAAAATTTGGAATGTTAATAATGTATTAAATAAAACATTTTGGAGAGAAAAAAATTTAAAACATGTCAGCATAAATCCATATGACATGAACTCAAAACAAAACATGAATGCAGTGCTCAGGGTGCTATGAACTGCACCAAGGAGGAGTATCTGTGACATGTTTGGTTTAATTTTATAGTTTGTCACGTCTCACATATATTAATATATTAATTAGCGAGCAAGGATAACAGATAAACTTCTTAGAATCAGAAGCATGCCCATATGTGGTAACGGTGATGAAACCATGCAAAATAAAGCGTGAGACAAATTCGCGCTTTACTACACCCAGACCCTTGCGGTTAAACATGTCGAGGGAAAGTAAAGACACTAGTCAGACACGAGTAATATCTTTTGTGTGATGTGAAGAGAAAACACTACAGCTCATAGCAAAAACGTTGGCAAAAAAACTAAAAGAGAATATGCTATGCATGGAAATGTGGTCCAGGATCTTTCTAGAGAATAGAATAGTTAGAATAGAATATAATAAAGAGAATAAATATTGTGTTACAGTAAAACTATATATAAAATATAAAAACAACATGCCCATATGTTTAAGGTCAAGCACCTGCTTTGTATGCGCAATTGAACTGTCAGATCTACGGTTTTAGGATTATGTGTGCACTGTCAGATACACTTAGGCTTTTAACGCTTCTGTAAACATGTATACAGACAACAAAGGAACCCTTCAGTCTTCCTGGATTTGAGGCATTTGTGTTTACAGACTGTGAACATTTTGTGAGAACAGACCAAATCAGTCTACAGTTAGTATAAGGGACACATTTAGAAGGCAACATAAGAGATGTGATTGGTTTTATATGCATGACTAAAGGCAGTCTAGGGGAAATAAATTAGGGCATTATTTGCCAAGGCAACTAGATTATTTCCAGGACACCAATTTAACCTCATTTCCTAAACCCATTGTAGCAAAACAATCATGAGATACAGAGTATGCTCACAGTGATGCTTATTTGAAATTTCTTGTGAACTTGGGATATCTTGTCTGATGGGCCTTGGATGGACTGGTAACCCAGCCACATGTGTATATAGTGGATGAAAAGTTTGAATAAGTAATTGTACCGTTAAAAGAGATGGCAAACATTAAGACCAACTGAATAAAATAATGTAAAATCAAAAGTAAAAGTAAATAATCTTCAAATAACTGTAATGTGCTTTCTATAAACATAAAACCTTTTACAACAGTTCTAGATAAAGAGCTAACCCCAGAGAGAAGCCCCCTCAACCAGCTGGTCTTAGAGCTGACTTTACAATCCAAAACATGTCCAGCCAATCCCCAGAACAAAACCCCAAATCAAATTATTAAAACACAAAAAGAAAAACATCTAAACCACTGGACTGAAGCAACAACTCAGCAAAGTAGATTAGAATGTTATCTGTCCCTAAACAGAGAATATAAATTGGCAAAATACCTGAGCACAGTGACCGACCCTAAACTAAGAAAAGTCCTGACCATGTACAGACTCAGTGATCACAACTTGCCATAGAGACGGACAGACACAGACACAGACAGACCTGGCTACTGAAGACAGGCTGTGCCCCCACTGCACACAAAATGAAGTGGAAACAGAACTGCACTTTTTGCCCTAATTATACACAAATTAGGGAAACATTTTCCTCCCACTTCACAACCCATGAAAAAGACTTCAATCTGATGCCAAACAAGAACAAACTCCCACATCTGCTAGGAGAAAGCTCAGCAAGCTCAATCCTGGCTGCCAGGTTTGTGTCACGACAAAAAGTGGAACTAGTGGAACAGGACCAGTGGAACAGGACCACCAACCACACAATAACATCAACACTGTGAACATGAATAAAATGCTCAGAAACATTTGGGTAATAAAACAAATAATTGTGTGTGTGTGTTATTGCTATTATTTTATCTAACTTTTTTTTTTTTTTTTTAAATTGTGTGTAAATGTGTATGTCTATAATTTAATGTTACTAGTGCTTTGGCAATGTAAAGTCTTTTACCATGCCAATAAAGCTACTTGAATCTGAATCTGAATCTAAAGATTACCATGTTATCCTTAGCAAATTGTTATTTTACCTCGACACAGTCCACTGCAACCTTTAGCAGTAGCTAACACTAGACATCTAGCCAACATTGGGTAACTTAACCGGATTTCTGAGTTTATTTGAGCGAAATAAATTCAACACAGTGTTTCATTAACATTGTGAATAAGGTTAATAATGTAATACCCGGATAATGTGTACCAGCAATGTTATGAGGAACAGACTGTTCTTATTACTGACTTGAAAGGAGCTCATCTTTTAAAAACAGGAGAATGCACAGATTTTCTGGAGTGGCACATCCCTACATAAGGCCCATTTGGAAGAGATGCTTATCATGGAGAGGCATTTCACAGTAGGGGCTGGGCACCCATCCGTTCCGTTCTATAGCCCAAGGTGATGGCATCCATCATCCACTGGGCCAGCCTCTACTTAGACATGGGAGCACCCTGTGTCTTTTTTCCATGACAAATGACCAGTTCGTCTGAGGATAAGATAGCTACTGTCTGGCCTAAATAATACCAGAAGCACAGCACAGCAATGAGTGCTCTTCAAGCTTGCCCTCACTGAAGACTGCAAGGTCCATTGACTGAGTCACAAAGTTGGGTAATATGACCTTGGGGAGAAATCCCTGCCCAAAGGCCACCACAGAGTCATCTGGCCACCAGTGTATGCAAGGCAAGCTGCTGCTAGAAGTGACTGCTAGCAAGAAGCCGGTTCAAAGACACACACTTCAAGTAAACTTCATGCATCGGCTCATAAGGATGGTCTTTAATTTAGCACAAGGTGGAGGTCCTATGCTGGGACCCAGCAGAGAGAGTCCTCAGCCTTGTGTTGCCCTGATGGCTGATATATCTGACCTTCACAATGTTGTCTCTGCATATCAGCACATGCCAACATTTGAGAACTGGCAAGAACTTCAGAGCCAGATGCACTACCCTTAATTGCAACTGGTTGAAATATTTTGACTTCACCCCAGGGGGGCATACGCCCCTAATACCTCTTTGGCACCACACCGCTCCCCAGTAAAGTGAGGGAGGCAATTGTGTGGTGATCACAAGTTCGCACGGGCTGAATGAAACAAGGCAGCGGCTCATGTCTGGCCCATGGGCGTTGATATATGTGCCTTAGAAGCTAATTGGCAAACTGCCTGTTATGTTTTTGGGGAGTGGGGAATTTGCATTTGAGCGCCCCATTGTAATCAACCAGGATGTCTATTCACACTCCCTTCTTAATTTTAGATTACTCTACCTATAGTTTACTTTTGGAAAATGCTGATGAAAAATGGGAGGCACAACATTGCACATTGAGAGGGAAAGGGGTATGCACTCCTGAGATTGATGGTGTGGAGTAGGGACTGGGAGAGAAAATGGGTTGGACTGCTGTAATTTAGAATAGCCAGGGGATGTTAAGCATTACCAATAGTTTTAAAAACAAGAGCAAGGTAAATGCAATGACAATGAGATTCAAAAATTATACTTACAGAAGTGCTTTGTAGTCTCTACCAAAAATGCTAGTTCACCTCATGCTAGTTCACAAGGTCAGGGACTAAGAGGACCATCAAGCTAAAAAAGTAATTTCATTTTTCATGATGATGAAAAATTAAAAGATTTTCTACAGTTTATTTTGTACATTTTATGTGTGTTATACTGTGTTTACCCACTTTTTGCGCAGGTGGTGGTAAAGACACGAACTGAATACCAGACGGAGCAGAAGAACAAGGCCAAGATGAAGGTGCCCAAGGTGGAGGAGTACACCATAAGCTTCACTGATGGGGTGTCAGAGAGACTGAAGGTATGGCTTAATTCTCTTAAAATCAGTTCTTAAATTGTTTATCCTTAAATACACAGCAGCACTGCTTGTCAACCCACGATTTGTGTATGCATTAGATTATGTATATGAATATCAAATCTACCATATCATGAACCTTGACATTTATAGAAGGAGTCTACGGTATCAGTGCTTTGTAATGGTCAGTAAGTTTTCAGCAAAGAGGACTTTTCTGGTTTCTCCGTAACTTCACAGTCTGTAATATCTTGTCTTAGTTGCTTAAAGAGTGAGAAAAAAGAGAGGCTTGTGAAGGAATGATTGTTTATAGCTGCTGTAACATGAGTGATGGAACTAACCTGTCTTGCGGATGTTCCACACAACATTAAATGTAACTATAAATCCAACATGCCATTCATTACTAAATAAAAAATTTTAATTGCAATAATCATTTTTTAAAAAATAAGGTTTTAAGAGTATGACTAAAAACATGAATAAAACACAAATAATAAATGAGTGCATTTAGCTTTGCATTTATCATGCACTACCTTCATCTGTTCTAATAATCAACAAAAATGAAATGTATATGGAAAACATAGGTTGCACAGTACCTAGAACGAATTAAATTAAATATAAATTAAATTTGGGTGGCACAGTGACTTAGTGGCTGGCATTGCTACCTCATAACTCCAGGGTCCCCAGTTCGATTCTGAGCTTGAGTTACTGTCCGTGAGGAGTATTGCATGTTCTTCCTCCTGTGTCCGCCTGGATTGGTTACATTACACTGTGTGCCCATCATGCCCTATGATGTACTGGTGATGCATTCGGGGTGAATTCCACCCCACTGTTGTTCCACCCTGACCAGGATAAAGCGGTTACTGAAAATGAATGAATGAAATGATCTTGTAAAACCCATATTAACATTACTTTTTGCTACATATTTCATAATTTCAGGAGGGCATTGTGCTTAGGCTGCCTACATAAGCATTTTGCACTTCACTCACTGCAAGGCTGGGTGCACAAGTACAGATGATGAGAATTTCCTGCTTTGCTCACTACAAAGTTACAGATGATGAGAATTTCCTGCTTTGCTCACTACAAAGTTGGAAAGATTGCTACATCATTGACTCGTGCTCTCTGTAGGTTAGCAAGTTTATGCAGTTTATTGTAGTTTATTTAGATGCAACATATCATTTAGTTACAGACACAATGTCTGTAGCAATATTTTTAGTTTCCCCAAAGTCAAAGTAAATGTTTAAATGTGTACTTGGTAACTTAAAGTGCTGCAAACAAAATGGTGAGAATCTGTTCCTATTTCATGTCTGTACAAAGTGAATCACATCATGATTTGTTCATCTCATACGGCAGTTTACTGTATTTTATTTGTTTTCACTCCCTTAATTTTAGTGGCTTGAACTTGTGCACCATGAATTATTATTGATTTATATGGGGAAATGTATGTTCTGTCTACAATCTTAGAAAAAAAAAGGGTTCTTCAGGGGTTCTAAGGGTTCTTAGCTTCCAAAAAGGGTTCTACTCGTCTGTGAGGCACACCACAGGCCTACAGACAGTGTTACAGCTGGGGAATCGTAAGTTCTTAAGTCATTAAGAAATTTGTCATGCTGTCCTTCATGCACTGGTTATGTTTGGTTCAATAACTTACTTGTATATGCACACCAGACATAAGCCACATTC
The DNA here is from genome assembly GCA_022758105.1 of Pangasianodon gigas. Taxonomy (NCBI): domain Eukaryota; kingdom Metazoa; phylum Chordata; class Actinopteri; order Siluriformes; family Pangasiidae; genus Pangasianodon; species Pangasianodon gigas. The sequence goes on along the minus strand of CM040468.1, from coordinate 13,342,903 downwards.
CCTCAGCCCGGGCCAGGCAAAATCTATCAACCTTGGTCCCGCTTGAGATGTCCTTAACCAGGCCTAACCTGGAGTACCCTGCATGCACTGCATTGCTCTACGCACTGCATAATATTTTCACAGCTCTAACACACCCAGTTCAACCCAAATCAGGTTGGCTCTTGTCTTGTGTCAAGTATAATAGATCAGGAAAAGCACTAAAATACCGTATGTAGGACACAGCTACTACAGGACTGGTATTGAAAAGCACTGATATATTGTATTGAGTACTGAGATTTATACAGCCTCTATTGATTTGCTGTTGATCTTTGTGCGCTCTGGACTGAAATATTTGAGTCTGTTTTGGTTCAGTGTATGTACCAGGGAGACGCTGGCAGCACTGACGTCCCAGGTTTAATTAATTCAAAAATTTAGTAGGACGTTTTGCTTCAGTGGTGAAGGTCACTGTAGTAACTGATAAAGGGGAAGGCAAATTATATAGTACAAACACAAAGCTCCCTGTCTGTCTTAAGAGGGGATGTGACTGAGATGTGGAACAAAGCTCTCCACAACAGTACTTGTGAGGCTTAACTCTCTCTGTATTGTTGCAAATTACAAAAAACAAGAACCATATGTCCCTGATATTCCAAGCATATTTTCTCTGTAACTCATACACTTCATGGAGGCATTTTTTTGAAATGCAGAATATTCAGACTAATACGTTTTCCCTCCTTTGTTTATCATTTTCCATCAAATGAGTCAACTGAGCTGCAGGTCTGGAATTTCTCTGACTCTTGTTGTGGGCTGATTTTCTGTGTTGATATTTAGAATACAAAACGTCATTTAGAATACAAAAAGCGAACTAATCGCTCAGCTCTGTTGCTTGGAGGCTCCCAGTGGAACTCGGCCGTATTCCCTGCTGTTGCTCCACCAGCAGTTGGAGGAAGAATGTTCCCCCTCATTAAATGTTCAAAACAAAGAAAAGCAGAGGTCTCTTGGTATCTGGTGTAGCCAAGCAGAACATATTAACACATCATACTAAAATAAATAAGGAAATAAGACAACATAATTGAGAAAGGAAGATCTGGGCCTTCATCATGGCTTGGATACATGAGCTGACCATCACTTTGTTGTTTGGTGAATACAGTGAATGGGGACATAAACCGTTTAATAAGTAATATCAATTCTCTCTCTGCACCCAAAACTGATATTGATTAATTTTTACCTTGCAATAAAATTTTCATTGATACTGACATATTTCAAAAGTACATTTGAACCTGCATTGAGCCTTACAATAATACATATATGTAATTGGTAGCTTCAAGGCATATGTTCTCTATTCCTCTCTCTTCCATACATCTAAGCATAGATTATACATATATTTTGCATTTTCCTGTACAATGCAAAATATATGTATAATCTATGTATGTTTAATGCTAACACAGAGCTGCACAATCTCAGGCTCAGACATGCATCTCCTGGCTTGATTGATGAATGGCATGCAGTTGGTAAGCATGAAAGAGGAAAGTGAAATGAAAACAGAGAGGTACTGATAGAGAGATAGGACACTGAGCCAGCACTGCTCCCTGTCAGTTGACGTCTCTCTGAGAGCTGACTGCGTACAGTGCTCAGCATAAATGAGTGCACCCCCTTTAAAAAGTACGAATTTAATCAGTAGCTCAATGAACAAAAGAACAATTTCCAAAGTTTTCACAAGGCTGAGTTTTATTGAACACTTATTTAACTCCATAACATGAAATTAAGGTTAATAATCTAACTTAGATCACAAAATCTTCAGTTTTACTCAAATTGGTTGAAGCAAAAATGAATACACCCCGCAACA
>CM040468.1:13288927-13340981 GCA_022758105.1 Pangasianodon gigas | reverse complement strand
CATTGCTGACAGCATGAAATGGGAAGGGCTTTTCTTTGTTAAGTAATGCCCTTTTATAGTCACCTGTCTGCTGGACACCTCTTAAATGAATCATTAGACTCACCTGTGGTTGAATGCCTGTTAAGTAGAATTTTGTAGTCTTAAGTGTGGCTTTTCTCCTAAGACTATAATTGGGGTGTACTCATTTTTGCAACATGGGGTTGAATGAATTTGTTAGGAAAATCACTTTTTTGTGTGTGAAAATTAACAAATCTTGTTTGCAATCAATGGCCCACATTTGTAGGAGTATTTTGTAGTATAGTATCTCATAGAAAATGTTGATTCTGAAAGGAAACTAAAAGTTTTCTGACAAATGTAGTGGGGTGTACTCATTTATGCTGAGCACTGTAGTTACTGAGATCCTCACACACCACCTGGACCTGAAGGCTTTTATTTAGCCTCCTATTTATTGGGTGTGGAGAAAAAAATGAGAGAGACAGGGGGAGTGATAAAGAGAGCAACAGTGAAAAAAGAAGACAGGCTGTTAATAACAAGCTTTGGGAAGAGAGCTTGAGCCAATCAGATAGTAAAAAGTCACTCTCAATTGGCAGCTAGACTTTGAGAGTGTGAGTAATATTTACGGTCTGTGTGTAAACTGTGTACATTTCATTACAGACATGACTTTGATGTACTATCATATTTTTAGAGGCACATCCCATACCTTACTTGCAACTCAATCAGTTACATTTTGCTGATTCATTATTTTAAATAATATTTGTCAAAATATATGCATGAATTCTGGTTTTAAATTAACATCATAATTCCCTTTGCTAAGGAAAATAAATATTTGTTCTGCACCACATATTTTACACCTACACTACTAATCCCTCTTACACACACTCTTGTATTGTACCAGTTGGCATTGCTCAGGTTTCATTCACAGTAGGACATGATGCGGATTTAGTCGTATCGAAGGATGTGAAGATAAAAACATCATGTATTGCAGTCCTCCCTAAGCCAGTTTGTTACGCTGAGGTCAGTGAGGATCTTAGCCTGCTCCCAGAGCCTCTTCATTTCCCTATAACTCATCCTGTCATTGACATAAATGAGACAGACATTCAGGACAGCTCTTTAAAACAGGCCTACAAAACTCCCACTCAAAGACACAAACTTCTCTAATTGTGCTCTGTCAATCTTTTCTCCCAGGCATGCAATATTTTGTGACCAGTCATCCACCCAGACCTATGAAATAGTCAATCATTTGAGTAGTGTCTTAGGTCTTAGTGTCTTAAATCCACATTAATCCAGACAAATTTGAAAAGCACATTTTTTTCTCCACCTTTTGGCCTTCTGTCTACACTGAAACAGCATTTTTGTCCAGCGAAAAAACAGAGCTTTTTGAAAACACTCTCCCAAGTGGATAAATTTGAAAATGCCATTTTTGCTTTGGAGATATTCAAAAACAATGACGTATTTTTAGTCATGTGACACAATCATGTGACCCATTCAGCTCCAAACAAACAAGATGGTGGACGATGTTGTAGTGTAGTTGTTGTGTCTGCTATCCAGTTTGATAGCGTTGTTAAAGATTACTGTCACTTTGTACAACCTTCAGATTGCATTTTTTCAAAGAGGACGGAATGTTCACTCGCAATCGCAATTGTGACCATACGAGGACAAGTGCGTTTCAGACCGTACACGGAATGGCGATTTTGGGTGAGACCTGGATGCACCAGTGCATGGTGGGACAATTTTGTACATGAAATTATCGTGCCCGAGGAGTGGTATGTCTAGCGACTCTCTATATCATCTGAATGAACTTGTACAACCTCATATTCAAGGCCAGACAACACGACTGAGACCACCGGTGGATGTTGTTACGAAGGTTGTATGTACTTGAGCAGTGAAGGTAGATTCTGAAAAATGGCGAATGTGTTTGGATTAGCCCGACAAACTGTGTCTAAAATAATCAGAGAAGGGCTATTACATTTCACCTGGATCCCATGTATGTTTCACTGCCATTCACGGAACCAGAAGTACAGAGCCTTGTCAAAAAGTTTTACAAAACACACGGAATACTAAAATGTCTTGGGGCTATAGACTGTATGCATATTGAAATAAAATGGCTTGCAGTAAACTCCACTGATTACGTTAATAGAAATGGCAAATTCTCCTTGAACATACAGGCTACCTGTGATCACAAGTGTGTATCCATGGACGTTGTCATTAAGTGGCCTGGCAGCGTTCACGATGCATGCATATTTGCAAATTCAAAAATCAGTGGCTACTTGAGAGACGGAAAGATCCCTTTTTGCCAAAGAGTAGTTGTGACGGGCGAAGATCCCGTTCCTGTCTTTTGACTGGGAGACCCAGTGTACCCCCTGCTGCCCTATGTTATGAAAGAGTATGCGAGTGGTGGAGCTACTACTGAGGAACAGTAGTTTGGTTTGTCACTGTGACAGAATGGTGATTAACTGCTCCGGGCCTGCCTTTGGGTGTTTAAAAGCACAGTTTGGAGCATTGCAGAGGGCAGTCTGGATGATCTTGCATTTGTTATCAGTGCCTGTTTTGTCTTGCATAACACTCGTGAAGCTACAGAGAAATCATTCCAGAGCATAATGTATTTTGTTTATAACATATTTCACATTTGTTTCGCAAAGAGTTTCAAACCTTTTTCAATGTCAAGAAAAGCACCAGGGAAAAAAAACAATACAGTGAACATTACCAAAAACTCATGCGCTTGTAGGAATTGCTGACATGAATTTACATAAGTAATTCAAACTGAAATGAGTACACAAAACAAGTAAACTTTAAATGTCTGTCATCTGAGAAGAGACATTTGAGAAAACACAGCAGTACCATAAAAGTCCATCAATAAATTTATTTAACAATAATAACACATAAAGGGCACACATTGTGCTCTTGTAACCATGGCTACCTTAAATTTGAAAAAGCCGTTACAATTGAACCAAGAGTTGCAACACAAATTAAACAAGGTCCTTTAACAAGAACTACAAAAAGAAACTTTTAAGTATTAAACATTAGACATGACAGACTGAAAAATTACACTGTTAGTTAAAGTGTATGTCATCAGAGGAAAGACATCCTGTGTTAGAAAATTGAGCAGCATCTTGATGGTGCTGTGGGGTTGATGTGGTCACCACAGGAGGAGGAGTTGAGGCACCAACAGGCCTGAGTGAGTTGTGACCATATGGGTAAGCATGATGCTGATGGCGTGAGGTGTAATGTGCCGGCTGTAGTGGTGCAACATATGGAATCTAGGCCATTACCTGTCTCATAAGTGCAAATCCCTCTGCAACTGAATTTGTAAGTTTTTCAGTGTTGGAAATCAGCCTGCCTATGTTCTCTGAAAAGTCTTTGTTTGCAGCCTCCATCCTCTCAAATGTTTGCCTCTTCAGCTTGAGATCCTCCTGAGCAAGCACAATTAATTGCCCATCATTTGACAGTTTTTGTTTCAGCTTTGCTTGCCTGTAGGTCGACAGCATTGTGTTCAGCCTGTCTCTCGTGTGTTCTGGATCACGGTAGACATCCTCTCTGTGTCCGAGCCCGGACATGAAGTGGTAGCAGCAGCAGGGGAAGAAGCAGAACTATAGAGCGAAGGGAAATGACTATCTCTACTGACCGACTGTGGATCATCGTCGTTGTTGATAACGATGGTTTTGATGACAGAATTAATCTTGGTGACGGACGGAGATCCACCCCAAATCTGCTCACAGAGTTCGAAGTACAGCAACACTACTCTACCATGCATGCTTCTCTTTCCGGAGTCCACCGCGTGGCTGTACTTAAGCCTAATAATCTTCAATTTTGTTGTTATTATTACTTTTGTGAGATCATTCTTATTGTCGGGATAAGCCGCGTCAGCAGAAGGATAGTGCTCCTTGAACCAGTGCAATATTTCACCATATTTGTTTTGGCATGATTCCCAGTCTACATTTTCACCTGCCTTTGCAACTTTACAGTCTTGGGTTACCCGCAGCAACAGCTCCAACTCTTCATCTGTCAATTTAAAAACTCAGTGCTTTTCCTCGACAATGCCGCATCAATTCAAAGAGACGGTAAGTAAATAAACGCCTGACGGAAATGATGCAGGCCAAAGCTTCTTACGTTTTTACGCATGCACAATATAGGGATGTAAGCACTTTCAGACATTTCAGTGTGAACGAGTAATTTTTGGAAAACATTTGAAAACGCCAGTGTAGACGGAGAGCTTTTTAAAACAAAAATGCAGTTTTCAGATCTTTCTGGATTAATGTGGACATAGCCTAAGATAAACACTTGCCTTCTCCTTTGGCACTATTCAGTTATGCCATGTTAGAGTTGTGCTCTATTGCCAGCACACGAAGCTCAACATTGACTGGTTTTGACGTATACAGTGTGTTTAAAAGTATTCACACCCCTTCCATTTTTGCACACTTTATTGTGTTATTGATTTAATTTAAATGGCTCTACACACAATAACCCCTAAAGACAAAACAAAAACAAGTTTGTTGGAAATTTTTTGCAAATTTATTCAAAATAAAAAACTGAAATGTCTCATTTAGATAAGTATTCAGACCCTTTATTCAGTATCTTGTAAAAGCACCGATTGTCATGCTGAAAGATGAACCTTCATCCAAGTCTGAGGTTGTGTGCACTCTGTTTTTGCTTTCCAAAAATGTTTTTGTTTTGTCATTATGCATTATTGTGTAAAGATTGCTGGCAACAACTTTACTCCATTTTAAATTAAATCTATAACGCAAAGTATACAGAAACTGAAGGGGTCTGAATATATTCCAAACCCACTGTAGTTCTTCCCTGAACCAACAAAATTTTGTCATGCACTAACCCCAGACACTGGTGGTGACTTTTACTGAATTATTGATCTTGTTAAATGATTGTGACTGTGACCTACAGAATATTGGCAAACTGGATGTCCATCAGCAAAGTCACTCAGTAACCCCACATAGCATATAAACATTGTATTGATTATTCAGTATGGAAAGAAAACTCAAAAATGGATTATGAAAGTGGACAAAACAAAGTTGTTCTTTTTTTGAAGACAGAAAAGATGAATATGGGAATTTTTACATGCAATACAGATTTTTGGATAAACCATTTTGCCATGAAACGTACAGCTTTGTGTCATACCAACTGATCTGTAGTGGCTAGTTTTGGTCAGGTAAATTGCTAACCTTATGTTGGCTAATAAAATGGCCAGTGAAAACGTGATGAAAAAGGACAGACCAAAAGGACATTACCATTACTGTTTCTCCCTCATGTTAGTCCTTTATATCTGAGTGCTTTGGGAGCAATTAGTGCTACAGAACAGTTTTCCCTGCTCTCTTTCTCTGTCTGTCTCTCTCTCTCTCTCTCTCTCTCCCCTCCCTCCCTCAGTGTTGAGTGTACACCGTTAGCATGACTAATAGTGAGGATGCCCAGTGGATTGTCTGTGTGGGAGAGACTGCCCTGGAGAGCTGGTCTTGTTATTCTGTTTCTGGATAAAGCCCCACAGAAGCTTTTAAACTGGCTGGCAGTTCAGTGCTGCAGCCAAAAAATTTCTTTGCTTTACTTCACCCATCCTAAACGCCAGGAGTGGTGAGAATCACTTGGATACCGTCTTGTATTCGTGCGCATATATGCTGAGACCTTCAACAAAGTCAAAAAGTGAGGTATTATGCAGTATTTGCAATAAATAGTGCTGTCATACAGCCATGTTCCCTTTAATTCTTCTCGCCTGTACATTTCAGACCACATGTACACCATAATGGAGTTATCCACTTAGCTAGTTGTGAATACTGTCAGAGGTACAAGTAACTTGTCCTCCAAAGCTGGCGATAACCTCCTCTCTGACTAAGGAATATTTTTATAAATTCAAAGTAGCTGCCTGTCTAATAGTTACCTTTTTTAAATAACTATTTTTATTAGCAATCATATTTAAACAGTCATATATTAGACCCTGACACGTTGATAAGGCCCAGTTGAATTTGGTTACTAAAGATCTGAAAACACCTGAAACACATTTCCAAATAAAACACATATGCTTTTAAGGGGTTAAACCACCTGGAAATTATTTATTTATTTATTATTAATAAATAAATAAATAAATAAATAAATAAATAAATAAATATTTCCAGGTGGTTTAACCCCTTACCTCTCCAGCTAATTTTTCAGTTATTAAGCTTGAAGCATATTAAGTACCTACTATGAATTATTCTGTAACTAGTGTGAAACTAATACAAAAATGTCAAGAGTGAGGAATTTATGTCTGGACCCGCCAGGGAGTTTAAGGGGGTAAACAGGTTCTGTATCTTTGATAAAGCAGGGAACAACACTTAGCAGAGTAATATCGAATCACACAGTCACCTTATTAGCAATGTGGATTCTTCTTGTTTGCATTTGCTCAGGTTCAAAAGTCATTAACAAGCAGCGATTCATGTTGTTCTTGGTGCTTAATTACTTATTAATATGGTTATTGCAAATATTGCGAATGAGACCCTCAGTGGGCATATTGCATTTTTGCTGGGTTATCTTTTAAACAGTCATGGCCTGTTACATACTGTTTATTATGACTGTGTAAGATTAGATTCTACTAACAATATCTTGCATCCTCAAAAAATGGCCAGAGCTAAATTCAAGATTTGTAGAAATATACTCCATAATTTATTAACTGTCTTTTTTCAGCAGCTCTTAATAGTTTTTAGAACCATTTAGATTGGATCTAGATTTAAAAAAAAAAAAAAAAATTAAATAATTTCTAACCTTTCTCAATTCACTAAATCTTTAACAATAAACATTCGGTTAGAGTCTCAAATTTTAGAGCATTTTAAATGAGATCATTTAAACAAAAACATTTGGCATATTCCACAGAAATTACGTACATTTGAGACGTACATTTCAGTGGACAGAAAACAGTCCCACAGTCTTGAAAACAATGCTTTCACGAACACTGAATGACATCAGAAATTTAACCCATAACCACCTTGTTGCTATTATCTGGGAAGGATTTTGGATTTTCAGGTAATCCAGGCTTAAGGAACCCCACTGTCTCTGATGGAGTAGTAACGCTCAAAATTTTACATTGTGTGAGCCACTTTTATTATAATTCGGAAGTGACCCCATCATAGAAAAGCATGTGCACTAGGGATCAAACGATGTGACCTTGACCTTTTTCTCAACCTTTGACCTTTGACCTTGATCTCAACAGCTGCAAGCGAGTAATTTGCATGATCTTTTCTGAAAATTAGTTTAAAAATATTCTGTCTACTGAAATAACGATTACAAATAAAGTATGCATCATTCAAGAAGAGAAATATGTAATCTACACATTCTTTGTGGTGAAATAAGCGTTGAAATGAGGGAAAAAACGGCCCTGGACTGCTTTTGTAGATGAATTGAAGAACTGCTGTGTACACACAAGGAATCATGGGATTTCCTGTCGGAACGTTACCAATAGACCGAATTCTTCTATCCGAGCATTACGAAAGGACCGATTTTAAAAGAAAAAAAATTAAAGCCTTTATTGACCAGATTGGGCCAGGTCTGAAATTTTATGTACACATTCCTTTTAGTGAAAAAAACCAAGTAAAACAGAAATAATAGATTGCTTTGAGATTTCATCAGACAGAATAGATGGGAATATGCCGCTTGCATTGTAAATGTATTGTACATCACAATTTAGATATATTGTTTATTTGTTTATTATTTCCATCTCTTTTCAGAAGTTTATTAAATATGACCCCAGATATTTTCAGATCATTTTCTGTTGACCAAACTTTGTGGATAAACTCTACCTGAGATTTCTCTATACCTCACAGATGTGCAAGTTCTGGGGAAAAAGTAGTATAAACAGCATTATTCTTTAAACAATGACACTTCAAGCCGCAATGACAGTAATGGTCAAATCTTATATCAGAACATTTGAATAGAAAATGTGACTCAGTGAATTCAGACCCTTTGGTCTATAATGATAGAGGAGGTTATAATGATGGAGGAGATAAATAGTCAAAGTAGCAAAATGCTACAGCATTGTCGTTTTACAAAAGCTAATGCATAGAGAATAGAAGCATCTAAGACCGTAAGACCACCTGCAACATTATATATATATTATACAGATTCCAAATATAAAATTATATAAATATACATTTCTGACACTTGCTTCTTTACAGTACAAATTAACACGATTCAATGTCTTTCAATGTCTATGCAAATATAATTATGTTTACCAAATATATACACCCTAATATTTTCATTATTAGCCTGATTTGTGAAGAGACTGATTTTGTTATGCATTCCACCAAATTTTTTAATCTGTTTTGTGAATAAGTGTAATGTATTAATGACCCTGAATACACAATGGAAGTTGAGCTGCAGAGTGAATCTGGCTCAGGGATTATGGTTCTCCGTATCTGGATTATACTGAGCAGCAACATGAAAAACATCAGTAATTGAGCAACAGCAAAAACAGCCTTGGAGCTGAACACTAGGGCGCTGTAATGATGATCAGAGATGGGAAGGAAAAATTAATGTGGTAAAAACCACATTGTTTTCCTGAAAGCAAATGTTCTGATAGACACACAGTGGTGTTTGAGCTGAAATTACCTCATTTAACGCTGACACAGATTTTGAGTCATCCAGGTGGATTTGGCTGTGCATAATGTTGACTTCACTCTCTGGTGTGAATAGGGCTTCAAAGTAAGCCTAGCATGAATCATTTTCAAGTAAGAGTAATACCTGGAGACTGTCACATGTATTTTAACTGCTTTTGGAGCCTATTACAGGATTTACTTTCATATACCAAGTACTTCATTGGCAAATTAGGTCATCTGGCATGGGTTGTTTGTAGCCCATAGACCATGAAAGGTACCTTTCATCAGCGCTTGATGGTACCTTTGATCAAAGAGTCTTGATTGAATATCCACATAAACATTACTTTGCTGTATCTCCACATAACTTTTTTTTTTTGGTTGTATGTGTTTGGTTATCATATAGATCATGTATCATAAGGTAAACTCATGAATTACAGTCTAACAACACCAAATATTACCTAAATATAATATTTAACTACACTGTGCAGCATACATTATAAGCTGTGATTATAGTTGGCATATAACCTACGTCGGTGACTTAAATCTAAAAATTACATAAATGTTTACGTGGGGAAGTTACATGTATTCAGATTTTGTCTAAGCACCTGCTTAAATATATTTTTCTGGATGTGCCTTACGGATTATGCAAATCACCAACATGTAGTACATGCCTGATTTTTCTTGAGTAGACAGGGTTTTCAGTAACATCTACACCACTGCCTCTAAACACAAGCAATTGTCTTTTAACCCTGAAAAAATAATCAGGGATAGAAAATGAAAAAAATTATATTTTTGCTTTGTTGTCAAATAATACAATAACAAAATAAAAAAATGAAGATATATGAATGGCAAGTATTGAAATAAGCATCTAATATGAGTCTAGTATTATGTCAGTATATTACTGCATGAATAGTCCTAGTTGTAATTATCATATTAATCATTGCAAATTTGGGTAAACTTAACAATATGGCTTCCACCCTCATTATTAGGAAGGTTAAAATAGCACTTGATCAAGTATGCAAGTATGCATGGTTTGAAGGATAAGCTGACCAAGCACTCTTCTGCTATTCTTACAGCTTACTTTAAGTTAATTCATAATTTTATCTATAAAAAATAAAGATAAGCAATGTGTTTAATTAAAATGCTGTCTTCTCCAATCTCCTCCATGCACGCCATTGATTTTAAAGGGATAATACAATTAATTAATTAATTAATAGTGTCATATTTATGTATTTAATATTGGCCTCAAATGGCATTGTTTTTTAAAAAATATATTTACAGGCTAAAATACATAAAATTAAAGTATGATGTACAGTATGTGTTTACATTAAACTGTCAGACAGTGGCACTGCACTTAATATTGCTCCTCACTCCAGGCAATATCAGACAAGAATAATTAGTTTAAGTACAATGTAATCATGGACTCTTATAATCATCTGAAGGCAGTGCCACATAATCTTTTCGAACAAAAGCATTGTTCTGTGTCCTGGATTAACAAATACAATTGAATTTTTTATCCTGCTTTGCAGCTAACTTTTTATTTACTGTTTTGATTAGTATACTTACTTGCGTTTGTAGGTGACAGAAGTGAATGAGCACCTAAATAGATGAGTGAGTCCAAGTCAGCAGTTTACTGGCTCTTGCTTTTCTTTGTGAATTTGTTGGCTTTAACATGTCGTCACAAAAACAGGAAGTCAAATGAAAATCAATTAAAAATTATTTTATTTAATTTGATCATTAATTCTTTAAGAGTTGTGTTCAAAGTTCCAAAATTTAATTTTTGAAATGTCATATGTGATGTTACAGTCCCCTCCGAAGTATTGGAATGGCAAAGCCAATTTTTTTGTTTTTGAACTTGTGACTGACAGGTGTTTCCTGATGCTGGGTGTGCCCTGTTAGATTGATTGTTTAAACAATTAATAGTTCTGAATGGCTACTCTTGGTTTGAGCCCTGGGTTTTGCATGTTAAGACTGCATTTGTTGTTAAAAAGGATAAACCAACATGAAGACCAGAGAGCTGTCTATGGGAGTAAAGGATGCCATTTTGAAGCTGAGAAAAGAGGGAAAAAACAAATAACCAAAACACCAATTTGGAATTTCCTGAAAAAGAAAGAAACTACTGGTGTACTAACAACCAGACATTGAACAGGTTGGCCAAGGAAAACAACAGCAGTTGATGACATTGTGAGAGCTATGAAGAAATACCCAAAAACAACAGTCAGTCATTACCAACAACCTCCACAGGGCAGGGGTGAAGGTATCACAATCCACTGTTTGAAGAAGACTTTGAGAGCAGAAATATCGAGGTCATACCACAAGATGCAAACCACTCATCAGCAGTAAGAATCCGAAGGCCAGATTGGAATTCACAAAGAAATACAGAGATGAGCCAGAAAATTTTTGGAACCAAGATTAACCTCTACCAAAGTGATGGAAAGGCCAAAGTGTGGAGAAAGAAAGGATCTGCTCATTATCCAAAACATACAAGCTCATCAGTCAAGCACAGTGGAGGTAGTGTCCTGGCTTGAGCTTGCATGGCTGCGTAACTCATGATGGTAGCAGCAGAATGAATTCGAAATCTACAGAAACATTCTGACTGCTAGTCTGCAGAGAAATGCATCCAGTCTAATTGGGAGGAATGTCAGCATGCAGCAAGACAATGACCCAAAACACACTGGCAACACAACTAAGAACTTCATCAGGGAGAAAAAAGTGGAAGGTTTTCGACTGGCCAATCAATCACCAGACCTTAACCCAATTGAGCAGCATTTCACCTCCTGAAGAGGAGACTGAAGGAAGAAACCCCCCAAAACAAACAACAACTGAAAGAAGCTGCAGTACAAGCCTGGAAAAGCATCACAAAAGGAAAACAGTTTGATGATGTCAGTGGGTTGCCAGCTTGATGCAGTTATTGAAAGTAAGGGATATGCAACCAAATATTAAGTATAATTTACTTTAATTTACTTTAAGACGATCTGTTCCTATACATTTGGTCACCTAAAAATTGCATGGTCTGAAACCAAAGGTGCCATGTTCTAAGTTGTTTAATACATCTAGATGTAAATATCAGGAAATGAAAGCTGAAATTCTGATCAGTCATCTTATATTCATCTTTTGATCTCAAACCCAGATATCTTTAGTGTATAGCGAAAACACACAAACAAAAAAAATTGACCTTGCTGTTCCAATACTTTTGGAGGGGGCTGTGTTTAATTTAAAATGGATTAGATGAGATTTTTTGGCCATCAAGCTACACAAAGTAACCCATAATGATAATGTGAAAATATGTTTATAGAAAATTTTATTTAAAACTCAAAAACAAATTTATTAAAAATCAAAAACTGAAAACTTTCTTTTTTATACAAGTACAAAGACCCTTTATTCAGGGGAAGAACCTTTGGCAGCAACTACACATTTGTATTCTTGGGTAAGTCTCTACAAGGTTAGCTCACCTGCATTTGGGCAGTTTCTCCCCTTCTTCGTGGTAGATTCTGTCAAGTTCAGATCAGATTGGATGCGATGCATCTGGCAACTGCCATCTTCAGGTCTCTATATCGGAGTTCAAATCTGGGCTTTTACTGGGCCATTAAAGGACATTCAGAGACTTGCCCCGAAGCCACCCCAGCATTGTCTTGGCTGTATGCTTCAGGTCTTTGCTGAGAGGTGAACCTTTGCCCCAGTTTGAGGTTGTGTGCACTCTGTAGCGGGTTTTCTTCAAGGACATCTCTGTATTTGCTTCTGTCTAGCCATTTGACCATAAAGGCCTGATTGACAGAGCATTTCTGAGATGGTTGTCCTTCCAGCAGGTTCTCTCATCTCTTCTGGACTACTGAAGCTCTACATGCAGGTGTATCCCTTTCTAAATCATGTTTAATCAATTGAATTTACCACAGGTGGACCCCAGGCAAGATCTAGAGACATCTTAAGATAATCAAAGCAAACAGGATGCACCTGAGCTCAATTTGGAGTGCCTTAGCCAAATGAGATATTTCTATTTTTAATCTTTTTCTAAATTTGGAGGAAAAAACATTTTTGCTTTGTCACACTGGATTGCTGGCCAAAAAGTCAGTTCAATCCATTTTAATTACATATACAATACAATCAACTGTGCAAAAAAATGCAGGGGTCTGAATATATTCTGAACCCACTGTATGTCTGTTGCTTCATTAGTAACATACAAGTTGAGGAAAGTTGAGTCTGACTTTACATTCTGCTGTGTGACTTCCCCAGATGTGAGACATGGTCACACACAACATATCAGGGTGATCTGTAGTCAACCCCCCACAGGATGAGATTCCAGTGATCACTTTGTTCATTGATCACATTTGATCTACCCCAGCTACCTGTCATAAATAACTCATAGCTATAACACTACTAACCTGGTTCTTTTTAGACATCGTGATCAATGACAATAAAATATCTTCAACATACGTTCACAAGTATAAAAAGTTTGCAACTCCTTTTAGTTCTGAGAGATATATCTCCTGCATACTGCATAAGAGACACTACCACCCAATATCTTGCACCATTATGAAGACTATTGCCTCATCTGCGGTCAGACAAAAAAACTTCACTTTCTTTCCCCTCACAAATTATGCTGTCATGAACCATCTCGTCTGAGTATTCATGAACTTCATTTGAATTCTACTGTTGGTGTATTTTGTGTTGCCAGTTGAATTCATTTGCTTTTATATATGAGGGTTGTATTTTTTCCAGTTTCTTCTAAAATGTCTAAGATTGCCTTTATTGTTGGATCCATCTGATTCTCTGTGTCCTCTCTGGAATATGTTCTGGGTAGCACGTAGAGGTAGCAAGAGGACCTCTGATATTGTTTTATGTATGCCTGATTCACTTTTATTCACCTTTCCCTTTCTTTGTTTACTGTTTCTATCATTGTTGAGTCTCTCTCAGTATTAATCTGTTGCTGCTTTCATAGAAATATGGCACTTTGATGGTGTTCTGATTTTGCATGGTCTTTAAAGCCACCACTATAACACAATGCTATAACACAATACAGTTTTTAATTCTGACAAACCTGTTTTTAATTCTGTTGCTGGAGCTCTAGGGACTGAAAAATGTCTACAGGTGTAACAAGCAGAATCTGTTCTTGTTCCAGGATACAATGTGTCCATGCTGCATCTTGGGATATGACCCCCAATTAGGCTGGGTAGTTGCATCAGCTCTAGACCAGTAAATATCTGAAAAGAAGCATAATAGACATGTTTATCACTCCTTAAGATGATACGTTTATATACATACTGAAAACACACACACACAAATGATAAGTGATGCTCGCTAACACCCCAAAAAACCCAAAGTTGTCAGAAATACATACAACTTGGTCCAGAGGGACCAGGGTCACAAGTAGGTTTGTAACGACGTTTGTAATGAAGAGATTTTAGGGCCACTTTCTCCTCCACATCCTCCACCTTTTTCATATGTCTGCCTGAGGTGTCATCTTGGTAAATTCAATTCAATTTCAATTCAATTTTATTTGTATAGCGCTTTTAACAATGGACATTGTCACAAAGCAGCTTTACAGAAATAAATGGATTCAAAAAAATATATTGTAAATATGTGAATTTATCCCTAATGAGCAAGCCAGAGGCGACGGTAGCAAGGAAAAACTCCCTGAGTCGATATGAGGAAGAAACCTTGAGAGGAACCAGGCTCAAAAGGGAACCCATCCTCATCTGGGTGCAACGGATAGTGCAATTATAAATAAATCCCTTCTATTATTGTGTACTATATGGACAAATAGTGCAAATGTGCAGCCAGTAAATTCATCATAGTTTTCACAAGAAGTCCGGTTGGTTAAAATCTATCCACCGTCCACTGATGGAGTGCTGAGTACGAAGGTGCTCGTGGCAACCGCAGCCCCAAAGCCACCACACCAAAGATAGCAGTGTATTAAGCATAATTTTTGACCTAGTCAAATGACATAATCTTTTTTTTAAATAATAAAATAGTTAACACCAGAACCACCATGCAATGTCAAGAAATTGTGAATTCAGTGTAGTAAGTGCTGCTGGCCTATTAAGGCACAAAAGAAGGAAGATACTTTTTAGCCTCAGTCTCTGCTTAGCAAGTTTTCTACTGTTAATGTTGTCTGGGTGAACAGATCTCACAAAAAAATTGCCTGTTTGATTGTAATGTTTTAATTCTGACAAAAATATGTGCAAACTTAGTTGCAAATAATCTCTATGTGGGTACAGTGGATGCAAAAAGCCTACATTGTCTCTTGTTGAAATTGCAGGTTTTTGTTATGTAAAAAAATGAAACCAAGATAAATCATTGCAGGTCTTTTCCCACACCACTTTGCAAGCACATTTTGCTTGTAATGTAGCACTCAGTCTTTTTGTGTAAGAATCTACCAATGTAGCACATTTTAATTTAGCAAATTTAATTCCATTCTTCCTTACAAAAATGCTCCAGATCTATCAAATTGCGATCTCCTGTGCTTAGCCCTCTTCCTATCATTCCACAGGTTTTCAATAGGATTTAGATCTGGGCTTTTCCAAAACATTGATCTTCTTCTTCTGAAGCTATTCTTTTTTTGACATGGATTTGTGCTTTGGGCCATTATCATGCTGGAGAGTGATTTTTTTTTTTATTTTTATCTTCAGCTGTCAAACAGAGGCCTGCAGGTTTTGTGCCAAAATAGATAGGTATTTGGAGCTACCCATGAGTCCCTCTTTCTTGACTAGGGTGCCAGTCCTAGCTGAAGAAAAGCAGCCCCTTAACATGATGCTGCCATCACCATGCTTCACCATGGTCATGGTGTTCTTTGGGTAATAAACTGTCTTGCACCAAGGATATCTTTTAGAATTATGCTCAAAAAGTTCTACCTTGGTCTCGTCAGACCATAATACGTTTTGCCACATGGTTTGATGTGATCACATGTATGTTTTAGGCACACTTACATAATCCTTATATTTTTAATTATGTTAGTATGTCCAATTACTTTTGAGCCTATGAAAATGGTGGGACTATATATAAAAATTGGCTGTAATTCCTAAACGGTCAATGTTTTTGTTAAACCACTTGAATTCAACTTGAATTGCTTCATTTCAAATCCATTTTGGTGGTGTACAGAGGCAAAATGTGTCACTGTCCAAATACTTAAGGACCTGACTGTATGTGTGCACACGTTATTGTAAAAATTTTTCTTCTTTTCCCCTAAAACATTTCTATTTGTTTTTCACTTGAATTTTGTTGGTTGCTATATCATATTAAAGGTGGAAAAAGATCCGACATTAGTGATTTTGGTTGTATTTTTTACATCACAAAAACCTGCACTTTCAACAAGAATTTTTTATATCCTCTGTGTGTATATCAATGCTTATGCTTTGCTGAACTGGTGAAGAATCCTCCTGATGGCTTTCTTCTTTTGAGGAACTGGTGGATTTCACTCTGATCTGTTAGTTAAGGTAGCAAAGATGTACTTAATCCAACCTATGTGGCACAGTCCAACAACCATGGCACAGTCACCGTCACTGAGATCACAGTTATTCCCCGTTCTGATGTTTGATATGAACATTAACTGAAGCTCTTGACCCGAGTCTGCATGATCTTATGCATTGCACTGCTGCCACATGATTACCTGATTGGATAATTACATGAACGAGCAGGTGTACTGTTGTTCTTAATAAATTAGCCAGTGAGTGCGTATTGTTTTGTCTTTATATACCATTGAGAAATAGAAATTAAGAAATAGAGTATCCACCTGTCATCTTACCTTTTGGGAGATGTATTTCAACTGAAGTGCTTGGGGGTTAATTTGCATTTACTGTTTACAGTAAATGCAATTTACAGTAAAGTTACACTCTTCTTCATTCGCCTACTCTCTCTCCTGTCTTTCTTGTAGAAAGAAAGTCACATTAAACCTCTAACATCACCTTGCAGGCTATTCCTCTTGTTGAAAGGAGTGGATTTGACTATATTACTGAGACATTATGTGACAAAACCTACACTACCAGCAGTGGGCAGTCTGTATGATATACATAGCTGTCTGTTAATTTGATGTCATCTTACCATAAAATTCAGAGTTGTTAGCAGTTATTGGTCATGTAGCTTTACCTGGTACAAGGAACAATAACTATAAACTGTCAAAGTACTTTTGTACAATAAATGTGGCTGAATTTTTATCTGTCATCTGGCTCTATCAGTAACATATCTATCTGCATCATTGGGTAATCACTGACACCCAGTTATTGACACTGCAGCTAAAAGACAGAAAGTTGCCTCCCTTTTTCTGTGCTGATAGCTCTTAACGAAGTACTTGGCCAGCCTCTTTTGAGCCACAGGTGTTTGAAGAGTATGCTGGTTCCTTGTTTATATCACTTAGTAGTAATGAATAGGTCAGGTGGCTGCAAAATATGATTGTGATTGTTGGTCTGGCATAATTGCATCAACTACTGATATTACAGAAAACCTGAGACATTGGTAAAATACAGCAAGACAACTGAAGATTGGATAGCACAAGGTGACAGTTATGACTATCTAATAAAAAAAAACTTTGATAACACAAACAGTGATGACTGTTACACTAAGGTTATGTCCTTTTTCATCCACAGGTCACCATCCTAATTGTCCTGGCTTTGGCATTTCTTGCCTGCATAGTGTTTTTAGTGGTGTACAAGGCATTCACTTATGACCACACCTGCCCAGATGGCTTTGTGTACAAGGTGAGTGAGTGTTTATTAGACTTCTCTCAGTAAGGGCTTCCTTAAATCAGGCGCTTGAAAAATACAGTACCCCACATTTTAAAGCCCATATGTTGTAATGTTCCTAAGGTTTTTAACACATTAGTAAAATTAACTGTTTCACATGTCCTTTGATGCATGTGTTGTGGATTCATAGTCAGTAGGTGTTTGATCAGTATGGCTTATTAGAGTAGGGTAGAGAGCTGTATTGTCATTCTAGCCATATACAAGTAAACAGTAGAAAAAATAGCATTCCTCAAAGCCTTGTTGCAATATATTATGAAGGAAAGTGACAGTGTAGTACAAGATATTCACTGGACAAACATGTAATGCAAATAAGGAAGTTACAGTCCAATAGACAACAGCATTCAAGACAACAAATACACGCTGTGCAAGTTGATGTAGTATAACAAATACAGTTGTCTTGGTGGAACATAAGGTACATGCAGTAAATGTCCAATAATAATACAAATAATATTAACTTGATGCAGGCTATTAAATGGAAATAACTTTAGCAGTTCAGTAGCAATTGCATTCTGATGGTGTCAGTTGGTGAGTTTTAATTGGGTGTCAGAAAGCACTGGTGTGCCTTAATAAATTTCACATAATCACACATAATTGTATGATGTTATGCACGCTCTTCTTTTTGGAAAGCCGAGAATGTAAAATAGATCATTTACTACTTGATTGAAAATAAATCTTAGAACATCATCTCATATGAGTTTGCAAGCATGTAATCAGATGATGAAAGAAATTTGGGCTTTTGAAATGATTGAATTGCACTCCAACAGCACAAGCGATGCATCCCAGCTTCCCTTGAGGCCTACTACACTGCACAGGATGCTCACTCTCGTGGACGCTTCTACACGGTGATCAGCCACTACAGCAGCATGGCTAAGCAGACCATGTCACGCTCCGTCTCACCATGGCTTCCAAATGGCAATGTCCAGCATGATGATAAACCACCCAATACTGTCAGCCAATGAGGCGGCTAATGCTGATACTTCAGTGGCCGTGTCTGCTTGTTCCCCATTTGACTTACCTAACACTATTCTCCATTTCTACTCTTCTATTTAATTTTTTACTCGTATAGTTCATTTGTACAAGTTATTTATTTATGATTACCTTTACTGTATAATTTCTGTTTTTATTGTATTGAATATCAGATAATTGTTTGTACAAAGGCATGCGTCTGTGACGCATGTCAAAAGCAAAGGACCCATTAGAAACCATGTAGGTTCATGACTGTCTGATTTATTGTAAAAGGCATGTTGCAGATACTGTATGGGATTTTTTTGTGCTTTGTTTCCAAGCATATTGTTTGTGTGGTTTTATGTCCAGACTGGGATATATAAATAACAGTAATAAAACAAAAAAAATCATATACTGATGACAAAATACATGGTAAATGTATGTTATGGTTCCTCCTTTGAGCCTAACTGTAAATAGCCCATGAGAAGTAAGATCCAGTGTCTGTGTTGCCATAGGAGACGTTGTAAGATTATTACTGTTTCTGATTAAGAAGCCTTTTGGAGCTTTGTGTTTCACTTTAGCCAGCAGTCTATGATCAATCTGAGGAGGATGATCCAGGGACAAAATACCCAGTGCTCTGGGATGTAGAAACTCTGACTGCTATGTTTAGTAATAGATCTGTGCTATTATCGCTTTTCTTATTATTTGCTGTCAGTAAAAAAGAAATCTTGTGCTAAATCCTAGTTAATATGTAGCAAAGCGTGGAATATTTGATTCTGTAGCCTTTAGGTTTAAAACAATAAAGATATTATAAGACATTAAGTGTGTGTGAGTGTGTGTATATATATATGTGTGTGTGTTAGGTTACTTCTTTATTACTGTATAGCTTGCTCCTCTCCCAACAAATCAGTGGCTTTCAGTGACATTTTCAGGTAGGCAACAGTGGTAAGGTTGACATACTGAATACAACCATTCACAAGTCAAGTCAATATAGCCACAAAATGCAGTCAACTCCTGAATTATTGGCACTGTAGATGAAAATGGTATACATTCATTCAACATTCATCTTCAGAAACTACTTTATCTTGGTCAGGGTTGTGATGGATCCGGAGACATTCCTGGTAACTTTGGGTGCAAGGCAGGAGAGTTCACCCCGGAGGGGACGCCAGTACATCACAGGGCACCACGTGCACACACACATTCATACACTGATTTACACCTAGGGGCGATTTAGCATAGCCAATTCAAAATGGTATACAATATTGTGGTGGAAATTCACCTGTAAAATGAGAAATCACTACCAACACTTGAATGTGCTCAAGGAAATATTTATTTCATCAGCAATTGCTCACAAGCCAAGGTAGCCACTCTTACCTTACCAACAGTACCTTACCTCAGAGTGCTACGAGGGACTTCGGACTGCACATGGATATATATAGAGACATAAATGAATTATTCATAATATAGACAACAAAGAGTAACAGGTTATGAAACAGGTTATTCTTCATCATCATAGTCTTCCTTTGACATCCCGTAATAGTTATTTTTCTCTCTTACCTATCTACCAGAGAAAAGGGAGTTCAAAACTTCAAGGGTTGCTAACAAAGATTCCTCTACTGCTCATATCTCTGCTATGTGATAAGAGTATAAAGTCTGTTGCCACACACACACACGTCCTTGAGAATTGGTGCTTCTTCTCATGCGAGCATAAAACAACATTTGAACAGATATAGTTCACATCATGAAAAAGATATATAAGTTTATAAAAATCACCACATTTCCTCCCTTTGAACATACACAGTCAGGTCCGGAAGTATTTGGACAATGACAGAGCTTTTGTGATTTGGCCTTTATACACCACCACAATGGATTTGAAATAAAACAATCAAGATATGATTGAAGTGTAGACTTTCAGCTTTATTTTAAGAGGTTCCACAAAAATATGGCATTTACCATTTAGGAATTACAGCCATTTTCAACAAAGTACCTCCATTTTCAGGGGCTCAAAGGTATTTGGACAAAGTGACATAATTGTAAATATAAGCATAATTTTAATACTTGGATGAAAATCCTTTGCAGTCAATGACTGCCTGAAGTCTGGAGCCCATGTTCTCAAAACTCAAATTCTGAGTTTCCTCCCTGGAGATGCTTTGCCAGGCCTTCACTGCAGCCACCTTCAGTAGCTGCTTGTTTGTGGGTCTTTCTGCCTTCAGTCTTGTCTTCAGTAAGTGAAAGGCATGCTCTACACACACATACCAATATACCATACCATACCATACCAATATACCAATATATACACACAACTGAGCATCCTCCATCCTCTCTGCAATTTTTTTTGCAGGTTTTTGCACATCTTTATGCTGCTACATTACTCATTATATTATACTGTACATAGGCTGCTACTCTTATGTTTACACTTATGTTTACACTATTTCAGCTACTTGTTTTGTACTCTTGTACTATTTGCACTATTGTCACTAGGTTCACTTTAAACAGAACTGTGTACTGGTCGGCGCTGCACTGGGACTTACTATGCCCATTGTCGGTCCCAG
The DNA here is from genome assembly GCA_022758105.1 of Pangasianodon gigas. Classification (NCBI taxonomy): domain Eukaryota; kingdom Metazoa; phylum Chordata; class Actinopteri; order Siluriformes; family Pangasiidae; genus Pangasianodon; species Pangasianodon gigas. The sequence goes on along the minus strand of CM040468.1, from coordinate 13,320,185 downwards.
TAGTCATTGTAGTGTCTTGTACTGTTTTGTGCTGTCTGCACATGTTTGCACTTGTGCACTTTATTGTATAATTTATGTAGTCCCTTGTAGTTCTGTGTTGTTCTGTGTTTGTCTTATGTAGCACCTTGGTCCTGGAGAAACGTTGTTTCGTTTCACTATGTACTTGTATATGGCTGAAATGACAATAAACTCCACTTGAACTTGAACCTGAACTTGAACTCTATTGGGTTGAGATCAGACAATTGACTTGGCCGTTGAAGAATATTCCATTTCTTTGCCTTCAAAAAGTCTTGAGTTGCTTTCGCAGTATGTTTAGGGTCATTATCCACCTGCACTGTGAAGCAGCGTCCTATCAGTTTTGTAGCATTTGGCTGAATGTGAGCAGAGAGTATAGCCCTATACACCTCAGAATTCATCTTGCTACTTCTGTCAGCAGTCACACCATCAGTAAACACCAGTGAGCCCGTTCCATTGGCAGCCATACATGTCCATGCCATAACACTGCCTCCACCATGTTTGACACATGATGTGGTATGCTTTGGATCGTGAGATGTTCCTTTCTTTCGCCATACTTTTCTCTTCCCATCATTCTGGTACAAGTTAATCTTGGTTTCATCGGTCCAAAGAATCTTATTCCAGAACATGGGAGGCTTTTTTAGATGTTTTCTGGCAAAGTCTAATGTGGCTTTCCTGTTCTTGAATGTTATCAGTGGTTTGCACCTTGTTGTAAACCCTCTGTATTTACATTCATGAAGGCGTCTCTTGATTGTAGATTTTGACAATGATACACCTACCTTCTCCAGAGTATTCTTGACTTCTGTTGATGTCGTGAAGGGGTTTTTCTTCACCAAGGAAAGGATTCTGCAATCATCCACTTTAGTTGTCTTCCGCGGTCTTCCAGGCCTTTCGATGTTGTTGAGCTCACCAGTGCTTTCTTTCTTTTTAAGAATGTACCCAACTGTTGATTTGGCCACACCTAAGGTTTTTGCGATCTCTCTTATAGATTTATGTTGTTTTTTTTCAGCCTAATGATGGCCTCCTTCACTTGCATTGAGATCTCCTTGGACTTCATATTGGTAGCTCCAGTCGAACAGCTGCCAAATGCCAACTCAATACCTGATATCAACTCCAGATCATTTATCTGCTTCATTTGTCTTGAAGTAATGAGGGAAAGGACCGCACCTGGTCAATTAACTTCTTTTCAGTTAATTGTCCAAATACCTTTGAACCCCTGAAAATGGAAGTACTTTGTTGAAAATGGCTGTAATTCCTAAATGGTAAAAGCCATATTTTTGTGGAACCTCTTAAAATAAAGCTGAAAGTCTACACTTCGATCACATCTTGATTGTTTTATTTCAAATCCATTGTGGTGGTGTATAAAGGCCAAATCACAAAAACTCTGCCATTGTCCAAATACTTCCGGACCTGACTGTATGTTCAAATTCAACACAACAATTATAAATGTGAATAGAAAACAATAAGGCAATATAAACCTGAATACTTATACTGCCTGTGATAAAAAGTAAAATGCAGGAACTATGTACAATCACTCCTTTTGGATGTCATCAGGGGATTCGTAATCCCCAGGATAGGGAAAAAGATCAGGATGCTCCATGTCATTTTAATGATCGGGGGAAGATGGGTAAGTTGCATGTGTGTTTCTTCTGCCGTAGTCCTAATTTATACATTATGTGTGTTTGGAAATTTGGGGCATGTACAAATTTTAAAACACTTAATGATTACATGTAATTCAATTGAAGTTACAAACATAGAAAATGTCCAAACAATATATGTAGAAGTCTATTGAAAGGAAATGAAAAAGTTCTTCTTTAAACTTGGGTGTACCCTTTGCTCACTCTCCTGTTCTGAGCATCCTTACTTTCCGGACCCTCGTCAGTCTCCCTAGGAGACTGTTCTGCCTCTGCCAGAGTTAGAAGCATGCCTGGTGTGAGATCTGGTGGGGTTACCTTACGGCAATGAGAGCAATGGATCCAAATCTCTCTCTCAGTGACAAGAATGGCCGTGGGAGTTGTCAGCAGAACTCTCCACAGTCCACACTACCTCAGCCTGTACTAAGCCTTCCTCTGGTGATCTTTCACTATGACCCAATCACTGACCTTTAAGCTGTGTAGAGACCCCTTGAGTGGTGTAGGAAGAGAGTCTTTTACCTGTAAACGCACAGACTCAACAGTTTTGCACAGCTCAGACATGGGGACTCCAGTCAGCATTTCCAGTGGACTTAGACCTGTCTGTTTATTGGTCTGCCCACTAATACGCATAAGTACCAGAGGGAGGGCCTGCATCCAGCTGAGACCTGTGTCAGCCATAATTTTGGCTAATTTTAGCTTCACTGTCTGGTTTAACCTTTCCACTGCCCCAGCAGACCAGGGGTGGTAAGCACAATGTTGTTTCAAATCAAAATTGAACTTCTCTGATAAGTATGTATTGACCTTATTCGTGGTGTACTATTGTCGAATAACAGTTTTCTGGGGACTCCCCATCACCACTTCTCTAACCAGGTGCTTTGCCACTGCGAGTGCATCTTGTTTCCTAAGCATTCAGGGTATTTTGAGAACATGTCAACAATCACTAAGCAGTAACTGTAACACTGAGCAGGTGTTAGTTCAGTAAAATCCATCATTAAATGTTCGAAAGGTACATCAGGTGTGGGGTGTGCACTCTGCAGAATGTTACACACTTTCTCAATATTCACCATGCATGAGTTTGGCCAAATAAGGAAAAAAGGTCTTTGGGATGGCTGGCCTCTGCTGGGCATCAAACCAAACACTGGAAGCTGGATCCATTCTGCAATGTGCATGCCACAGTTTCAGTTCCTGTTCAGATTTCTGTAAAAGAGGCAAAGCATTTAAATCCGTAAGAGAAACATCTGATTGCAATGACATCTGCAGAGTGTGTGTGTCGTGAGGTTGTGCCATTTGCAGCCAAATCAGCTAGGGCATTTCCCTGAGAGACAGGATCTGTATCACAAGTATGTGCTTTGCATTTACAGACAGAAATGGATTTAGGAAGGAGAACAGCATCCAGTAGATTCATGATCAGAATTTTGTGTGCGATGGGTTTGCCAGATGAAGTAACAAAACCTCTGTGTTTATACAAAACACCAGTATCATGCAATGTTTTAAATGCATAATTACTATCTGTAAACACAGTCAACGTCTTATTCTCAGCTAAAATACATGCTCTAGTAAGAGCGAACTATTCAGCGGCCTGAGCTGAAAGTGAAGCAGGCAATTTGTGACTTTCAATAACTGAATGTTGTTCACACACTGCATTATGCAGATGAAGGTGAACCATAAGAGAGTCTCAAACTGAAACCATCAACAAAATAAATGCAATCAGCATTAAGATTCAGTATGTCAGTTGGGTCTGGTCGTCGTCTGGAAATAATATCCAAAACAGTCTGGCAGGATTAGGGACAATGGGAACAGATGGAAAGACAGCCTCATTAACAAGATTTGTACCATTCTATATATGCTGTTTTTCTTTTTAACAGCGAGTAGAGGGCTAGAAATGGGGGAATGTGTGCAGGGCGGAATCGCATCCTTTTTCAACAGCAAGGAAATGATTTCACTCAGACCCTGTTCTGCTTCCGCAGAAAGAGGATATTGCCTTCTGTAAGGTCTGTAATTTGATTTAGGAACCACCTGCAGGGGATGAGCATTTTTCATACAGCCAATATCAAAAGCGTCTGTAGATCACAAAGAAGGAGGAATCCTTTGTTGTTACTGATCCATCAGTTTCCACACACACATCCTGTCTAGAGTGGACAACTGCAGCGTTTAAAATATTAGGAAAGCGGTTTGTTTGTAGAGATGGTGAGAAACTGAAGGTACCCTTCTGTATCCAGTCCCTACATTCTAGAACACTTTTCATCCAACTTCCAGCTTCCTTCCAATTACCTCGCCTTTTTGTCATTGACAGGTGAGGAACACTCTCCTCAATCCTAAACAGAGTTTGCCGCTCGCGGTTGAGTTATACGGATGCGCCAATAAACTGATTGTTCTGAAATATATGACCAATAGTCAAACTTTCATTAGAGGGTCCTGGAAACCACTCAGTATCATAGGCGGTATCAGGGTAAGTATGGAGGAACAGACCAGTTCAATGCAAAAATTCAGGTAACTCCCATCCCTCTGTGTTTACCCCGGACATTACCCCAGTCCGTGACATTTCATGAGTAAAAACATGGATTGGTTTGTTTTAGTGGGAAAAAGCCAATTGTTGGACTACAGATTTACAGTCCGTCATCTTGATAAGAAATTTGGATGTTAAATCTGGTCAACAAATCCCTGCCCATTAAATTAACTGGACAGCATTCAGAAACTAAAAATTTGTGAGTGACAAATTTGTCCCCTAATTTAGTACTTAGTGGTTGCCTGAAAGGTTCTACTACAGGGAAGCCTGTAGCACCAATGGTAATAATGGAACTGTCAGAACTGAGTTTAATGTCAGAGAGGACCTTTTGACAGAACAGAGCATGTAGCTCCCGTGTCAGCGTGGAAAGGGATTGTTTTGCTTTGAATGGTCAGTTGAACAAAAGGATCAGATCTTGGATTAACTGTTAACTATAAATTTGGATTAATTACAGTCTGCCTTATCCTATTTTTGTTGAGGGGCCGTCACTGAGAATTTTGGGGCTTGACTCTCTGTTTGCTCTGAATTGTCATCCAATTGAGGACAATCACGCATAAAGGGGCCTATCTTTATCACTTCCTGACCACAGTGATAACAAGCACCATAGGTGCTCCTTCCATGACCTTGAACTCGATCTTTACCATGTCCACGACCTCTTCCCCGTCCTCCTCGCTGCCCGCCAGCTCCTCTGCCTTTGTTTTGGCCCTCTTGATAAAATTGAAGTTGTGCCATCTGAAGAGAGTTCTGAGTCTTCATCTGCTTATCTCTCAAGATTCTTTCAGCATGTACTGCTTGATTGGCAAATTCAGTGTAGTCCTTGTTCTGCCAGCCGATGCAGGTATTCTTTGTCATCTCAGCAATTTTTCTCTCTAGTTCTTGTGCCAGAACTTGTCTCACATACTGTGCTTTGTCCTCAGCATTCACCAGACCAGTGTAGTCATTAACTGCTTGGACTACGTGCTCAACGTAATCCATGACTGACTCACCAGGTTTCTGTCTACAGTTGTTCACTTTATCTCAGTCTTTTGTCACTGGAAATGTGTCTTAGATGCACTGCATAATTGTCCCATGAACTGGAACGACTGCATAAGATCGTTCCAGTTCATGGGACAATTCTAGATTTGAGAGGACTGAACTGGTTCCCAAATGCCCTCCCCTTTTGCATGTTTAGACTAAAGTTTAGACTCAGATGTTAATGTTAATGCCATGAATCCACATGATTGCTTCACGTCCATGAGTCTGTATGATTAATGTTTCCATGTCCCCATCTCTCCAGAACACAAATGAGGTTTGCCTTCCATGGACAGGCATTCCAATTCAAAGTTCTATCCTTCAGTCTCTCTCAAGCACTACAAGTGTTCTCGAGATGTAGGCATATGGCTCTGCAGTCTCAGAAGCATCAAGTTACTGTTGTATTTGCACAACTGGCTCCCATGTGCCTCTAACAGGGAGCAGGCCATCTGGGACACATCCACCCTCCTTGCACACATTACAGCATTCGTTTTCACTGAATATTCAGAAAAGACATCCACAGAAACAGTCCACACAATTCACTGACGTGGAGTTAGATTCATTGCCACCCATTGTGGCATACACTATCCAAGTGATTTGTACCATCTCTGGTGGTTAAGAGGTGTGAAACCACCAGGGAACATTAGTTACATATTTGCATACACCAGGGAACACTAGTTACATTTTTGCATACAACTTTGGTTATATGAACACCAGATAGCCTCCAGGGTTCAATCTGGTCAAACCGTCATTTTGTGATGTTCTTTGAATGTCTGCATGTGTGCACCTGTGCACAAGAAGGTACCAAGGTGATATTCACTGCACCTGGTGGTTATTCAGTTTTACCTGTGTCATATATGTAACTAATGTTAGCCAACTAATTTTCTGATACAAAGCAGCTCCATACCATGGCTGTAGTTATGGCTGATGAGAAATTATCTAACAATATTACAACCATATTATATTTAAATATTATATAGTTATAATAACCATATACTATTATTTACTAATGAATTATGCATTTTTTGCCATTCAAGCCTATAGATGCCATCTCAAGTCTGTAGTTTTAATCTCACATTGCTTACATGTAACAAGAAAAAGCCTTAGACCAGGCTAGACATTTGTGTGGGAATTTACTTACTTGTTGTAATGAACCAAAAGATAACTCAAACATGAACCCAGAAAACAGACATGGAAACACACAGTCGAGAACTAGCAATAACAAACTGAAACTAAACTTCAGAACTGAGAATACTTCAAACAAAGACTAGAAACAACCATGGAAGTCATCAGCTAGGAATTCATGAGTGAGAGGTTGAATGTGACTTATATAATGCCATTGAATGGCTAGGAAATGAGCTGCAGATATTAGTGTTCCGGAGATATTAGTGTTTCGGAGTGTTCCAGGACAATGAGTTCGTTGTTGTGACACAACCACGAGTCAGTGGTTGACCTCCCCTATGTGATGCTGGGTGATCTAGGAGGGGGTCAGTACCTAGTATATGAAGGGAGGAATCTATATTATCGCAATAGTCATTTGTTTTAAATAGCATACACATGGTGAGCTTAGAAGTGGGTAGGGGATGTATGACAAGTCAAATTGCAGCAGGCCTTTTAGAGTAATTCTCTTAATATGGCTGCAAATCACATTCCACAATCTCTGCTTTTGGACCTAACGAATGCAACATACTGGCCACCATAAAGGGGTGTGTTTTGACATACTCCAGAATGCAGTGCTATGTGATTTGAATAAGAGAAATTCAAGTGGTGCAGTGATCCTGTCAGGAGAAGAAACACTGACATCTTGTGGGTAAGAACTGCATGGAGAAAGAGCTGCTGAACAGGAGGGATGACACTGTCAATAAAAAAAATCAAATGTGGTAGCACAAATGAAAAATACATTATGTCTGAGAGATTTCTAAATAAAATAGCACAATGAATCATTTTAAGTCATTTAAATAATCTAGAATATAAAAGGTATAAATTTCAGATGAAAAAGCAACCAAATACGACAAACTCAGTTTGTGAAAGTTTTCACAAATTGAGCTCTGTCTAAAAAGTACATTATTCTCATACTAATGTTTTATTTTTCATTGTTAAAAAAGGATAATCCCAGCATTCCTTAACAGATTCTTTAAATGCTTCCAACAAAAACAGGGCTGTGAGAAATTTCACAATCCATTGTGGTCACTTTTAATCAAGTTTTATTCCTCTGAATGTTCAAGTGCTTTACATATAAAAGATTAGATAGTCAAAACAATGTATTTACTAAAAAAGCATGTTTAAGAACCAATGTAAATCACATAATTAACTATACGTCTGTGTCCCAAGACTAAGAATAGGCCAAGGTAAACCTAAATCTCGATTTAAAAAGTTACTGACCTAGCGTTCATAATGGTGTCTGGAACACTATAACACAAACGCTATATGTTTAATTATTTTACTTCTGTCATTAGTAATAGGGTTACTTGTGAGAAGTGTAGACTATTAGGCATTATGACGGAAAAGATTTTAGCATTAGAGGTGTGCATTCAGACATTAGAGACGACTAGCGATAGAGAGCAGTACTGTTTTAGCAGAGGATGTTCTGGGTGCATTAGGTAGAGGTAGTGAGCATTAGAGCCCTCACAGCAGGACAAGTCAGTCACGACTCGGCAGCAAAGACAAGGCTAACACAAAGACTCACAACACTCCTCTGTGATTTTTGTGTCAAACAGGTTTGCTCTCCTTAGTGAGACACCCACTGAGAAGGACAGCACATTAACCAAAGAGTACAAAACATTACATTACAATACAATACAATAATACAATACAAGTCAAGTCAGGTGGCTTTATTGTCATTTCAACCATATACAGCTAGTACAGTACACACTGAAACGAAACAACATTCCTCCAGGACCATGGTGCTACATAAAACAACACAGAACTACAAGAGACTACACATTACTACATAAAGTGCATGTGCAAACACAAGACAGTACAATAACTACTAAAACAGGACAACAGGCACAGTAAGAGACAGTGCAGCACTGACCAGTACACAGTTCTAGTATGAAAGTGTCAGATATAAAAGTAGTGCAAAAGAATAACAATATAATAGAATGCTGTGAATGTAAACGTAACAACTATGACATAGTATTCAGCAGATAAGCTTATACCATTTATCGACATAGCAGTTATTGGGGTAGCAACCAGGTAGAAAGTATAGTAATGACAAGAATTATATACAATATTTTTTATAAATACAGTAGCAGCAAAAAATGCAGGTAGTAAATACAGAAATGTGCAAAAATTGCAAAGAGAGTGTTCAGTTGAGTATGTGTGTGTGTGTGTGTGTGTGTGTGTGTGTATGTGTGTGCGTGTTGTCAGTCCAGTCTCTGAGTATTGAGGAGTCTGATGGCTTGGGGGAAGAAAGTGATGAAAGTCTGGTCGTGAGGGCCCGAATGCTTTGGTACCGTTTGCCACACGGCAGGAGGGTGAAGAGTTTATGCAAGGGGTGTGTGGGGTCATCCACAATGCTGGTGGCTTTGCAGATGCAGCATGTGGTGTAAATGTCTATGATGGAGGGAAGAGAGACCCCGATGATCTTCTTAGCTGTCCTCACTGTCCGCTGCAGGGTCCTGCGATCCAAGTCGGTGCAATTTCTAAACGAGGCAGTGATGCAGCTGCTCAGGATGCTCTTGATAGTCCTTGTGTAGAATGTGGTGAGGATGGGGAGTGGGAGATGGGCTTTCCTCAGCCTTTGCAGAAAGAGACGTTGCTGGGCTTTCTTGGTTATGGAGCTGGTGTTGAGGGACCAGGTGAGGTTCTCCTCCAGGTGAACACCAAGGAATTTGGTGCTCTTGACGATCTCCACAGAGGAGCTGTCGATGTTCAGTGGAGAGTGGTCACTCTGTGCTCTCCTGAAGTCAACAACCATCTCTTTAGTTTTGTCCACATTCAGAGACAGGTTGTTGGCTCTGCACCAGTCCGTTAGCTGCTGCAGCTCCTCTCTGTATGGTGACTTGTTGTTCTTGCTGATGAGATCCACCACGGTCATGTTATCGGCAAACTTGATGATGTGATTCGAGCTGTGCATTGCTACACAGGCGTGAGTCAGCAGAGTGAACAGCAGTGGACTGAGCACACAACCCTGGGGGGCCCCAGTACAATACAATACAATACAGTAACATAATACAATTCAATACATCTGTACACTGCAAAGAGTCTAATGCAATACGGAGGATACTGCTGATACAGCAAAAATTTAGGGATGTAATTTAATTAGTTATATTTCTACGACTATATGTGAGTGTGAATGTGATTACTGCATATGTTAGTGCAATTACAGTTTGAATTGTATCAGTGAAGTAAAGTGACTTGTGCCACAAGAAAGAGGGGAGGGATATGAGAAGGGATTTTGTTTGGGGGGATTTTGGCCTATGGGAAAAAACTCAGATTTCAGCGCTCCTATTCTGGGTTTCCGATGTAGAAGGAAACACTGAAGAAGTGGGGTCAGCCATGATTGCTCAGTTCTTCACCCTAGATGAGAGCAGGTCAGTGAGGATGGAGAGCTGACAGCCAACCATTTTTTCTGCACTCCTTATGACGTGCTGTAGCTTGAGTCTGGAGTGTGAAGAGTAGAGCAGGTCAGAAAGTGCACAATTTTGTGGAGTTGGTTTTGAGGTAGAGCAGGTCTGACATGTGGTCACCCATTCTGCCACCCTTTTGGAAGGGAAATTGTTAATCCAGCAATACACAGATGGACATACATTAAGCTGTCTTAGTTTATCCAAGAGTAAGACAGGGTTGATATTATTGAAAGCAGAGCTGAAATCCATAAACAGAATGTGGGTATAGGTACGAGAGGTGTCCAGATGCCGCAGGATGTGGTGCAAAGACAAAATTTAGCCCAAAGCCAAATTTACACCTGTTAACTCTATATGCAAACTGGAGGGGATGTTGAAGGGCATCTGTCATGGGTTTGAGGTGGTGCAAAATTCTTTCAAAGCCATTCATGATTACAGATGTTAAAGCAATAAATCAACTGGCCTTAATCCTATAAGCAGGAGATTGTCTCTTTCATGGGAACTGGAGTGATAAATGAAATTTTGAAATAGACAGGCACAACACAGTGGGCTAGTGCCTGATTAAATAGATCAGTAAGAACAGGAGTCATTCTGAGCAATGACTGAGTGATGCTGGTGAGACACGGTCAGGGCCTGCCACCTTCCTGGTCTTCTGTTTCCTCAGTGTTCTCCTGACCTGGTGTTCAATGATGAAGATGATAGGGGTTTTGGTGAGCCTGTGCCCACTGTAGCCTCAGGTTTCTGTTCTTGACTGACGGGAGTGAAACCCGATGTGGTCTTCTGCTGCTGTAATCCATCTGCCTCAAGGTTCAGCGTTCTGTACATTATGAGATGCTTTCCTGTCAGCGCAAAGCAGTCTGGCCTTTCTCCTCTGACCTCTTGCATCAACAAGTTATTTCTGCCCACAGAACTGATGCTCACTGGATGTTTTTTTTTGTTTTTTGTAACATTCTATGTAGACTCTAGAGACTGTTGTGCATGAAAATCTCGGAAGATCAGCAGTTACTGAAATACTCAAACCAGCCCATCTGGTACTAACAATCATGTCACAGCCAGAGTCATCACATTTATTCCCTATTCTAATGTTTGATGTGAACATGAACTGAAGTTTTTGACCTGTGCCTGCATTATTTTATGCATTGTGCTGCTGCCAAATGACTGGCTAATTATATAATTGCATTAATATTCAGTTGTAAAGATGTTCCTAATAAAGTGGATATGTGTGTAACCCTAAACCTAGACCCAGGCCTATTGGGTTAATACATGCAGAAAACAAAATGATTAAAAAAATGATAGACTATACACAAAACAATTTGCTTCCAAACCTATTTGCATTATTTGCTAGAATCTTAAGTTTAGAAGCTGCATGTGTTCTGGTTTCCATACCACTACTCCTAACCCTAGTGCAATGAAAACGTAAAAAATGTAAACATTGTCTACACACCTATTTGTATTATGTAGAATTTTAAGTTTGCAAGAGTGTTAACATTTTAATATAAACATTTAATGTGTTTCAGTGTGAATTTTACCTTTAACTCACCTAGATCAACTCGACAGCTCAATAGCAAGCCCTTCACCTGTAGGGAAAAAATGTATTAAAAATATGTAGGCAAGACAGACACAGTGGCTGTGGACACACTTCAGGGAAGTAAGTGATGTAAATGTGCACAATATCATTTGTACACATTATTTGTACTAGTAAGAAATTAAATATATTGACTATTGCACCTTTAAAAATAAGTTGTTTGACAGAATTTTTTGTTTGTTTGTTTTTTTCCCCTCACTTTTTCAGATATTTTCCGTCGGTCTATAGTCGGTCTACACTCCATACCAGTAGGTGGCGGTAACGCACTGTTGTTTGCCAACTGCCATAAAACAGGAAGAAGAAGCAGCAGCCGCAGCAGAAGAAGAAGAAGACAACGGAGCAGCAGTAGTAGCAGTAGCAGTAGCAGGCCTACAGGGGGCGCACTTTCGGCCAGAGCTCACTTTTATCTACAGTTCAGTATGGCGCTGTACGGGAGAAAGGTACTTGCTGTTGGACGGTATGTATTTGTCATTCATCTACAAGCTCGAGTACAGTTTATGTTTTGTAACATTTAAAAAATATTCCTAAAACATGTCAGAATATTGAATAATGTCGTCTGGCAAAATGTACACGGCTACCTAACTGGAAATAAGCGTCGGTTTTGTGTGTTAGACCTATCTGGACTTGGCTTTTTCACTTTTTAGAGACACTGGTAGTTGAAATGTAGGTACTCAGTACCCAAACGCTGAACCAGCTTTTCTCAGGTGTAGTCAGTGCCACTTGCTTTAGTCCAGCCTGCATTTACTGCATTTAAACCTATCAAGCTTCCGTATTTGTCTCAGCGTTATCCGTTATTCTTCCTCAAAATTACTCCGTATCTCACACTGACAAAGCAACATTTTTTTCTATTCTCATTGTGACAAACTCCAGTTTTTTTACTGAAGAAAAAACATACTTATTGTTTTATGTTAAAGTAACTAACTGCACAAATTTGGCGCTCTGTCTGAGAGAGACGGTTGGCAACAGGCCACACCCCCTGACTACCGCTTCATTACGTCATATCTCAGTTGTTTTTTTATGATGCGAGTTCCTCAGGGTGTGCTCCCATTTCTGGGGAAAAAAACAATTCATAATCTTATTTGAATAGATTTTTTATTTTTTTTCCAAACAAAGACAAGAAAATCCAGTTTCCAAGATATTATTATATGTTGTCTTCTGATACTGCTCTAAGCATATTATTACAATGCCCCATAGTAAAACAATACTATAAAAATAAATATATAAAAAGATTTATATTTAAAAAAAAAAAAATTATCAAAACAAATATGAACATGATTTAAAATATTTCCTGCTGTGTCATCAGGTTTATTTAAAAGAAGGCTAAATAAAAAATGTGGCTGCAGATGATTCAGTGCGGTTTTGCTGAACTTTTGATATAATGTTATTAAGTCTTTAGAAATAACTGAGTTAAGTAGAAATGTAATCTTTCTGGCTGCAATATTTTTGTGTATGATACAAAAGGGAAGGCATGAAAAAATCCAAAACCAAGGCTGTATTAATAATAATAATGTACCGTCTCAAAAATTGTGATTGTTTTTAAAAAAAAAAAAAAAAAAAAAACTTGAAATGTATTTACAAAGGTTGTCTAACATCCTTGGTAATTCTTCGGCCCTGATTTATTATTCAATTTTCAACCCAGTTGTATTCAGTACACTGTTTACTAAAGTCTGGGGGGAGCCACTGACCCCTTGCTTGCGTTTGACTGAAGTTTTATCACCATATTACCAAGGTCGACATGTTGTCGAACTAGCACTTAAAGGGACAATAAATGATTATTTTTGTCCTGATTTTGTTCGTAGCTGCGCAGTCAGCTTGCTGAGCACTGCCATCAGAACACGTCCGACACTTATGAGGCTGCCATCAATAATCAGGAGGACCTGGATTTCAGTCGGCATCTCTGGAGGCCTGTGCGCCGTTCCCTTTGTACAGGTTTGATGTGTTATCATGACTGAGATTTACTAGTAAAAGTCTATTAACATCCTGAAAGGTGGTGCAAAGCGACAGTACTTAGTAGAAGTGCACAGTTTGGTCAAGTATTTATCTCACAGTATAGTTACAAATTCACATGGTATCTGCATGTAACGTGGTATAATGCAATTTTCTAAGAACCTTACAAACCCTGTCATTTATAGATGGAGGTAAAATGTTTTGGTAAATAATATTTATCAGGAAATATGATGATTTGTCAGGAACTAATGAAATATATGCAATATATGAATAGTTGTTCCTCTTCCGGCTGCTCCCGTTAGGGGTCGCCACAATGGATCATTGGTCCGCGTATTTGATTTGGCACAGTTTTTACGCCAGATGCCCTTCCTGACGCAATCCTCCCCAATTTTATCCGGGCTTGGGACCGGCACTGAGAGCGTACTGTTGTACGGGGTTGGTTCCCTGGCCAGGAATCGAACCCGGGCTGCAGCGGTGAGAGCGCTGTGGCCTAACCACTAGTCCTCCAGGGACCCCAATATATGAATAGTTAATTATATTAATTAATTATAGCAATAGTTAAGCATCAATCACTTGTTAACTCATTCTCTTAATTAATATCATGACTTGCAGCATTAATAAAGATTATTTATGTTATTAATGGTCTTTTTGTACACAATGTAGGATAACCCATACTTTAGGCTATTTAAGTAACTTGGGACAATTCACTGTTGGAAACCAGCAACACTAACAAGTTTCTTTGAGATCACACGATCAAAATCAACCCACTTCAAAATCAACATCACTTTACTGTGATGTTATAAATATACCATATATACATACTAATTCCTCTCTGAAATTATTGGAACAGCAAGGCCATTTCTTTTGTTTTTGCTATACATTGAAGACATTTAGGTTTGAGATATGAGTTGATAGATCAGAATTTCAGCTTTCCTTTCCTGATATTTACATCTAGATGTGTTGAACGACTTAGAACATGGCACCTTTGGTGGCAGACCACCCAATTTTAGGTGAGCAAAAGTATAGGAACAGATAGTCTTAAGTAAATGAAACTTAATATTTGGTTGCATATCCCTTACTTGCAATAACTGCATCACGCAGGCAACCCAGTGACATCAACAAACTGTTGCATTCTTCCTTTGTGAAGCTTTTCCAGATATGTAACACAGCTTCTTTCAGTTGTTGTTTGTTTTGGGTAGTTTCTCCCTTCAGTCTCCTCTTCAGGAAGAACGTTCTAAAACCTTCCACTTTATCCCCTAGTGAAGTCCTTTGTTTTGTTGGCAGTGTGTTTTGGGTCATTGTCTTGCTGCATGCTGAAGTTCCTCTCAATTAGATTGGATGCATTTCTCTGTAAATTGGCAGACAGAATGTTTCTGTAGACTTCTGAATTCATTCTTCTTCTACCATCATGAGTTACATCATCAATAAAGATTAGTGAGTCCGTTCCAGAAGCAGCCATGCAAGCCCAAGCCATGACACTACCTCCGCCGTGCTTGACTGATGAGCTTGTATGTTTTGAATCATGAGCAGATCATTTCTTTTTCCACACTTTGGCCTTTCCATCACTTTGGTAGAGGTTAATCTTGGTTCCAGAACTTTTGTGGCTCATCTCTGTATTTCTTTGTGAATTTCAATCTGGCCTTCTGACTCTTACTGCTGATGAGTGGTTTGCATCTTGTGGTATGGCTTCTGTATTTCGGTTCTGAAAGTCTTCTTCGAACACTGGATTGTGATACCTTCACCCCTGCCCTGTGGAGGTTGTTGGTGATGTCACTGACTGTTGTTTTGGGGTTTTTCTTCACAGCTCTCACAATGTTTCTATCAGCTGTTGTTTTCCTTGGCTGTCCTGTTCAATGTCTGGTTGTTAGTACAACAGTGGTTTCTTTCTTTTTTAGGACATTCCAAATTGTTGTATTGGTTTTGCCAAATGCATTGCCAGTGGCTCGATTTTCCCTCTTTTCTTGCTTTTCTTCCATAGACAGCTATCTGGCCTTCATGTTGGTTTATCCTTTTTAACAACAAATGCAATCTTCACAGGTGAAACCCAGGCCTCAAACCAAGAGTAGACATTCAGAGCTATTAATTATTTAAATAATCAATCTAATAGGGCACATCTGGGCAACAAGAAACACCTGTCAGTCACATGTTCCAGTATTTTTGATCACTTGAAAAATGGGTGGGTTCAAACAAAAGGTGCCATGTTCTAAGTTGTTTAACACATCTAGATTAAATATCAGAAAATGAAATCTGGAGTTCTGATCTATCATCTAATATTCATCTTTTGATCTCAAACCCAAATGTCTTCAGTGTATAGCAAAAATAAAAGAATATATAAAAAACATTTTTTCTTGTATTTCCTTCAGATCAATCAGCATATAGACATATTCGTATGTTAAATATAAAACGCTGACTGTACATTTCGCTGGTTTAAGGAGGAAAATATACATTGCTCATCACAGTTAGCTGGCTAGATTTTTGCTAATAAAAGACGAACATGGAGGTCCCCATGTTTTTTTTCCCCACTTTGTAGCTCAAACGCACAAAGGTTGAAAATGACTTAATTCCCACTTATGAAGTAAGTCGAATGCAACATTAATTAATCATTAAGAAAGTATTACTTAAGTATTAATACATGCTTATATGTGCACCTTGTAGTAAAGTGATACCATTAAATTCATAGTATCTTAGATGCAGCAGTAAGGTTAAAAAGTAGCCCACTACTAGTCTTATTTCTAGTGCTATTGTGCATTAAATATAGATAGCAGTTTCTCTGATTTAAAGTCTCTCTGCCATGTGTATGAACAGGACACTGTATCCCATGAAGCCTTAATCCGTAGAGCCTCATCTCTGGTGACCGACAGTGCCAATACTTTTCTGTCTCAAACCACGCTGGCACTAGTGGACTCACTCACACGATATACTAAGGTATTAAAATGCACATTTTCAGATCAAACTTATTTTGTGACCTAAAAATAAGAGCATAAAAATGTTTTTTTGTGTTTGTGTGGATTTCCTCTCTCCAGGCAATGCATACCCTTATAACTCTGCACAAGCGCTATGTGGCGAATATCAACAGACTAAATCCTGCAGATGAGAATGCAGTGTGGGAGGTGATCGTTCACCAGCGTGAGGAGGTAAAAATTTCCAAAATATTCAGAAAATGTTACCTGTTGATCAACCAGGTGCGATTGGATACTGTCATTCACCCTACACCTTGATATAAGAGACAAAGCGATGGTGATCATTCATTTTCTATGTGTGTGCGTGACACAGAGCCATGACTTTTAGCAACAATGACAAACTACATCTGAACTGAGATGTTCATAATTCTATGCAAATTAGGCATGACAGTAAAATGACGCAGCATTCTGTCATATATGAAATCTCATTAAATGTGTATAGAGACGTTACAATGAAAAAGAGAGAACATCATGTTTGGTTCTCTAAATAACCTTTTAGTCCCCTACTTTAGCATCCCCTACTGGTCTCGTTCTCTTGCTCCCAATGTCCCACCTGCACAATAAGTCTGCTCTTCTCGAGAAATCAATATACAGCACTTATTATGATGAATCCTTTGAGTGTGTATTCATGTATTTATTCAGACGTATAATATTTTAATGAACTGAAATACACTTTCTAATTTCTGATTAGCTCATCAAATGTAGGGAAGACTGCAAACAATTTGAAAAAAACTGGATGAGTGCAATTAAGTTGTCACAGCTGGCAGCTGAAGCAGCTTTTAATGCAGGTGAGAAATTTCTTTTATTCACCAAACTAACTTTTAACACAGTATATGTTTTGATATCAAGGTAATTGCGTGACCATAGTGGTATCACTCCAGTAATGCTGCAAATTGGTCATATTTTAATCCTGATCATGATGTTTGGCCACCTCAGTTAAGAAATAAAACACTGGGAGGCATGTTCTTATAGGAAAATAATCAACAACAGGAGTAATATGGCCTGATGCAAAGCAGAGTTAGTGTTACCACCGCAAAGTTGATTATTATCCTATAACAGCATGTCCCGAAGTGGTTTATTCTTCTTATTTTTCATTTATTAAAGAATGACACTTTATATCCATTTATAGTTACATTTAATGTTGTAGTTCCTGTTATTACTTGCATTATCGCAGTATAAACAACGTTCTCTCACCAGCCTCTCTTTTTTTCTCTCTCCTTATCCATATCAACAGTTACGTACATTTTTAATTCGTTTATGTGTTATGTCGTTACTATAGAAACAATAATGTATTAGAACAGGTGCCTTAATATAAACCTGTGCTTTGTGCCTGCACTACTCTGAGCTGCTGTTATAGAAAATTAATCAACACCTTCTGACCAATCAGAATCAAGAATTCAGCATTGCTGTGGTGTAAAACCACAGTCCCCTCCAAAAGTATTGGAACGGCAAGGCCAATTCTGTTGTTTTTTTGCTCTGCACTGAAGACATTTGGGTTTGAGATCAAAATATGAATATGAGATAGATCAGAATTTTAGCTTTCATTTCCTGATATTTCCATCTAGATGTGTCAGCCCTTTGTGGGCACCGTTTTTCTTTTTTTTTTTTTTTTTTTTTTTTTTTTTTTTTTTTTTTTTTTTTTTTTTTTTTTTTTTTTTTTTTTTTTTTTTTTTTTTTTTTTTTTTTTTTTTTTTTTTTTTTTTTTTTTTTTTTTTTGACCACCCAAGTGATCAAAAATATTGGAACATGTGACTGACAGGTGTTTCTCGTGCTCTGTTAGATTGATTGTTTAAACAATTAATAGCTCTTAATGTCTACTCTTGGTTTGTGCCCTGAGTTTCACCTATGAAGACTGCATTTGTTGTTAAAAGGAAAACCCACCATGATGAACAGAGAGCTGACTATGGGAGAAAAGCAAGCCATTTTGAAGCTGAGAAAAGTGGGAAAATCAATAAAATATTGTTATTTACTTTCATTTACTTTAAAACTATCTCTTCTGACACTTTTACTCACCTAAAATTGGGTGGTCTGCCACACTGCCATCTATCGTCTCTTAGTCATTTTTTGATCTCAAATCCAAATGTCTTCATTGTATAGCAAACACAAAAGAATTGGTCTTGCTGTACCAATACTTTTGGAGAGGACTTTGTTTAACTCTAGATTGACCGAATAATTGTGATAATTGTGACAGTAAAAAAAAAAAAAAAAAAAAAACAAGCCTGTAGATGTGTTTGTTGCATCAGGCCTGGTTAGGAAACTTGGACAAATTTCCTTCAAGTGATTTTTTTAATTTTTTTATTTTTTTATTTTTTTATTTTCTTTATCAGGAGCTGACCAGGCTTCAGCCACAGCACAAACTAACCTGGAGATAGCACAGTCTCATGTAGAGCAGGCTCGACAGCGCTCCCTTGAGGCAGAACGGGAACTAAAAGACAGCAAAGTGGAATTCAGCCAGAGGCTCCAGCGCACTTCACCTGCAGTGGAAGAAAACGAGGAAGAAATTCCAGAGGCTTATCAGAGAGAGGACTAGTGGCGAGCAGCATTTTATAAAGACACATGCAGCTGTTCATCTGCACCACTCCAATCGTAAGACCTGTTTCTGTGTCTGCAACGGAGACGTTTTTGCACAATGTTTTTTAATGATAACTTTCTAATGAAAAATATAATGACACACAAGAGAGCATCAAGCGAGCCGTTCTTAGGCATATTTATATATTATTACTTTTTATTTGATTGGTATTTATTCATACTAATTTGGTTTAGAGATGCAATCAAGTTCTTGTGTAGTTTAGTCTCTATGATTAAAGGAGCAGTTCATAATTTTTAAAATTGTGTCTTGATCTGTAATATTCATGCAATGTAGAAGAACCCGTAAGTTGCAGTTTGCAATATTGCTATGCACTGGATCTTTTCTTTGTTTCAGGCTTCTGTTTCCAGTTTTCTGGCCTGGAAATTATCTCCACCTCCAGCTTTTTAGCGCTGCCACTTTCCTTTAAAGCCAAATGTAGTTTCCACAGAGTGGGGTGGGGGTGGGGTCATTTGGGGGAAAGTGGAAGCCTCGTGCTTTCATTGCAAAGGAGTAGAGGGCTCTAAAAATTACAAACTGCCCCTTTAATGTGAGTCCACACATAACGTTTCATACTGTAGTGTTACCTGAAGCCTTTACTCCTTTTACCTGCAGAGTGTGTGTGTGTGTGTGTGTGTGTGTTTGACAGAAATTTTGGAGACTTGGCTCTTGTGAAACACCATACTGTATATGCTGAATAAAGAAACTGTTGTCTACTATATTTAAATTAAAGCTGTAATCAGCAGATTTGAGCATTTCCTTTTTAGAAATTAATGGTTGTTGATAATATGCTTGAAGAATATGTTTGACTAATATTTTAATTTTAATTAAAATACAAGTAAAAGGGGAATGGTTTTGCTGATCTGTTGAACTGTTTGTAGTGTCATATGGTGCAGTGTCTCAATGAGTGTACATTTTCTGAATTGTGTGAATAAGTGAACTGTAATTGAATTTGTGCTAAATCTTTTTCATAAAAAAAAAGTTCATAAGAAACACTTGTGAAATGCTGATACAGAGTCACACACTCAACAAATATTAGTATTGTCATTTTCACAGTGTAATGTTTTATGACTTTTAATATTAAAAAAAACTATTGCTAACATGTTTCTGTTTTAATGTGAGTTGTAGAAAAGTCAAAATTTTGTGATAATTTAGGGTTTTGGTGTACTGTTATTTTTAAGTGCTGTCATTTTTATACATTATGTGCATTAGGCATTATGTTTTCTGGTTGTCCATCCGTCTGTCTAAGATGTGTGACGTCTTAAAAATGAGTGGTTGAATGTCTGTAGTATTTATAATGAATTATCACTGTAACCAGGAGAAGAACTGATTAGATTTTGGAATTGATCCGAACAGGGTCAAGGTCACAGTAAGGTTAAATATCTGAAATAGTTTTTCTTCAATACCTTCCTTCCTGTTTGAAGTTTATTTTAAGGGTATTTCAGGTATAACAATTTGTAACAAGAAGGACTAGACCAGCAGGAGAGGCATCCCTGTCAATAGCGTTGGTGTCGAGGTCTACTTGTGTGTTGTTTGCAGTATTGATTTGCATGTAATAAATTTTCATAATTTAGTAATTATTCATAATCTAGTATAAAGAATCCTGAAAGAGTTTTCAGGGATTCAGGAAGCTGGATTTAATTGCATGGTTTTAGTTTTGTAGTCTTATACATCTACAAATACATACATACAAATCCTAGAGAATATTTTCTGTTTTCTCTGCTGTTAAAGATCTGATTAGCTTCACAGAGGGATTGGTAATTAGTTGATGAGTTGACCCAGGTTTATTAAAGAACACACGTTAAACCAAGGTATCTTTCATGCCTTTTTGAGAGAAACATGCATATAAATATTATTTTCGTCATTGTATGTCATACAGTCATAGAAACCGCATAAACAGGTCTGTTTAAGATGTGATTTAAGGCGAGTGTGTGATTTTTAAGACACGTACAATGTTAAACTTGTAGCTATACACTTCCCTTGTTAATAAAATAAGCTCCACAGCTCTAGTGCAAAAAAGAAAAAAATTAAACTTCAGATAACTAACATGTTATGGCTGATTAACTACATTTCATTTTGGCCAAATGATTCTTTTACAACACTAAATTTCTTGCTAAATCTTAATTACAGCAGCCCACAAATAAACTTCACAGCTGAGCTGTAAATTAGCTGTTCTGACCCATTGTTGCTTAAGTGTTAATTAAGTTAACTAAGAGCAAGTTGGATCTGTGTTTAGTTTACTGTAATGCTTCTTTAAAAAAAAAAAAATTAAGTAAAGTTAATAGTAAAAAGCTGTTAACTCGGGCTAATAATGAACAAAAAAAATCATGTAGTGCACCCAATATAAGATTATCCCAATAGAGACAAGTGGTTTGTTGTGTTTTGTATTGGTGTTGCCTCATTTATATATAAAAGAGGTGACTTGATTATAAAAAAAATTGTGACTAGTGTTGCTAGTTCACAGCTCGAAGGTCATGGTTTGATCCAGTTTTTGTGTGTGCATGCGTTTACCAGTGGTGTTAGAAATAAGCAAATATTTTACTCAAGTCAAAGTGGAAATTTTCATCTAAGACAATACTTAAAGTTGTTAAAGTTGAACTACATCTTCTATTTCCTTACTAGTCCCTTAAGTTAAAGTGGAAAAGTACAAACATTTTTAACAAACATTTGATTTTGCTCAATTGAAAAATTAGTCACTTTTCGCCAAGGAATTGAAAAACACGGGCAAAAAAAAAAAAAAATCTAAAGAGTTTATTTTGTGGTTGTTTTAATCCTTCCTCTGGTTTCCTGTGCTTGCATGTAGCAACTTCAATAAACTACTTGAAGCCATCGTCTGATGCACACAAAATTACCTTATAACTTCCAAAAATATGTAGAAAGTACATATTTCGTACATATGTACATATATAGTACACATGTAGAAAGGCGAGGAGTTGCACCCACCCCATACACCCACTACAGATTTTGAGGCCATCTACTGTAACGTACACTCACTGACCAATTTACTGGGATTCCCTGTACATCTGCTCAGTCATTCAAATCTCTAATCTGCCACTCCTAAGGCAGCAGCGTGAGTGAATGAGGGGACAGTTCTGTGGGTGGAAATACATTGTTGATGTGAGAGGTCAGAGGAGAATGGACAGACTGGTTCAAGCTGTCAGGAAGGCTACAATAACTTAAATAACCACTTTTTACAGTAGTTGTGAGCAGAAAAGCATCTCAGTGCGCAGTTTTACCCGGTTTTAGAATGGGGTTCCTAATAATTTGGTTGGTGTAGTAGGACTAGTAGTAAGAAGTAAAACTACATACACTTAATTTTTAAAAATTTATTATTTACAACATGCTTTGCATGTTCACCCTTATGCTCTATGCATTTTCTCAACCACTGTATCAGGTTTTTGCAGATTTTGCTCAACATTATCCCATTGCTTCCTGACCTTTCAGACACCCTGTATAACACCAGTACTGTTGTTTTACAGAAGCCACAACACCACACACGAATAAGGTCATAAGCTACAATACTAAATCAAATAATGCTATTATTTTAGTGCAAGATCACTATCTTTATATTGAAATATTGAGATTGCCCCTTGCTTATAAAGTTTTTTTCCCCTGTCTGCCCTGTACCTGTAATTTCACTCCCTGTTCTCAGCTGATTGTGAGGTGTAGGCCTACTTTCTGTCACAGCTAGCTAACTGCTAACTAGTCACTGACTATCAATGTTGGCTACTACATCATCACATTAAGTTATAGCTGCTGGCTAGATAGCCTGAGGCTTTATGGGGGCGTGACAGCGCTTACTGCTTAAGAAATGGTTTCATTTTATACAGTAGTGAGGTTTCATAGAGGCAATTTTGAAAAATATCCACTGATTTTCAGAGCAAATTTTGACAAAAATATGTTCAATGGTATAGCCTAATAGTGTCAGTTATGCAGCTGGTTGCAGATTTACTTGCTAGATAGTGATAATGCAGTTCATAGGCTTCAGCTTAATTAGACAATGTTAACTACGAATTTACTTTAAAAATGATATTTTGCTGCATTTTGCAGCATCCGCTGTTCCACAATTCCACAAGAACAATTTCTTGAAAGCAGCCACTTGGAGGCATCAGAGGCAAATAAAAAACAAATTGGTCAGTGGGATTTCTCCAGAATCTCCCAATGGCCTGGTAGTGACTTAGATAAAATAAAAACTCAAATAATGTAAAAACACCTGAAAAATTTATTTTGTTACCTCCGACTTCTTGTGTTTACTATAAATTCATTAGCAGATAACAACTGAATAAAAAAACTGCAAATGAAATAACACTGTGACACCCCAGAACTAAACCGCTCAGTGCAAGGACCCATTTAAAACCAGACTAAGTTCAGGTAAATAATAATTACACAATATCACATGAGCAAGTGTGCTGTTATCCTGAATATCAGCACGGCTGTGATTTGTTGTAGGTAATAACAGCTATGCTGATATTCATACAACAGCATGATTGAAAGTGTGATATTGCTTTTATACAACAGCTCTCTAAACAAGAAATTAATAACTGAAATTAGTAACTGACATTTGAAACACAATATCGCCAAATATTTTGTTTATTTTTATTTCCATTAATGAAAATAGTGCCCAAAGAAGCCACAGCTGGATAGAGCATGGCATGTTGCCATGCCAACGCACAGACTATTTGACAGCCATGAAAGTGTAGTAACGGTTTTAATGTAGTTTTTATGTATAAAAATTATAGTTTTATTGTACAAGCTATTGCTAGAATAGGAGTGTTATGTAGTGAACACAGGCAGGTGGACTGATACAAACAGTGACATGTACCGGTGCTGTTATACTAAATATCAGCACTCTTGGATTGCTGCTGTTCCAATCAAATTAGTGGACCAGTGCTAACTGTTGCATAATTTATGTTCATAATTTAACTCTGTGATATTTAGTATAACAGCACCAGTATGTTTCACTTTTTGTATCACTCTGCTTGTCTTTGTTCACTACATAAAATTCACATTCTAGCAATAGTTCATTACATTGAAACCGTTGCTACACTTACTACAAGCTGTCAGTCACAATTTATCCATCCGTGGCTTCTTTGAGAATTATCTTCATTGACAGAGCAATATTAAGCTATATTGTGTCTGAAATGTCAGTTATTTGATATTAATTTCTCGTTTATAGACCTATTGCATAAAAGATTACCTATGGCCGAATCACAGCCGTGCTGATTTTCAGTACAATAGCACTCTTGCTCATGAGATATTGCTTAAATATATTTCTAATAATAATATTATAAAATAATATTTTTTAAATATCCACTCCTAAGGACCTGTATAATGTATTTAGAGAGAATAGCATATGAAAGCATATGAATATATGATTATTTTATATTTAATATTTTATTTTTAAGATGCCTCCCCTAGCGTTTCTTTTCATCTTCATCCACATGTTCATTGGCCAGACCTTTAAAGTTTGTTTCCTATTCATTTACTTACACACGTCATCTAACTTAGCATCTATTTTTGGTATTTATTTTGATGCACTTTGTTTGCAATGAAAAAAAGTTTACAATTATTTATACAGTATAAAGCCTAGAAAGCCACCTGTTGGACATAAATGTCACAGGTTTGTTGTCTTTTACATCATTTCATGAATGTTCACACATACATTGGTATTTGCATGAATTTTATTCCTATACATTGGTATTTGTATATTATTTCTATACTTTGTGCATAATCATCAATTCCGTACACTTATTTACTTCTGTCTGTTTATAAGCAGAACATTGCGCAACACTTCAGAGATTCTTCTCAGTCCTTCACATCCGCTACTTGTTTTGGCCACACTCGTCTGTCCACACGTCATTCCTCTTCTTTTTTATTTTCCTGTCAGGTTTTTAGGGAGCTGGACATCACATTGTCAGTCCATTTATCATGTCAGGAGAGCTGTCTGTGTACGTTTGTGTGGTCCTTGGTTATCACATTCCCAAGAGTATTACACCCCCACTTAATGACCTGCACACCTTCATCCTGATTGAGGTTCAGAATGTGTGATACTGCTGGTATTTGAAATGATATTAACACCAAAGAAATGAAAGCCACATGAAAAACAGCAGTTCGAGTAATTTTATAACTGAGCATTACATTAACTATACTACATTAGAATCTTTATTGACTGTTGTAACGCTACATACTGTAGGACTTTATCCTCAATGTTCCTTCTCACACACAAATGGAAATACAGAGTCTATGGTGTTTGGAGCAGTTGGGGTTGGTGATTAGTACTGCTATCATGAAGACTAAGGAACTGCTTGTGAAGCTTCAAGATGAAGTTGTTAGGAGGAAAAAAGATGGAGAAGGTTATTAAAACGTCGACAAAGCTTTGAACCTTCTTAGGAGCACTGTCGAATCCATTATAACACAGTGGAAAAAATATGGCACAACCCAGACACTACCAAGATCAGACCAAACTGAATGCAGCACTTCAGAGATTCTTTTCAGTCCTTTCTTTTCAGTCCTTCAAACTGAGAAGTGTCCAAGAGTCCAGCTACACTGAAGGGGTTACAGAGCTCAAACCTGTGCAGACCACTCAAATCTGTATTTGCTGCAGAAGGACAATTCACGCTGAGGGGGTGAAGACTTTCATTTTTTTTCACTTTAATTCTGAGGGCATCAAAATAATTTATTTAATTTTATTTCTGTAGAGAGTTACTTCAAAAGGAGCAGAAAAAATCCCATTCTGATATGCTTAAATTTGACATTGCAATACAGCAAAAAGAGAAATAATCATTGGGAGAGTGAATAATTTCTGGAGGCACTGTAAATAACTTTGACAGCACAGATAACAGTAGAATGGGAAAAGCTCAGTGCTTCAAACACACCACAGAGTCACTCCACTGAAAGCTAGCCATGTTTAATTTTGTGTCAATTGTGTGTCACCGTGTCATTATTAAGTTTCAATTATTGTATTTTTATAATATTGAATTTTTTAATAAACTGAAAATGGAAACCTAAGGCACATATTCAGGAAATGCTTATTTTTACAGTATAAAAATTGTATTGTTTTGAGACACCACCATATTGTATCGTATCGATTTTGTGTATCGTTACACCCATAGCAAATCTCACTTATAAATTTTGGGGCATAAATTAAATTCAGTAAGTGTTAAAAATGAGCAACTATATAATGCAAAATCAAAACTACAAGTATTACACTCCAACAATAAAGGCATTAGGATGAGAGACATAAGAGAAACTCTTCTCAAAGCTGTTCTCTTGTTCAAAAATGAGCTTTAAAAAAGAGTTCTGGGTATTTTCTCTATCCTGAAGGTTTTATGCTGTTCATACACCATCAGACCTGCACAACCTGAAGTTATCAGACATTTGTAATGTCAAATCCTAGGACTGCATCTGAGTCATTGCTGGTTGCTTAAAGTTTGATTTCTTCCCCTCTCTTTTTAGATGAAAGCTTCTGTCAAATTCAGAGACGTAAATCTTTCACAAACACAAATTCTTCCATCTGAGAAAGTAGTCCCATCTCTAAAACTACAGGTAATGCAGATTGAGAGCTTCACTTACAAATACCTTGGATTAACATATTCATAATTCATAAAGCGTTCCTTCAAAATGAATATTAAAAATTACCATTAACAAACTTTTATTGACAGAATTTAAAAAAACTGCCTTTAGACTCTCATTCAAATTTGTTGTGAGTAAACAGGTTTTCTCATGATTTTTCAGTACAGGGAAAAGTGGTGTAATTCAAAACTCTGGAGTAATCCTTTAAGCTCATACTTGTTGTTCCTGTTATCAGGTTGATATCTATAAACTGTTCTCTAACCCTCCTCTGTCCTGTAGACGTTCCTGTGTCAGAAAAATGTACCTCTGACTGTTACAACGTACTGACACTGGAGACTCCTTCCAAAAATGTTAAATAAACATCTCCTCACAATATATCATTTCCTCCACCATATCATTGATTATATGTTTTTCTTTGTTAAATAACAGGGTTTTAAAACCACTTACTATATGTTGAGTGCCATGTACATAGAATAAACAAGATATGCGTGGCATAAACACACAAACTTATTACCACAGCTGCTATTCAAGGTGAATTGTACATGTAGATGCAGTAGATTGAGATGAGATTAAAATATGTCGGAGTATTCCTTTAATATCAGGTGTCATCCAGACCCTCTTGAGTCTGGCGCTTCTCAAAGTTTCTCTCTCATGCTGCCCCAGGGAGATTCCTTGATCATGCTGTCAGCTTTGACTTTTTTAGTGAGTTATATTCTTAAAGCTGCTTTGTGTGCTTTGTGTGTTGTTAAAAGAGCTATACAAATAAAATTGAATTGAATTGAACTCACAAGTTTCTGTTTCCAAGCACAGATCCCTAACACTAAGCATCCAAACACCTGAAGACCTCCGGGATACAGGCAGTGTGCTGACTGATAATCAAGTCCAGATCAACTGCTTGGAAGGCAGGTATGTGCCCATTACAAGAGCAACGCTAAAAGACATTCATGCACCATTGGCATCCTATTGTTCCCAGAACTGATGGGTTTGCATGACGGACATGTGGGCTGATGGCAGAGCATTAACCAAAACATCATGCATCATGGGAGAAAGTGTGGCAACAGGTGAAGCAGTTTGATCATCCTACATTTTTAAGTCTTCTTTTGACATTCTGTTTTGCACTTTCTTAGTGAGGCATTTAAAACCCATTACCCATGGACGTATTGAGCTCTTTGTGCTATATTTAACTGGATGGCATACATCATAAGTGTCAAACTCCATGCCAGTGGGATGAATGCTGCCCTCATTTCATTAAGCCTGCACAAAGTTATGCAAAATAAAATTGAAATGGCTCATAGTATACTGCCATCAGCACTGACACCTAGCCCTCACCTTTTTTTCCCATGTAGCTCCCTACAAATAAAAGCTGATGGACAGTGAAGACAGTTTCAGGAGAGGTGGGAGGCTAGGAGGCCTGCATGTGTGTTTTTATGTAAGGAAAAAAACACAATGGGGCATGTTGTTATCGGAAGATAATCAACCACTCTTACCACCCAGTAAACCCAAAAAGTCATTTTTAGATTAACAAACATTCAGCCCCCCATACCAAAAAAATGCTATACTGATTTTATTTTTTATTTTTAATGAATCCTTTTTTTTTATGTAGGTGGTTAAGTAGTAGGCCATTTTTTTTTATAGATAAAAAACATGTGTTCTGGGACCTACAGATACAGAAACAAAGGAGATGCTTGGAAACAACTACCAGCTGATTATTATTATTATTATTATTATTATTATTATTATTATTATTATTTACTTAATTAAGTAATGAATTTATTTATTTGTTTGTTTACTATAAAACTGTAGACAGTGTATTTGAGAGAATTTAAATGCACCCCATAAATTAATTAATTAATTTCTTTATTTTATTTTTTATGGCCTTTTATACTATTTATTTATTTATTTATTTTTCATATTTAGCACTTAATTCCATTAAGAACCTTAATTTTTTTCAGATGACTAAGATGTTATACTGTATCTGGTGAACTGAAAAGCTGAATTAATGAATACAACAAATGTCATCATTGACTTATAATAATAATTTTAATAAATTAAGACAATAGAAAAAGCACTGATTCTTGTTTTAAAAAAAATAGCATTTCTGACATGATTGCTGAAACCATAAAAGAGGAAAACATATCTTGGTTAAGGAAGTTCTTAGACTTTATGCTTGAGAAAAACACAAGGAATCATGGTGCTACTGAACCAGATTTCTCCACACATCAGTATTTGGCCAGCAGGTGGCTTTAGAGACCAGATTACACAGGAGCATATCACAGGCTTTACTCTGAATTAATATAAACAGGGTTAATGTGGCTATGAAATACTGTAATCATAGTTTAATGAAATTCGTGACTTAGTAAAGCAAAAACGGTGGCGGATCACAGTATTTTGAGGACGCCATTTTCTATCTCATCTAAAAATCACATCAGATGTTTGTCTTACAGTTTGTGTTTTTCCATCTGTTCAGTATTTACTTTATTTATCCTTTATGCTTTATGGTGCTTCTCTCCCAGGGGAAATTGCTGAATGGACCACATCAAGTCTTACCACAGTTTATAGACCTTAAAATGCTCAACACTTGGCTCATCACATTATTATGTGTCTTGTGTGTGACATCGTAATCCTGCAAATGGTTTCTTCAGCTGTCAGTGTTGTCTGTTATTGGCCATGCAGTGTCAAGCAGGATCAAAACTAAATTAACATGCACACTGCCAGAAATGCTATAAAAGTGGGGGGGAAAATGTAGATCCATAGGAGTGGGCAGACAAACCAGAAGTGCGTCAGGGATTTTTATTATTGAGATTTGGCAGCATTTGTGACGAAAATCACCCTCTACAAAGACGTCATTTGATTTAGCTGTATGGAGGCCAAGAAAATGAAAAATAATCAGTAGCATGAAAGAGTTTTCACTCTCATTAAATCCAAGATATATCACAGATCTCTTTACAAATCCTCTTTACATAAGCATTACTCAGTGGCTTGCTATTTAGTGGCACACATTACGACTGCAGTGACCTTCACTACATCTCTGTGGAAGCTCAGTGGTTAAAGGAATAGTTTGTCACAAAATCAAATGTGTACAATTTTCTCATTTAGTTTAATAAACCATGCTCAAGTTTTTTTTTTTTCTTTTACACTGGAGCTGCAAGCCTAATGCAGCTAACAGGTGTACAAGGGTAAGTGTATATTTACCATTTTACTATTGTGAAAATGTCTAAATTATTATGCACTTGTTTAACATCTCAAAAACACTTGTTGATGTGGTTTCTGACACTGTATGACACACGGATATGTATATAAATAGATAAAAAGACGTCACAGAGCTGAGAACAGTTGTATCCCCATATTCAGTACATAGTTACCTGCCAGTGATGCCAACATGTTTCAGGGGAAAGTAGATAATGCATGCTCAAAAAGTTGCTAGAATTTGCCATGATGTCAGAGGCTATACTGCATATTCATTGTATTGTCATGATCATTTGCATAACAAAAGGTGCTACATAAGAAAGCTTTTCTGAAGACACTTAATAGAATAGAATAGAATAGAATAGAATAGAATAGAATAGTTTTAAAACTCAAAAATAGAAAACAACAGATTATAACTCATTTCTTTTAGGACAAAGTCATCTTTGGTCATGGTAATGTATTTTGAAAAAAATAGTTTATGAAAGGAGTCTCCAGTGTCAGCACTTTGTAACAATCAGTAAGTTTTCCACCATGGTTTCTCTTTCTCCTTTTTCAGTAACATGACAAGCTGTGTGTTTTTTTTAAATTAATAAATTATTAATTAATAAATTGTAATCATTGGCAAATTGCTGAGGAAAAAAACAAGTGGGATATGATATTATAGGAAAATATTCAACTTCGGGGTGATAACAGTAACTCTGCTTCATCACACCACTCAGCCATTGATTATTTTCCTGTAACAGCACCACACATGGTGTTTCAGAAGCAGACAAAAGTCTGACTCTGACCCCGGACTTCCTTTCTTGTATGAGAAAAGTGTGCAGATATGTGAGTTGATTAATTCCTAAAAAGCAATTCAATGCCCAATAAAGATTATATTCCATCAGTGAAACCACAAGACTAAATAATACAGTGCAGTGGTTTACTTTAACATATCTGTACTGCACTGATGGGCTTAAATCACAGAGTGCTGACACAAAAGGGAGTCCGAGGCTCCTCTTTTAAGGGTCCTCAAGGACTCATGCAGCATTCCTGGGGCAGACGACACCCTCGTTGCGCTTCTCCATGGAAGAACATTGAAAAGGAAGATTCAGAATATATATATATTTTTTTAGAAAAGAAGCCTTATGGAAAATATTTTGCTGAAAGATAAAAAAAAGTTACAGCTCCATTGTAGACATGTATACTACAGGCCAAAGTGTGGAAGCAAGCAGCGTTAGAAAGTTAGAAAGCTATTTTAGAATAAAGTCAACACATGGTTATTAACATTAATGTAACCAAAGAGTTTTTTTCCAGCATGTTTAATTGGTGTACATTACTTTCCTACTGCAATAAATTCTAAGTGAAAAGCCTTTAGGCTCTTTTTTTGATACTTGCACCAGTTCTGTGATGGTTTACAAACCTCTAATGTAACACATCTGATTAATTTAATCACGCTATTAGAAGCGCTGAAATGTGAGAATCAGACGTGCATGATTAGAGTTGTGATAAAGCACTAAGGGGTGTAACTGAATATGAACACATTTTTTTTTTTTTTTTTTTTTTAGAAAGCTTGCCAGCTTCAGACTAGGTGTGTACATCAGAGCCCCACAGGATGAAACAAAACAAAACAAAACAAAACAAAACTTTCAAAGAACTAAAGAACTGCTCTCTTGGAAGCTTGTATATATACACACAGTCATATATATATATATATATATATATATAT
>CM040468.1:13247483-13288827 GCA_022758105.1 Pangasianodon gigas | reverse complement strand
TATATATATATATATATATATATATATATATATATATATATATATATATATGCATACACATACAAGCATACATACATACACACAGTCTTTATGTGTCTTTATACAGTATGTACACAGCCAGTCAAAAGTATGTGAACAGTTGGTATTAACATCTTTGGCTAAATTAAACTTCAAGAAATTTGCTCAAGTTAAATACTCCAGGGTTAGAGTATCTAGGGATTTTGGGTTAAAATCTAGCTGTCAGCAGAAAAGGCCAAACATGTATTTGTGTTACAGTTAATAGTAATATCCATCGCATTACAGCACACACGCCCGCACACACACACACACACACACACACACATTCACACCTAGGGGCAATTTAGAGTAACGCAATACCATCATGTTTTTGGGAGGGAGAGGAAACCGGAGAACCTATATTAAAATTATATACACTCACTGGCCACTATATAGAAACAGCAGCACCTCTGCTCCTTTATTGAAAAAAAGAAAATCCAGCAAGCAGTAGTTTGGCAGGCAGAAATGTTGATGAGAGAGGTCAGAGGAGAATGGCCAGACTGGTTCCACTGCTCACTGGATGTTTTTTTGTTTTTCAAACCATCCTCTGTATACTCTAGAGACTGCTGTTCATCAAAAACCCAGGAGATCAGCAGTTTCCGAAATAGTCAAAGCAGCCTGTCTGGCACCAGCAAGCATGCCATGCTCAGAGTCACGGAGATAACATTTTTACCCCATTCTGCATGATTTTGCCCATTGCGCTGTTGCCACATGATTGTCCGATTTAATAATTGCATGAATATACAAGGGGACAGGTATTCCTATTAACGTGGCCAGTGAATGTAAATATTTTAACATAAATATTCTCTAATACCTTTACCTGCCTCCAAACAGAAAGTGGTTTTTTTTTTTAGTCTGTAATAAACTTAGATAATGAGTTCAACTTAGATATTAAAGGTATCTCTTTAATGAACCCATTTTCTTATAATCGGAGATTTTTATAAACGTGCTTTCAATTCAATCACATTACAAAGACAGACAACAACACAGAAGAATATATTTATATATTCAGGAGAATATATATTAAGAAATACAGTATCCAGAAGGAACACATAACACAATGTTTATTATTCTGTTGCATATACAAAAGTGAATAAAGTATAGTAGTGGGGGGGATTAATGTCAAATAACATCACAAAATACCTTTGTAAAGTTGTTGTCATTCCAGTAAGTCTACCATTCTTCAATATTTTAAATAATATTGATATTTTAATCAGTATTTTACCTTATGAGTCTTGAGTTTGCCCCATTTGTTAACTATTCCTCCTTTTTTAATGCAATATGAAGTGCTAGGAGTAACATGACTAATCTGTATTGCAGATACATAATATCAGTCATATAATAAAATAAGTCAACTATGCTAAACACTAAACACTAGCTCAACACTAGCTAAACACTGTCTCTTTGAGAAACACTATCTTTTTGAGAGTAACTGAAAGCAGGTGAGAGACTGGGGGAGGGTGATGGATCAGGGTTTGACTTGTTAACACAGAGAGCAGACACTAAACAAAACATACAATGACCAAACTATCGAGTGAAACTAGATGTGTAGAAGCCCCTGCTGATGAGGATTTCTGTGGTCCATTAAGGCTGCTGAAAGAATTAGATCTACTCTGAAAGAGGATCAGGACTTCATCCTGAAGGATTGTGGGAGGGTCTGGAGGATCTGTGGATTGTTTTAAAAGAAATGCCTCTCATGATACATAGCATTTATTAGGAAATAATCTAGACCAGGTTAGCAACAGCAGTCCTGTGTATTGTGAAATTGTCCTTAAGGACAGCCCTTTTTGCTCAGTGGCTAAGCTAAAACAAGAACTCCTTTCATTTTTCACAACCGTGGCAATTTCTTGCTATAAGCACTCGCTTAAAGCCCCTTTGTTATCTAAAAAAGGACAAAAATGCAACTGGAGAGATAGTCCACACAATGAATGTGATGAAGCGCTCCAGTCACTTTAAGCTGAGAAACACACACACAAAGAAAAAACAATAGGTACATAAAGGAAAATGACACAAAGCACTGAAAAAGGGAAGTAAATATTAACTACTTGGATTAAGCCTTTCTGTCAATTTTTTTTGGGTGACTAGCTAGACTTCAGCATAAGGGGTGTTAGTTTAACTCACAAAGCTGCTAGCTAGCTCAAGTGTTAGATTAAATAAAACTATCTTGGTTTGGTTATACAGTGAAATATGAATTTTTTAATATTACCGTAATAAATTAACAATGTCCTGGTTTTAAAAAATTGATCAGAAGGTCAGGGGTTCAAGCCCCAGCTCTGCCAAGCTGCCACTGTTGGGCCCTTGAGTAAAGCCCTTAACCTTTATGCGGAGAAAGAATTCCACTGTACTGCAACACTGTAGACTCACTAGCTAGTCTCTTATTAGGTAAATAGTAGCCTGCTTTTTACACATTCACAATGGACATCTTACATTGCCGTTTATTCAAGCTTTCAGAGTTGATACTAGCTTAGTCTTCTACTGTAAACAGTAGACTAAAAGCTAAGTTCCTATGCTAGATCATTGGAAAGCTAGCACTAGTCTCTGAGATGAGGCATTAGGTGGACTCATGTTAAGTTGCCAGCTAGCAAGTAGCCAAATTGTGTTATAGACTACATAAAACACCTTTACAATTTGTTGCACCATTAAATGTTTTTGTGTGATTTACTTCTATTTTCATATGCTGAGTCACTTCTTGTACTAGCTTCTGTATGGTAGAACATTGACTGTTTGTTACCCACCCATAATTCCTAGAAAACACAGAGATCTGCAGGAAAATGGTCTGCCCCCATTGTGATCTTGGAAGCCATCCAGGCAAATAGATAATTAAGAATAATTAATGCTCCTGATGACCTTTAGAACTGGAAAATGGGCTCAAAAGGAAATGCTGACCTGGTTTATTATATAAAGATAGGCTTTCTCGCATCTCCTGCCTTTGCTGTTTGCCAGGATTAGTATGGTTAAGTGGATGCACCCCAATTAGACTTCTGCTGAGGGGTGCATGTAGGGGGAAGTGAAGTGTTTTTGGGGTGAGTGAAGCAGATTGGACAGCGAATGGATTCCTGAGAAAGAAGCACTGGGAAGATTAGCATAAGGGTACATGGGATTATGTTTTATGACTGCTCAAAATTAATGCCTGGCTCCGAACTGGTGCCATAGACTGTGCTAATTATGGAACAGGACGATAAAAAAAAATATATAAAAAAAAAAAAATTAAATTAATTGGACTGACACAGCGCTTGTTGGTGTCTTGTTTTCCTTTTATTCCATTACTCAGAAGAAGTAGTATTTTGCTGGTACTGGCAGCTGTCTCCCTCAAAACAAAGTGTTCAGCATTTCTCTGAGGACATTTAGGTTTGCATATCAACACTAAGGGGGCAAAAGAAAACCCACAGTTCTCAGTCCTTCTCCATGAAAATGCTGCTAATTGTGTTCTCAAGGACCCTTGTGCACAGAATCCCACAAACACTGGTGAAAGGATACGCCATTGCAATGCTGATTTGACTGGGTCTGAGTAAATTAAAAGGTTTTTCCCTGTGAGAAGAATTATACGGAAACAATTTAGATTCTATATAAATAACACAGCTCAAAAACCCAGATAACATAGATATGAGTTGTATTAAAAAACAATCCTGATACTAAAAAGACTTTGGTTTTTAGACATTTCTTACCCTTTTTCGGAAATTAAGATCCACTGTCTGGCAACATTATGCATCATAGATATCAGTGAAATCATGATTATTACTGGTCTAGCAACACTTTTAAACTTTTTTTTTTTCAGTAATATGATATAAAACCGTATACTTTGACAGGGATTAATTTACAGCTGGGCATATAGCTTTATCCAGAGAGAGTTAATGATTGTTTAATTTATCTATTTTTCCCACCTGTGCATGCATGGGGAAAAATTAAAAGATGTTTATATGTGGAAAAAGGTAATGGAAAATTATAGGAAAACAAGATTTTTAAAAATTGATATGAATTACTAATCACATCTTCATTCATTTATGTTCAATAAGCTCTTTATCCAGATCAGAAAGCCTATCCCAGGAACACTGAGACAGGAATACATCCCGAATTATTGAATTTGGCGATTTATGACCACTGAATTTCTCTTATCCAGAGTGACATCAAATCATGTTACATGTGTATTCTTCTTGTTATAGTGGCGAGCATCAGACTCCTGTGTGTGGGCTGGTTTTGTTTGTAATGAACTCTCATGGGTTTTTAAGCTGTTACCCATAGTGTTAGATAGTTAGCATCATTAGCTGGAGTTAGTAATATTACATACATTTCTTTGAAGGTGGTTCATCCAAACCATTGCCTTACCTCTCTAAGTCAGGGGTTCCCAAACTTTTGGGGCAAACGACCACAAATGGACATTATGAATTTTCTGCAACCCCATTCCTTGACCACCCTACTTATTATTTTAATTCCACATTTATAATTTAGGTCTACTTTAACATTTGAACATTTTATAGTAACGTATGTGGAATATCCCTTGCACTGACTTACCAGTCTAGTGGGAAGGGTGAACTTGCATTGCTTGACATTTTCAAAAAGTCAGGAGGTGTGTGATATATAATGAATAAAACATGAGGGAGCATGTTGTTATAGGAAAATAATCCATAGTTGTGGAATGCGAGTGGCAGTGTTCACACGCTCATCTGCGTACTTAATATACATTTGGAAGATTGAATGTGACATTTACTAGACGGCACATCAGAGCCAAAACATCCCTGTTCATCTGGTTTCCAAGTCAAACTGTAAGATGTTCAGCGATTTAATGCACAACAACTTTAAACACACTGACGTGCTCTGTCTCTCTTTAAAACTTTCCACTGTCATCGTGACTGATGTCATGAGCTGTGTCTCAAATTGAAAACTCTGACCTAACAAATCAAAATCAAAAGTATTTACTATTCTAGAAAAAACAGAAGACCTGTACGCAAAACAGAGCTTTTGGTAGGTTAGAAGGGTTTTAAATTCAAAGACTGACAGTAATAGGAAAACTAGTTAGTGTTATTAGCCAATAACGGTCTAGAATAGTACACAAGTATGCGATTTGAGACACAACACTAGTTTGTTTTAGTGGAGGTAGATGGATGGGGAAATTTGCCCCTTTTTATTGCTGAATTCCTATGCTTATGTGTCAGGAGAGTCCATCCATCCATCCATCCATCCATTTTCCATACCGCTCATCCAACACAGGGTCACGGGGGAGCCTGGAGCCTATCCCAGGGAACTCAGGGCACAAGGCGGGGGACACCCAGGATGGGGTGCCAACCCACCGTAGGGCGCAATCACACACATTCGTCAGGAGATTGAAAAGACAAAAAAATATAGCACATACACTCTCCATTTACATGTGGTTTGTTTGAATGCAACTCCCAGTGACATTTCAAAATAGTAGCACACAAAGTCTGTCTTTATTGTTACAGTGATATTTCTAATATTAATTTGTAAAATAAATGTATAAAACAAAAGAAGTGATGGTAAGTTTCTCTCACTACATTGGGAACCCTTGCTTTAAGTGATAAAAAACTATTTACTTGTTTCTCTTATATAGAAAGACTGACAGGAGGCCCATGTAAACACAGACAAGCACTCTGGGCTGGAATGCAGTTTTCCATCAGGTTTTCTCAGCCACATAATGCTGTTCTACATATTTTCAAGGCGATTTCTATTAGTAAGAAATAAAAAAAAGGACTATTGGACCTTTAATGAAACGCTCCCTGGATGCCAGTCCTCTCTTCCACTGACTGGATTCAGCTACAGTTCGTTTGGTTTTCCACCTGCAGTTTCAAATAACCCCACAAGCTTTCTATAGGATTGATGTCTGGGGATTTTTGTTTGGGGATCTTTGGAAATCTCTACAAATTCTGTATCATGAGATAGACGAACCAGCGTGAAACCACTTGGGCAAACTTGTTATCTCTCCCTTTCCTACACACTCATGAAGGATGATTGAGTTGTATGTTATATTTGATAATGCTAGCCATGTTTGTCTTTCCAAACCCCTCTGCAGTCTTAGCAGTGGGCATGTGAGAGCAAATTTGGCGAGCGTCCTAGCCCCATTAGCCTGCATTTAACTAGCTAATTTGCTACCGATAGACAATGTTATTGAAAAGTCCAATGCTAATTAACGTTAGATGCCAAACTTTAGTGATTTCAGGTAATGTTTCTGGCTGTTGATTATGAAATCAATACTTTAAATATCGTTAAATATTTAGAAAGAAACCTTACTAGCTAACTATTTCTGCCAGAAAAAAGCTAACAACTAATGTTAGCTACCTAATAGTGTTAACTAAGCTTAGTCTAGGCCTCATTTGTATTTCACATAATGTTTGAAGGTCATTTTGTGTGTAATGTAACGTTATCTATCCGTATAATTATCAGGACCAACTTGTGTATAAAGTAAAATGTAAGAAATAAGGTACTCCTCAACAGTAACCATGACTGAGAATTTCAGTTGCATTGTAGCAGTAAAACTGTCCCAAACGCTGGGTTGTTATCAAATTTCTAATTGAAAAAATAAAATAAAAAGCTGGGTTGTAACGTTAACTACCCAAAAGCTGGGATAACATAACATGAAATAACCCAGCAAAATGATCCAACCTGCTCAGCCCAGCGACTGGTTATGTAAATAACCCAGCATTTTTAGAGTGTGATCACGGGGTGTTGATTACTTTTCTATAACAGCAGCTCTGACAATAGTTTCAGCTGCAAGGCAAATTACAAGTTTATATTAATGCAATGATTCTATTACATCATTGGCTACGTTTACATGCACATCGAATTCCGTTTAAGGTCTATATTCGTATTCACATTCTGAATACGACGTTTATATGTTTACAGGCTTCAGAATATTCCTGCATACATGGTTGTAAGTATGCCTGAGTTGCCATTCCTAAATACCTAGCCTACATCTAAGCATCTGTTAGCACCCACAATTCCTTGTGGACTGAGCATGTGTATATACACCGATCAGCCATAACATTAAAACTACCTGCCTAACATTGTGTAGGTTCCCCTTTTGTCACCAAAACGGCTCTGACCTGTCGAGGCATGGACTCCACAAGACCTCTGAAGGTGTGCTGTGGTATCTCGCACCAAGACATTAGCAGTAGATCCTTTAAGTCCTGTAAGTTGCGAGGTGGAGCCTCCATGGATCGGACTTGATGGCCAGCGCATCCCACAGATGCTTGATCGGATTGAGATCTGGGGAATTTGGAGGCCAAGTCAACACCTTGAACTCTTTGTCATGTTCCTCAAACCATTCCTGAACAATCTTTGCAGTGTGGCAGGGCGTATTATCCTGCTGAAAGAGGCCACTGCCATTAAGGAATACCATTGCCATGAAGGGGTGTACTTGGACTGCAACAATGTTTAGGTAGGTGTTACATGTCAAAGTAACATCCACGAGAATGCCAGGACCCAAGGTTTCTCAGCAGAACATTGCCCAGAGCATCACACTGCCTCCACCTGCTTGCCTTCCCATAGTTCATTCTGGTGCCATCTCTTCGCCAGGTAAGTGATGCATGTGCACCCAGCCATCCACATGATGTAAACGAAAATGTGATTCAGCAGACCAGGCCACCTTCTTCCATTGCTCCATGGTCCAGTTCTGATGCTGGTGATGGACAGGGGTCAGCTTGGGCACTCTGACCGGTCTGTGGCTACGCAGCCGCGATGCACTGTGTGTTCTGACACCTTTCTATCGTAGCCAGCATTAACTTTTTCAGCAATTTGTGATACAGTGGCTCGGACTAGATGGGCTAGCCTTCTCTCCCCAGAGGCATCAATGAGCCTTGGGCGCCCATGACCCTGTCACCGATTCACCGGTTGTCCTTCCTTGGACCCCTTTTGGTAGGTACTAACCACTGCATACCAGGAACACCCCACAAGACCTGCCCTTTTGGAGATGCTCTGACCCAGTCGTCTAGTCATCACAATTTGGCCCTTGTCAAAGCTTACCCATTTTCCCTGCTTCCAGCACATCAACTTCAAGTACTGACTGTTCACTTGCTGCCTAATATCTCCCACCCCTTGACAGGTGCCACTGTAACGAGATAATCAATGTTATTTCACATCACCTGTCAGAGGTTTTAATGTTATGGCTGATTGGTGTATCTCCTTCCAGTGGATTTCCTGAATAAGGTGTTTACATGCAGCATATTTCCAATTAAAACAGGTATATTCCAGGGGTGGGAATCGGAATTTCGGAAATCATAATATTGTCTTAATCTGAATCGGGCAATCGGATTGCTGCGTTTACATGACTCAATACTAATTAGAATATTGCCAAATTCCGATTAATATCAGAATATTGATGTGCATGTAAACGTATCCATTGTTTCTATAGCAAGAGCTCATTCGCAGGGATATGTATGGTGGACACTCCACATAATCTAAGACTAATTATAAACAAAAAAAAACCAAACAAAAAAAAAACCCTATGATCATTGAAATTGTGAAATTGATTGAAATTTCTAGTTGTTTATTTAGCATTACGGAAGGAGTCTCCAGTGTCAGCACTTTCTAACAGTCAGAGGTAAAGCAGTAACTTTTTCAGACAGTTTTCAGACATGGGAAAGTCTTCAGGACAGAGGAGTTCACACTTTGTGCTTTGTTACAGGAAAATAGTCATTCAAATCTTCACACCACTTCTCATTGTTGATTATTTTCCTATAACAGCACATCCCCAAATGTTTTATTCCTTCCATTATTCATATACTGGATATGTCTGTGGATTGTATCAGTTCATACATACACAGCCATATATTAGATTTCCTTATCCGGAGCAGGTGTGTTAGATTCTGGTTTAGGAAGGGTAGGAGGGTGGATTTCCAGAAACACGAGTGATGAGTGCTAGTGTTTGTAGTTAGTTTCCAGAAGCAGGCGCTATAATTCTAACTCGCAAGCTCGTGCACCCCTGTTTCCTGCGGCACAGTGGTACAGTCCAGGCTCTGCCTCTCTCCCTATGGAGTTGTTGCTGAGGAGCTTTCAGACTTTAGGGCAGTGAGAGAGGAAGAGAGAGAGAGTGAGAGAGAGGGAAAGAGGGAAAGAGAGAGAGTGTGTGTGTGTGTGTGTGTGTGAAGCGGGCGTTGACATGGCGCTTGGAAAGACTGCCCGTTATCTCAGGAATAACCCGAATCAACCGGGCACACATTTTACACTTCTGATTCTTCTCGGCTTCGCATGTGGTAGGTGTTTTTATTCTCTTGTCGGTTGTTTTTTGTTTAAAGGTACAACTACGTTGCAGTAGAGTGGCTGTTTGGCAAACTATACCCATGCATACAACTCACTCAGTTGTTTTGAACTAGATTCCTGGGGAATAAACTAGCATGCAGAGGGTTTTTTTTTCCTTCTCTGTAATGACTCACATGTGTTTTGTTGGACAGAGGAGTGGACTAATGTCCCACATTTGGGGCACGCGGATGATGTCCAGCCATGTGGACATATCGGAAAAAGTTGACAAGGCGGATATACTCCAGCCGTAACTTAGTTTGCACGAGCCGAGCAGCCAATTCTGCTTAGATTTCTTGGCCTCTTTCCAAGTTTTTTTTTTTTTTCTCTGTTAACTCGCGGCACGAGCTCGCGTGTGTCGCGCGGCGGCGGCGGCGGCGGCGGCGGCGGAATCTCGCGCGTTGATTGTGGGATCTCCGGCTGCCATGGAGACGAGCTCGAGCGACAGGAGCCGTAACCGCGCACCAGCTCACGAGCTGAACAGGCACCGAGTCAGAGCAGTGACGCCACACCACCCCTCTGACATGCTAACATGCTGCCATGCTCTCAGCAGAGGCTTTAGATGGACTTCTTAAACTACAGCAGAAATCTGGAAACTGATGCAGCAGGCAATTATAGTTCACATCTGCACTCGTTTTTGGCATTCATACCGCACGTGCTCAGTTCGAGGTTTATTGCTAAAATCCATTTTTTCTCCTCACATGATAGATCACATTATCATATTTATCACTAGTCTGAAGAAGAAACTTAAGCCCTATTAGGACTGGATTAGTTTTACTTGGGGAGGTGGTGTAATGATGATAATAATAAAATTATTACCAGAGTATCTCTGGGATTGTAGTCCTGTTCAAATCTGTCATATAAGTAAATTTTTTTTTTAATTATTTTTTTTAAACAGACTGTTAGTGCAAATTTCTGGAAAGATTATTACATTTTACTTTTTATAAAATGACCAATAAAAATAACCCCAGGTAAGATATATCTCGGCTGAACGTACTTGACCGTAAAGATTGTTATATATCCTGTGGCAAAAGATTGTTAAGTATAAAGACACTCCAGAAAAGCTTGATCTGATTTTCTATCGTCTCTCACCGAACCCAAAATGAAGCCGAGCATCAGCCAGGTTTAAAACACAGAACAATAAAATGTAGATATAGATGGTGTTTAAAAGGACGTGTCCGAGAAGCAATGCTTACTGGGTTTTAGGGAAGGTATACCCTGTGTCTCAATTCACCTACTATCCGTCCTAAATAGTATCCGAGATTAGTATTAGTGTGTCCCAAATCGTAGTATGTTGAAATGAGTATCCCAGAGGTACCCGGATGGTCCACTACTTCCCGTAGGTTTATGATGTGTTGATCCGTGGACACTTTTTTTGACATAATATTGCCCACAATGCCTTGTGCAATGGAGGAGGAGTTTTGTGACAGTTTGCTTCGCTGCATTTAAGGACACATTTTAGAGAGGTGTAAATGAAATGTGGAAAAATTAATCAAAGGAATGGTAAATTAAATTATATAGTATAAATTATAGAAGGAATAATGAATGAAGAAAAGCTGAAATGGAGCAAAGAGTTTGTTTATGGTGACAGTGTTCTCTTCCAGACAACAACATTCTCTTCCGTTACACGAGGTGTTAGTATGTCCCAGTACTTGCATACTCTTTTTTTTTTTTTGCATACTTCTTTTCTTCACAAAAGAGTACATACTTTTACTGCATAGTATAAGTAGGCAAATTGAGACGCAGGGATTTAGTTCCTAGCACAGGGACAGGCTACATGCAGGTTAAGTCATGTGACCTACTAATGACCAAATTTGCACGGCCATGCCCACTACAATAAGTGTTTATTATAAAAGACAAAATAATTAATTTGTATTAAAATGAGGTGTTTTGTAGTACGCATTGATTTTTTTTTTTTTTTTCTTCAACGTGTATGCATACACTGGAAGTAAAATCCCCTACAAATATTATTTTACACATAAAAAAAGAGAAAGATTAAATGGAACAGTATTTTTAAAAGTTGAGCAATCATAAACGGGAAGTGTGTATCTTCAGCTTGTGTATTTTGGGTTTAATTGATGCGTTTTCTGTTAACATTGCTAA
The DNA here is from genome assembly GCA_022758105.1 of Pangasianodon gigas. Classification (NCBI taxonomy): domain Eukaryota; kingdom Metazoa; phylum Chordata; class Actinopteri; order Siluriformes; family Pangasiidae; genus Pangasianodon; species Pangasianodon gigas. The sequence goes on along the minus strand of CM040468.1, from coordinate 13,277,424 downwards.
ACCACAATGTAGAATTATATTACATAGTGGTAAATAAGATGGGTGAAGTTAGAGTAACTTGATAGATCACGCAGCACCTGTCACGCATGGTCTCTAAGCCAAGAGAAATGTCAAACAGTATAATTTTAGATCATTGATGAATTGCAGTATCTGCAAGTCTATTAAAAAAAAATGCCAAAATAATTTATTATCTGGGGAAGCATGGAATTTAAATTCACCTATTCCACATATGGAAAAGTATGGATATTCAGATTGTGGTGAAAAAAGTAACTTTCTGTTGCGTTTAGACATTTCCTTATTTTCTGTGCATTTCTTATTTACAGTTAATGACCTTTAGAAATGTCAAGAAAACTGAACAAAGAAAGTATGGACAGCTTTAAGATCTGGAAAAATGTCTTGAAAGAGTTTAGAGAAGCTGATTTGGATAGCAGATTTTATGCATTGTTATTTAACTCGGTTCTATTTTGTGGCAAAGTGTAATTAAATTTGCTTATTTGGTGCATATTCTAAGGAACATTTTTTAAATACAGCACACAAACTGCAACTAGCTTCATGAAAGTTTTATTTTAGTGAGAAAGCTAGAGCATGAAGTTTGCCTTTATGGTAACACTCAATGAGTCCATATAATTAATTCTCACCAGCGCAGCATTAAGACAAATGTCGAGATTTGTGTTGGATTTCAGTAGCAGAGTCAGAGTTGTACAGAAAATGTAAGATTGAATGTAATTTTACGGTTCTCGCGGTCAGCTTTTGACAGCTTTAATTGTAGCCTTGTTGCAAAATGTCTAAAAGTCTAAATGAATGATTGCAGCTGGTGAAAGTCATTCATTTGTAAAGCGAGTCTGAATTTCATTAAACAAAAGTTGATCTATTTAGCTTTAAGCGTGCACCGTAGTTGGTCATTAACTCCACATTCTTGTCTGAAATGACAAAAATCAGACACAGGGTTGACTCTAGCGTTGCTTAAGAAGTGATTCCCCAAACCATATGATTCTCTTTTAAAAATCAAATAATCTCCAATAGTGTAGTTGCCTAGAATGATGTGATTTTATACACAAGCACGCAAGCACGCATGACTTCCCACCTGTCACCAAACACGGACAAACTGAGCTGCTGTCTTTAGGGACAGGAAAAGTAAAGCATCAGTGTGGGTCTTGTGTCCAGTTGCCAGGTTTGTATAAACAGATCAACACCTTCTGTCAGGCCGGACAGAGTGAGTGGTTTGTTCAGTTTCACCTACTGCTATTTACCACTGAATTCCACCATTGTCCATTCTGGTTTATTGGGCTCATGGATGGGAACAATGTCACCTCTGTGTGTGGCCACCATGCTGTTTAAGCAAACATTTGTCCACTGATTGGGGATGTTTGCAAGCCATGCTTGTCTTTTCCTATTTAAAGTGTACTGTGGCACTGATTGTGCAGGTATCGTGGTTTGTAGGTCTATTTTATGGTTTAAGTAGCAGTGATCTTTGCCCTAACTTTCTGCTTTCTGCTTTTTGGGACATTATAAACCTGTTAATGTAAAAAAAACAAAACAAACCAAAAAAAAAAGTAAAAGGTCTCTTGTTGAAAAGATGAGACCAAAATTTAAATTTAAAAATAAAGTGTAAATTTTGGGGGCATGAAGTTATAGAAAAATATTATTCAATTCAGTAGTAGGGTGGTGTGATAAAGCAGAGTTACTGTGGTTATTGTTTTACATGAAGCTGAAGCTGTGTTGAGCTTCAGATAAATTTCCTTATTTGTGTTGTAAATGCTTAGTGTCAAACTTCGTTTATATTCATTCATTTGTTCATTTGTTTATCATTTATTTGTCTTTTGTTTATTTAGATTATAGAGACAGTATTTATGAGCAGGATTATAGGAATTTGGCCTTTTTCCTCTTCTTTTAGTGCATTAGTCCCTGTGCTGTTTTCACATTAAGCATTTATTGAGAATTTTATACTGCATCCATGCCTTTCTATTGAGTATATGTGTAAAATCAATGGGCTCAAAGGTCAGGATAGTCCCAGAATCCATGTCTCTGTCAGGGTGACCCTAAGGCTGACGGGGTCGGCCGCTGTGGCTGCCTCCTGCAGGTATCTCACACAGGCCTGGTCATTAGTTGCTCTGGCATGAATGATGGCAGCAGGGGAAAGAGCAGCAGGGCGGGGGAGCAATGAAACCACAAACCTCAGCGTCTTCCTGTTGGCCTGTTTCACTGCACACAATCTCCTCCTTAGACCTAAAGTATGTACCCTCCTTGTTTTATAGAGTAATTTAGGTCTCTTGGGTATCCGACATAGCCTGGAAATGACTGATGTCTATTCTCAGGATGTACTGATCCATCTGAGTCTCAAGTATTGAGCTAATATTGGCCTCAAATTGTGCATCACTAACGGATCAGATCTGCTAAATCTGATCCACTGCTTTATTTGTTATCCCTGCCATAAATGGATGCGACATTGTTTTACTGCTCCACCGTTTTAGTTTGAATATTTATTTTCATCATAAGCAAAAGCCAGAAAGGTACATACAGAGCATCCTAACCTTTACCTTTGTAAATTATTATTATTTTTATTATTTTTTATTTTTATTTTTAAGACCTCAAAAAAAACTGATTCACAATATGGCCATTCAATTACCTGGCTCATACACACACACACACACACACACACACACACACACATATATATATATATATATATATCACACACACATATATATATGTACCCCCAGCTGAAACGGAGCTGCTCAAGCTGAGCTTTTTTAATTAAGGGGAACCCACAAACCATATATAGATTTAAGAGAGAGTATGGGGGGGGGGCAGTTGGGTGGAAGCAGCCAGCTTGCCGTGGTTTTGCTCCAGTTGCAGTTCACAGGCAGCAGAGGACTCTAAAAATGACAAGCTGCCCCTTTAAACAGCTACTGCAATTATTATACAATTATTAAAGTTAGTGGAAAAAACATTAGATCAGAATCAGATATGGGAATCATATTGAAAATGTAAATAACATGGAATCTCCACTGATTGCACGTACAGTAAGCTCCAGAATTATAGGTGCCCTTGGTCAAGATGGCTTATGAAAAAATGTCTTCGTGGTTAATTAGCTTAATCTCACCCTGTCAATAAAATAGATTTACTTTAGTTAAAGGATAGATTTCTAAGAATATAACTATCAAAAAATTTTTTTTGAAGACAACCATGTGTCAGAATTATTGGCACCTCTAGAAATGTCACTGAGGCATGTCATCATTTATATTTTATTTTAAAAGAAAACTTGCATATCAGTATTTATGCAAATGACTTGCATATCAGTATTTATAATCAATATGTGATCTTCAGTGGGGCAAAAGATTAATTTTATGATTGCATTCTTAATTGAATTTTTTGGTTTAAACTACTTTCATCATCATTTTTCACTTTGGTTAATGGTTTCCTACATTACCCACATTGCTGTTCAGCTACCTGCTGTGGTGCAGTGCTATTTACTGCTCACTTCATCTTTACGTAAGGAGGGTGATGCAGTAGCAGTTTAGTCCTTTAGCCTGTCCAGCTCTCTCACCTCCACATCTTCACACTCTGCTCAAGCAGATCAGCTTCCACAGTTTCAACTTTCATGCTAAAAAATGAAAATGGTGAGTGAGAAGAAAGCTCTTGCTCTCTTGTTTTTAGGAGCTCATAGCAATACCTGACTGTTATTCCTTATGTTAGAGATCACTGAAAAAAATTGATCCTAATAAACACCATTGTAACTGTGCTAGCAATAACAGTAACCCCACGATATCAGCACATCACACAACCACTAAGTTCTCACAGAAATAATGGACCAACAAACAAATTAGCATGTTTTTCTTTACATTTGCCTGACTGTTTAGTAACTCTTAAGTGGTCATTCATGACTCTGTTTCACTGGGGTTTAAGTATTGGGTGTACCAGAGGGTAAATTCCCTTAGTCATCATCAAGGGTTGTGTTAACAGAGAATTTTTTTCATCAGTTACTGAATTTTAAAAGCACTGACAGAAAATTGTGAAGACCATCCATCATTTTAACAGATACAAAATGAGGCATTCAATCTTGGTGTGCATGGGATTCGTCTTCCGCCCTTAAAAACAGGACATCAAAACCGTTCTAGCAGTGGTTTTAAAAGCACAAAATCCCTCTGCGTGCGCTCATTCAGCACCAGTGGCATAACTGCGGACTTTCATGTTTACACATGTGGTAGCATATATAGTAGCGTTTCAGAACTTCAGGTGAGATAGTGAGAAATGACACCAGATACAACACACAATCATTGCAGCATCCCTAAATGCACAAATAACAGGTGAGCGTATTAAGAGGTGGCACGTACATCTGTAGCATTTCAAGAGTCTGGACAGCTTAAACATCTGTTGTCTGGGGAAATGTAGTCTGACAACTTCAGAAAAGCCAGCAGTGTGCGTGAGACCAGCTCCTGCTACAGACCCCAACTGCACAGCTAGTTTATTGGTGTTGTGTTCATTAGTAACTGTGACTTAAATGAACTGGTTAGCTAGCCAAGTGAGAAAATGCTTACACAGTGCTTACACTAATCTCAAGGTTCAAGGTTCAAGGTTCTTTATTTGTCACGTACATTACATACATGTGATGTATTAATGTAGTGAAATGTTCTTCCTTAGTGCCTCGTCCCACAGTGCAACAGTGATACATAGTAAAACAGAATATAATAAAACCAAATATAATAAAAGCAGAATATAATAAATAAAATAGAAAAATAAAATAAATAATGTGGAATATACCACGAATATACTGGTTGAATTCGCTGTCACTCGAGCATTTCAGTACCGAATCGAGGTTCAAAGTGGCAATGGGAACACCGCTATTCATTACCGGATATGACGGCACAGTCATTACGAGAAAGGTCTTAATTGTTCAATTGGTAAATTGAAGAAAAGAAAAAAAAAACGGTTAAAATAAACTTTGATGGAATTTTTACAGCCCTGTCAATCAACATGATGGATAATGACTTACTGTAACGCAACCTCTGGTCATCACTGTCAACGTGGGAGGGGAATGAGCCTCACCAGTAGCTTAGAGCTGCAGTTAAATTCTAACACGGGGCAGGGAATTAGTCCTGGCATTCAGCTCCGTGAGTCCCATTTAACCTTCATGCTCTTTCTGTTATTTCTGCTCTTTGTTTACTTTCATTTCCAGTGTAGGAATGGATTTAGCCTTTTTTTGTCTACTAGTTTCTTGTCATTTGGGTCAGTAATGGGTCAGTGGATAAACTGCTGTGCTAGAGACCAGGGATTTGTGAGTTCAAATCCAAAAAAAAAAAAAACGCCATAAAGACCCTCAGCCTGTTCAGCCCTGTGCTTGGATCAGATTCTGCCTCCTAACCAGCAATGGATAAAAGCGGCTCCCAGATGAATAAAAGTATTTACAAGTCTTCATTTGTTCAGTTCCCTCTCACATCTTTTTGTTATTACTCCTGAACTCTTTCCATCCGACTGACCTTCACTCCCTTTTTGTAGAAGTCATTTGACAATCTGACATTTGGAAAATGCAAGTCAGAAGTTCCTCTTAAACTGAACGCTCTCAGAACGCTTGTAGAACGTCTGTAACCTTAAAGGTCACCTCAGACTTTACATGAACTTGCTAATGGACGAATGAAGCACGTTTGCATCGCTTGTTCTTTTTCTTGAGTCTTTGGTTCCGTTCTTCCTCATCACTCATCTCATCTGCTGTTTCTTTTCTCAGATCAATAAAAGCACTAAAAGGTTACACTGGGTCGAGACATCAGCAGCGTTAGCTAACTCAATCCTTCAGCACTTTTCTTGCTCCTCCTGTGTTTAGAGCTGCAGCTCGGCCTGCTGTAGCTGTGCCCATTAGGAGCACTTTCATGGGCTTCCAGTATGTTATGTTATGATGTTGTCATTAGTGCAATGTATAGTCCGGCTTTGGAAAGGCAGAAGCATATGTAATAGGCATTAGATCTTTCTCGGTACGAACCAGTACTCAGCAGTCTTACACAAACTAATGAACAGCAGTCAGATGGGATGTGGGGATGAGAAAAGGAAACATTATTTCATTATTTATGACTAAGCCAGACTGTGCATGGAGGGAAAATGGAGTTGGATCAGGAATGTTTTGCGGATGTTTTGTTCCCCAGTTGCTTGATCAGAGATGTTTCCAATTGGTAAGGGCTTGTATGAATAATGAATGACCTCGTTTTATATCCAGCCTTTCAAATGGGTTCCTAAGAACTTAGCAGGAAGGTCGGAGGCTCTTTAGCAGAGTTATCAGCTGGCCTTTTCTATCAACCATGACTGGGTGAACATCTCGCAGTTCCTGCGTACTGAAGGGTTAAATGAAGACCAGCCTGAGCCAAAAATAGTATCTTTTATTTAAAGCTGAACCCTGCTTGTGGATTCTCGGTTGTGGAGTTGTTTGAATTCAGTAAGTCACTGTACCATAGTCAGGCTGTAATTAAAACCATCTGGGTAGAGGCCAATTATTCCAGCCTACTGTAAATCTTTTACGTGTGTGTGTGTGTGTGTGTGTGTGTGTGTGTGTGTGTACCTTTGCCCTACAGCTATGGCTTTCTCTGTGTAGCCACTTTTATTATCTTTCTCCATCAATATTCCAACACTGCCTCATTATAAATGAGTTTACTTCTGGATTGATGGAAGAATCATAAAGATAAGAAAAGTTGCTTTTTGTCGGATCACTCTACCATAGTGCTAATTTCTGCTGGCGTTCCTGTGCTAGCGCTAAGCTGCAACTGCAGCAAATTCACAAACTGCCATAACTGCCGGAGTAGCACACCTACTGTAAAAACTATCACGTAGGTTTTGTAATTGAGGGACAAGCCAGTTTAGTCTATTTGTGTGGTGAAAAACAACGTCTATACAAAGAAAGTACTTTTACAGTGTGTGGAAGAATAGCTCATGAACCCTGCGTAGAGCACTACAGGTTTAAAAATAAAGCCACGTAGCACTAAAGGTGCAATAATTGCAGTAAAATAAGAGGAATAAATAAAAACTGTAATACCATATAAATGCTAGTTTTGCAGCTTGGCCCGAGCCACACAGAGTTCCCCCTTTCTGCGTGTACAAGAATACAGCAAACAAAAACAACGTTCAAAGCTTTAAACAAACACCAAAACACAATAGCCCTCAGTCTCGTCTCGTCTCGTCTCGGAGGTTTGCCATAGGTGTTTTGGGAAAAACTGTCTGACTCCAGACAATGTTCATTTCAACTATGTCCATTACCACAGAGTTAGAAAAGAACATGTGCTGGATTGAGTTTCCATCCACAAAAACAAGGATCTGAGCACAAAACAAGTGTTTATGTCTGTTATACAAAAGGCTTTGTGATGAACAAAAGCAGGCAAGTTTTTCTGTGTACTGCCTGTTTCCATGGATCAAGAGCGGATTTCGGTGTTGTGACACGGCATGATTCAAATATGAATGTAGTGTCAGAGACGGACTGGTCAGACATGGAGTTTAGAGGTTTGGCATCCATTCCTCACTTTTTTTGGTACTGTCTGACACGACAGTTGGGGGAAAAGAGAAGAATAATAGTGTTGGTGATGACTAAAGACAAGCTGAAATCATAACTTTTTTTTAAAATCTTGTTAGCCTGTGTCCTTGGTCAGATTGTCCATGATTCATCTGTTCTAGTCACATAAGACAGAATTCTTCTTTGTCTGTAATCTTCCACTAAAGTGCAGTGACTTTGTCTAGCATCTATACAGGATCTAGTAAAAGAACCTTTTTATGTAGAATAATCATTTTATGTCATGATTTATCTCCACGTTCCCCCGGGTTGCTCGAGATGTTTCTGAGGGCGAGCACAAACATTGGCCTCGTCCTTCAAGTCACCGTCTCTGTTACCAGCAGGAAAGACAGACTCAAATAAATATGGCTGCATGTGGCTCCAATTTATCAGATTTTTCTTCTATCTTTACTTCCTTTTGTCTGACTCCAGCAATCAAATACTGATGGATAAAACAGTAATTTTGAAGCCACCGGTGGGTAAAAATTGGGGGGAAAACACAAAATTGCCTTTAGAAACATAGTTACTGGAAAACACTTACATTATCAAAATGATCGAGATGTAAAACGCTCCATAACAGACATATAAATGTGTCCCAAATGTATTAGTTGATGCTTTTTCTATCTGATGACACATTTCTCCTTGTTTTTGCCATCTATGGTGTATTAAGCATTGTAATATGTTTGGAAAGCAGCCTTGGTATTCAGTAAAACGGCATATTAAATGTGATGCGCTAATGGGTTTGAGTTGGGATTTTTGTCTCTTTTCCATTTGTTTCTGAAAAAAAAATACTATCACTACACACGAGAAATAATTTATCTTGTCTTGTAATCACTACTGATAGCTGAAACTTAAATTTATAAGTTTCTTAAAACTTATAAACTTAATAAATGTGAAGAATCTGGAGCTATTTAGCCTCTTAGTTTATGCCAAAGCTAACCAGGCCTAAGCTAGCTAGTTAATGCTCCAAAATGTGTCTAAACACGTTAGCCATATTGAGCTAAATACAATACAGTTTGAATTCTGCAACACAAACCTGTCGCACTTGGGAGAACGCACCATCACCTCATATTAAAACACCTGTTGGGTAAAAATGAAGATGCTAGCCAGATTCAAATTTCCACAGTTACATGTATGTCATGTGGTCATGCAGACTTGACCACGACACACCCAATAGCCTCAGTGTTAGCTAGATATCAGATTTGCAGATATCAGGTTCTGTAAGATGCAAACACAGTGTACTCAATAGACGTATTTTGAGATCAGCTGTTCTATTAAAAGGAATGATGCCACAGAAGCACTTCTTGAACTTGAGTCTGGTATTAATCTGAGAAGAAAGGTGCTGAATCACAAGCAAAAGCTCCGAGCTGAGCAGCTGTCTCTCTGTGGGTGGGTGGGAGGCAGGCCTTCTGTCATTGCAGTGTTGTTGGATGTCCTTGACACATCCACCTTTTGTCTTGTTCCTGACCTCCTCCTTCCTCTACTTGGTGGTGGAAGTGGATGGATACTGGTGGTGTCATTGTGATCATTTCCGGACAGCATGTCACTCTGTAGGATAAGGCAAACCCCCTAAATCCTGTCTGCGTAGATGAAAAATCGGTTCATAGGCTCTAAATTTTACTTCAGCGCCGTCTGGTTTAGTGATTGTCCTGTCAGTGTTCCCGTAGTTCAGTGCATGATTGTTTCCTGTGCTGAAGCTTTGGTAAAGTCCTAATTCCTCAGACAGGCCCGCTACATGTTTGGAAGTTTACACTTACCAAGAAACCCAGTTATTTGTTTTGGTCAAATCAATCTACCATGGATCTAATTTGTGCTAATGTCCCTATAAGGTTGTCAATGCTATGCTAGGGCCAAGCTGTAACTGTATTAAATTCACAGACTACCGTAACTGCTCGAGTGGCACGCCTACTGTAAAAACCTAAAACAATAAATGAATAAAAAAAATCTACTGTCACTGCTCAAATAGCTGATCTACTGTAAAAACTGTAGCAAATGAACAAAATATCGTAACCGCTAGAGTACTATACCTACTGTAGACACATGTATTACAATAAGACTAATGCAAAAACTATAATGTGGCCTGCATTGCATGCAAGCTAGAGTGCTAAATATGTTTTATAGTCCGGAAAATGCTGTAATTATCTGTCTGTTGTACACGTTCACATATCGTCAGCAGTCTCTTTGCTCGGTCGTGATGAAAGGCTTGGCAGTGAGAGTGGGGGATGGAGAGGATGGTTTATCACTGCATGATGTAATGACTGTAAAGGCAAGACCCAGTCATAATTCTAATATTCAGGATTAGAAACTGTTTTGTTTCTGTTTCTTGGCTTATTTGTTGCCATAGAGTCCCGTTCACTACAGATCTTGTTTTGTCCGACAGCAATGTGTCCTAATTACCTCCCTGTCCGGCTCAACTGCGTAGTCCTCTGTCACCAAAATGTCCCATTCAGTAGGACTTAGTCATCCTTTTTTCAGTTTGATGCATACTGTCCCAGTTCTCAGAGCTGTCACTAGCTCTGCATTGTGTAGAGGTTCACACTATTTCTGAGTTGAAAGACTCGAACGCTCACAAAGAACTGTCTGTGGGATGATGTCCAATTTTTTTCGCTGTCGCTTTTTAATGAGGCTTCTGTGAAGTTTGTGTGCGAGGGATGATTGATGTGCTGAAAGATAACATTCAGTAATAATAAAACTCAGTATATGTGCATATTGTTACGTGGTCAACGTTAAATAATTAAACCTATTTTTATTAGCTAAAATGGTCTTACCACTGAAATATAAACAATAGAGTTACATAAAGCACAGTGCTTGGGAGTGAATTCGCTAAATTTACTAAAGCATGTTGTTTGTAGGTATGTCAGTTCCAAAGTTTTGGCTGATGATTGATTCTCATTCATGCAAACTTGTGATTAACCCCTTTTTTTTTTCTTTTCAGCAACTAAAATGTATGCAACTCATTAACAACCTGAAATGGTTATGTAGGGAATAAAACATGACGTGGCATGCTGTTGTAAAAATAATCAGCAATAGTGTGGTGTGATGAAGCAGAGTTACTGTTACCACCCCAACACTTACAGATATAACACCACATCCTGTTGTAAAAATGGAAAGAAGTGTTTTATTTCAGTTACACCACAGCAATTTGCTATTGATCACCAGCCTAGGTAAGTTAATAAGAAAAAAAAAAACCCTCATCTTATCATGTTAGCAAGAAACCGCAAGGCATAAACTCCTCCTGGAGACTTTCCCTTGTTGGAAAGCTAAAAGTTACAGCTTTACCTCTTACTGCTACAAAGCACTGACAGAACACGGAAAATGATTACGCATTTTATATTTTAATCAGTTAATCTGTGCCCACCAAATCCTTTTTAACAGCATATTACAAAAACTATGTTAATAGTGCACGTGCAAATCACAAGTTTACATTGTCAGTGCTGAAAATTAGCCAACATGACCTGAGCAATCAATTAATTATCTGCATTATGTAATTATGTGCAACTTTAACAATAGTGGCTACAACTGTGTTTCATGTCACTAACACTGCTGTAGTAACCGTTTCGAGCTAGGAAGTGGAATTTTACGTGGCGAAAACAGACGAGCGGAGTGATGCACACACACGGTGAAACGTCCCAGTGCTTTTATGGTAAATATCAGCACTCTTGGAGCACTGCGGGACCAATCAAATCAGTGGACTGGAACTAACTGTTGTATAATGAACTATATGAACTCACTGAACAAATGAACCTTAATGACATTTATTGATATATGACTCCATTAATGAGATGATGATGATTGTGATTAACAGTTATATTCCACAAATAGATCATATAACTGTGTCCAGACTCGTCTCTTTGGCTGTTTGATGGGCCAATAATAAACTATTTTAAAAATGCCTGGATTGTAAGTTCATCTCTTCATTAGTTTGGATCTGACTACAGGGCTGTAACTGAGCACTGTTGCTGCCCCCAGCCGTGTGTCTTCATACTGTGATATTAATTATTAACACTGTGGTTAACCAGAGGTGTTTGACTAATTACTTTCCCTTTCGGTGCAGTTTCGCTCAGCACAGGTCTTGCGCAAGTCCAGCACTTTGGTGGCAGATTTACTGAACACTGTTTCTTGCAGGCTTATTGATAAACCAATATACACGAGTGCGTGCCAAGTACCGTATTTTCCAGACTATTAGACACACCTTAAAAATCAATATATAAAAATCAATATACACTCTATACACTGTATAAGTTGCATTAATGCAGCAGGCATTTGTATTTTTTTCCTAATGATTGTATTGTCTCTAAAACAACAATTCACATATTGACCAAGTTTAAATTCATGATGCACTTAAAAGACTGCAGATGGTTTTATATTGGACATTTAACATTCCATCTTAAGTTCTCATGAACAAAACGTCCATGAATCATCTAATATTTTTTCACTCCAGAGAGGACTAACTGCATCCAAATGTATTTTAAAAATGGACTCGCTATTTTGCTAAAGGTTATGTTTTAGAATGATTCCAGTGCTGAATCATTAAGGGACTGTGTAGAAAGTGCATGATTTTGTAACAGTTGATTTTCCACAGATGTGGCCACAAGAACACTAAACACACTAAACACACACACCACATACACTAACGGAAATCGTTCCTTTCTCTATTTTATCTTCCTTTTAGTCACATTTCTGGATGAGTCCTGCAGGGTCATCCATTTCATCTGCAAAATCAATGCACTTATTAGACTCTCGGTTTCTTAATGATTCTCATAAATATTAAAGTACCGATCAGCTAGTGTTCGATTCAGTGAGATTTTACGAAGGATATTTTGAAGAGCATTTGTTGTGTTTTCTCTGTAATGAGAAATCGAAGAGGGGAAGTTGAATATCTAATATCACTCTAACTACAGTCTAGTGTGTACAGGTTTTATTTTTAATCTTGTGGATGTACTGAGGTTTAATTCAGTGACTGTATCCTTTTGTTGTATCCTTTAAGGATTTTTTGCTGTTTTGCCCATTTCGTAAAGTTGACGTGTGTATGTGCGTGTGTATGTGCGTGTGTGTGTGTGTGTGTGTGTGTGGAGTATGGGTCAAATTTTCAACTACTTTTGCATATCTGCTCGCTGACTACTTGTCCTCTTCCTTCCCTGAGTGTTACGTCCCACTGACGTGTGAACATGGTCGGTTGGTATGGTGATTTATAGTAAGGGATATATGTCAGGGTGTGTAGTCAGGGTGTGTAGTCAGGGTGTGTAGTCAGGGTGTGTAGTCAGGGTGTGTAGTCAGGGTGTGTAGTCAGGGTGTGTAGTTTTTGCCTCCTTTACTAGGGGCACATATTCAGAGTTCCTTAATTCTGGGCCCTCTATGGGTTGATTAAGGAACACAATATGACATTGTGTGCTGTTACAGGAAAATAATCAATGACAGAGTAGTGTGAGTTACTGATCCAACCCCAATGTTGATTATTTCCCTATAACAGCATGTCCCTAAGTGTTTTATCACTCTTATACCACAGCAATTTGCCAACGATACAACATGTCATACTGTTACAAAGTACTGACAATGGAGACTCTTTTCATACATATTAAGCAAATGTCACCTCACAGAAAACCACCGTATCAGCAATTATCATTTTTTCTTAGACGTCGATCGTGTAGCACGACTGCGAAGTCCCTGTGTTACTTTAAAAACGCTAATGTATTAGAATGAGCACATTTAATATAAACTTGTGATATGCAGCTGTGATACATTATAATTTTAGGTTTTAGAAAATTAATCAACACCTTCTGACCAATCAGATTCCAGAATTCAGCTGTATTGCTGTATAGTGTGTATTTTTGACACTCTAGATTTCAATATTTAGATCTGAAATTCAGTCGTAATGCATTGTGTTAGTGTTCATGTCCTGAGTAAAACCCAATCCCATTCGACCGGCAGCAAAACGACAGCTGTCTTCTATGCTTAAGTATTTTGACCTGATAGAACGTTGTCTCTGAAGAGAATTATTGGATTTCTTTCTCCCAAAACGGATGAGTCCCATGAACGGTTGAAGAGTATGATGGATAGAAATGTCATCATAATGTCATAAACCATGATAATTAGATGAACTTTTCTTGCGGATGTTATTTAATTTGAAATGTAATATCATGCACATGCATACACAACGTCTAGAACCTGATGAAGTGTGTGTATACTGGCTGCTGTTTTTACTGTCCTCTCATCCTGTTTTTATCATTCTGTCACTCCAGAATGCACATGCTTAGTAATGGGGTTCTGGCTGTCGTGCCAAAGGATGAGCGCTTCATTGGTGTCTTTCATTCAGTGTCATTGAAATGCAGTGGAACGTTTTTCAATGGCTGTAATTATGAGGGATGCTGTGCCTCTTGTGGTAGATGTCTCTGTTACTCTTCATTTTAAAACCGACTCATCATATCACAGCGATGGCGCGTAACTTAGCTTTAGCTTTGACTTGAAGCTCAGCATTACTCAAACCAGTTTACTCTTGACTTCAAGATTTCACCTGTACAGCTGAAAAGATTGATAGCATTCATTTATTGGACAGATAGAGCATCTTGAATCTGCATAGACTCCCAGCGCCTGTTCAGAATTATAGCTTTTAAAATACAACAGATGTCTGCACAGTTTGATTTCTCCGAATCACACTTTTGGGAGTTTCAGCTCCATGCTGCTGTCTGCTCACAGTGCAGTTTGTAAAGAAACATGCTGGGCATAGCAGGCTGTCTATTCATCCATCTTTTCACTCCACACTAACATTCTGGTGTAAATGTTCCTGTCACTAAACGTTCCATCTTACATGTCTTCCACACTCATTCAGTGCCAGTATGACTTTGCTTTGCTCACTGTTAATATTGATTCTTTTTTGCATTGGATGCAGTCTTCAGCTTTTATTTTATTTTTTTTTATGGTGATTAAGATTGAGAGTCTGCGACGAAGGCAGTCTGGATGGTTTAATCTCCACCTCTGAACTGATAACGATGATAACGATCATCACTTAGCTACTTGTTTTAATTAAAAAGTGTTTTATCAAATTTTAATTTGTCTGTGTTATATCAATATCATCAATAGAAATACACTCACAGTAATATCATTATGTGTATTTATATAACATTTGAACTGAAGTAATAAGCTGATGAATCCTGTTTAAACATGCGGTATCTTAGCTGCCCTGGTAGATCTTCAGCTACTACAAATTGTCGCATGACATTCAGGAAGTGAGCTCATAGATCATAATGTGAGTTTCATTTTAATTTTAGTTCGCCCAACCCCTCTCAGTGGCACTTGCTTCACAGTATGGGCACTGCTGACATGGAGTACTCTTTCTTTTCCTTATTTGCAGCCTGTGTCTCTGAGGAAAACTGACGTCTCTCAGTCCAGCAGCCCACACAGTCTGTGTGTGTGTGTGTGTGTGTGCGCGCGCCTTCTTTCACTCTTTAATTAGCCCGTCCCCTTAAAGCTGCTAAATCAGGACTCCTAAAAGCGGGTCTTTTTGGCATTGCTACAAGTATGTGTTTACATGCCGTCTGAGTTGTCCCTCTTGCCTTTACAGAATGACCACACACTAGCTGCTTGCTTATTTTTCTGCTCGTGTGTGTAAACCGTGGTGTCTGCACTCTCTTTGTTCGTGCCTCCCTCAACCGCTCTTGTATGTAGAAGCGAGTTAATCTTTCGACCATGGCTGTTTGAAACGTGTCTCCATCAGTTGAGATCGAATCATCGCCGTCTTTCTGTTCGAGTCGGAGATCAGACTAACCCACTCAGCTGGGAGATAATCCTGTGTGGCCAAACTTTGAAGCTTTTATGCTTTGTTCTCCTAAATTCCACCATCCATGTAGCCAAAGTCGTGCAGTATTTTATAATAGCTGTGTGTATTCCCATACCCACCCATCTCTGTCTTGTGGACTTGTGGAAGGGGAATTCAGGAAAAGATAGGATGGGCAAATTTCCTAGACTGTAGACATAGATTGAAGACTTTGTTTTTACAGTCCAGCATGTTGGAGCCGAGCTATACCTACCGCAGCAAGGAGCTTGTACATATATTCCGTGACTAAATGGCGGTAACAGTTACCTTTTTAATGCTGAGCTATTAATAATTAGTTTACGGCTACTAATTATAGAATATGACACATCGAATATATTTTACAGTTGGTTTATTTGGAACATGGATTTTATATAAACAAATACAATTTCTAAATAGTAGGGCTATTCTTCATTTTTAAAAAAAATAGCATGGGAAAGTCTTTCTAGACATACCTGATGAATTACCATCTCTACTTCAATGAATGGCTTCTTCTTGGGTTTTGCTAAAACCCAGACTATTGTTGAGCATTTATTTGCATGCTCTTGAGATGTAAGAGAATGGACTAGCACTCTAGTACTGAGTATGGTTTATTTTATTTGTATTTATTGTATTTATTTTAAAACTAATTTTGTGGGTTGGTTAATTCAAAGTGGTTATGTTTTGGTTCGTAGTGGTGCTTCATATTAGGCCTTGTGAGTAATGCCACTGACTTGGAACATATGAAACACATTGGGTTTGAAGCAGGGAGAATACACACCTACTTCTCTGTCCATTCGTCTTTAACCATTCTGTTTTTGTCATTGACTTTTTTTTTTTTTTAACGAGCCATGTCATCACTGCACTGAACAGACCAGAAGGTGTAAATGAAATAAAAAAAAATAAAAAAAATCTAAGAAAGTCTGTAACATTGAGCTCTTTCTGACCGAATGTCTCCATTTCTGTAGCGAGTCTTTGGTCTATTGTAGTTCGTTTATTTACATAAATGCATGTGATAAGCAGCAACTGAAGATCAGCTACAGAAGTCACTGAATGATGACCATTTTTTTTTTAAAATACGTTTTTCGTCTCTGCTGCACTGCTTTTTCCAAAGTACTTTCAGACCCCTCCACCAATTGATGATCCCTGGCTTTGGGTTTATTTCCCAGTTCCTCCGTTAAAGGGTTTTATTGATGGCCAGATATGAAAGCGTGTACAGGTGAAATATCACCAGTCGGTCTGAAGAGATGTGTTTAGCTCAGAGGGACTTTCAGGTAAATGCTTTGCCAAGAGGCGTCCCCATTTTGATCCATGTTCCACTGAGCAGCCTAGACTAATCTCTTCACAAAAAGTGCATCCTTAGCCTTTGTAGGACAAATCAAACTATTAGTGCTACTAGTGCAGGCTGGGATTCTTAGACAAAGCACTGTCAATCAAAAAAAACTATGGAAGTGCGTGAAAGCTCCTTTCTCAGTGAGCTGCCTTTTACAGTTGTTGCTGAACTACGGCCACTTTTCAACACGTTGATCAGTTCTGCTACGTTTTTTTTTTTTGAACGCTCGGTTTGGTAAGTTGAAATATTTGTTGGGTCTGCATCCAGACCTCTGTCTGCCAGTTGCTGACCCTAATTTACACTCGTTCCGCTGGATCTTTACGACTTTTCTCTTATTGATGTGCAGTTGCAGAGGTGTGTAGAGTACAGGAAATGTGAAGGAGTTGTCTGAAGGAAACAACTGGGACTTTCCCAGTAGACAAGGCGTTTTCCATTAAATCATACGCACATTAAATCTACGTTTTATAAATCGTAGCTCAGTTGCTGACTGACAAATGTGGACCGAGCACAGGAAGCACTTTTTGGACTGAGGTGTTTGATAGCATTGTGGGAGAAAGTGGAGAGGAAGAGCCCTTTGTGCAATACGATCTTATCGAGGGGGTAGCGAGGGTTATTTTCCTGGATCGGTCACTCATTCATTGATTATTAGAGCAGGTGATCTTTTATTATGTTTATTACTATTTTTACCTCTTGCTTTTTTTTTTTTTTTTTTTTTTTTTTTTTTTTTTTTTTTTTTTTTTTTTTTTTTTTTTTTTTTTTTTAATTTAAGAAGCTCGGTAGACAGGAGTCTTGTTTTTCAAATTGGGCTTGCAGAATCACCAGGGGTCTGTGATAGAGATTGTTCAAAAGCTCCATCTAACACCCTAAAGGGTTCTTTGGTTTGTCTTTCTGGTGGAAAGATTAAATATTCTTAAGGCCCTACAACAGAGGGTTTTCCATTTAGAAAAGGTTCCATATCAGACCCTAGCCACCCCAAACTAGAACTGCTGAACATCCAAGTAACCATTGAGTCAACACTTTTTCCCCCCCATCAGCTTGTGTTTTAAGTTTATACATGTGTTACAGTATAATAGGTATGTTTAAAATCAGTCTACAATCATGAGTGGCTCTAGAAATGCTTCTACCCTGGTTGCAAAAATTTTGGCACCCCCATCCTAGAGAAGGCCCTTTGTTCTTTTCTCTCTTCATCCTGACCTATCCTCATAGTCCCAGCTGAGTTTAGCCCAATGCAGGGAAATAACATTACCCTCTGAGAGAGTGATGGAAAAGAAAACCCAAAATGAAAACATTGGTTTGTTCCATTACGGGGGAGTAGGAGGGATGAGGGTAGGAGACGGTTATGGATTTGACATGGAAATGACAAACGGCAGTTTCAGTTATATCTGTTTAGATCATTAAATTCTGATGGGTTTTAAATTACAAAGTTGTGAGGTTAAGCTTAAAGTCTAAAATAGAAGCCAGTAGTCATTAATATTTGGGATGTGATTTAGGCCGTCATTAGGTTTACAGTTTGTGAAAAAAATTTTTTTCGCATGAGGTAATTTTCTGTGACACAGAAATGATTTGGGTTTGGTCACAGCACAGTAGCACATCGGGGAAGCTAGTTATCCGGAGAATATCTTGTGAATCATTATTCTCTCGGCTTTATTTCCGCTGAGGTCACAGCAGCACTCATTAATCTCTTATTATGTCTCTCACTGTTCCTCTGGCGTTTACGTTAAACATTGTCCATTAAAGAGTATCTCGCACATGGGGTTTCCTGTGCTATAAACAGCTTAGCTGCCATAAAAGCACTTTCTTGCACTCCTCGTGCTTGGTGTGTGTGCTCGTTTGTGTGCGTGTGTGCACGTGTGCCAGCAGCGGGTAGAGTCTGGCAGACTTCTGGCCCCGCTGTGGTCTAGACTGGAGCGAGAAGCTCACTGGTGGAGCCCCATGAGTCACTCTCCCCGACCGCCATCTCCGTGTGAGAGCATCAACTTCGCTGCTGCCCTGAGGAGAGCTCGGCCCGGACCACGGTGCAGCTGCCCCACACACACACGCGCACACACACATGAATATTGACCAGGCTTGCTCATCTGACCTCTGCATGTTGTTGTTATTTTGGTCTGTTTTCTGTCATCGCGTGTTTGTCAGCTCATGGGAAACTAACGAGCTGACAGTTGGAGGATAGCCTGACCTTTAGGGCTTCTTACGACTTGACTTATGACCGCTAGCTTCCAAGTACCATATTTCTCAGATTATAAGTCACTCCGGAAAAATCCCTACAAATTGTATTAATTTAGACGGCATTTTTATTTTCCATAATGTTTTTCCAGCTTCTTAAACGGCATTTCAGAGACCAGTAGTGTAATCTGGTTAAGTGTTTGTCCCATCAGTGTTTCCGTAGTTCAGTGCGGAAATTCTTTACTACAGACCTGATCTTAATCCTCTCAGGTCTGGAAAAAATGTGTCCTTACTGAGAAGTCATTATAGAACAATGTTTAATATTATAAATTCACAATTTACTTCATGAGGAGCATTTTTTATCATTGATAAAAGGACAAAGCTAATTTTAATTGGATTTAAAGTGATTTTTCTTCTATTATTCACTAATATTAATGGTGATCTTAATTTACTACATAGGAAAAGTGATATTCTGTATACCGTCTTGTTACTTTCCACATTTTAATAGATATTAGGTATAATAAAATTCATTTTGATTGGTGGAGTTTAGGCCGGTAGTTTTAAAGAAAACCAAATCCTGTTGTATCAGTACGTGGCATCAGTAATTCAAACACTCGCTTCAAGAAAGCAACAGTATTTTATGCAGCAGCTCTGACATTCCTGGCTGCAAGGCAAATCACAGGTTAATATTAATGCTCTCATTCTGTAAGGAGACGTTTATTTTACATTTATGGAAGGAGTCTCCAGTGTCAGTGTTTTTTAACAGTCTGAGGTAAAGCTGTAACTTTAAGTCAGGAATACTTGCAAAACCAAAGTCGTAAATAAACCTAGTGAGTTATTAGCTGCAACTAAGCTCATTATAAAATTATATAAACTACACGTGCATGTGCTCTGTGTTGAATGGCAGGGGCGATAATTATTGATTTCTTGTATAGTGAAGGAGCCCTAATAAACATGTTTCACTTTCTTAATTTAAATCTCCATTCATGTTTAGCAAAGACATTTATGGCTTTATCTGTTTGGAAGCTAAGATGCATCAGAGAAAGATGTTTTGTTGCTCTGCTCTGAAGTCAGACAGCAGGTTATTAAGGTTTATATAGATACAAGATAGGCAAAAAGAGAACACGTATTACGAAATACAATACACTTTATTTTTGTGCATCTTAAAGCTGCAGACCTGCAGATCATGTTTTTCAAGAGACATTTAAATCGTCCAACTTAGCCATTGTGATAGTCTATCGGTGATTCCCAGTACTATTATCAGTCATCCCAAGTCTAAAATGTAACCATAAACCGATAAGTATGACTTCTTTAGTTAATAAAAAGTTGGCCATTGCTGTGGTGTAAGATGAATAAAATGTTTATCAAAATAATCAACTTTGGGGTGGTGACAGTAACTCCACTTCGTGTCAGGTCACATCACGCCACCCTGTCTTTGATTATTTTCCTATAACAATACGTCCCTAGAATGTTTTACGCTTTATTTAATATTAAACTGATGAATTATCTCAATACGGGTTTTTAATATTGTGGGAGCTATGTCAATACTGGCCAACTCCAATGACTCTAACTTTTAATTAATATTTATCCAACTACTTATTACTTATATTGTGAATTCAATGAACTTGAACCTGGTTTCCTTTAGCTCCCCCCCCCCCCCCCCCCCCCCTTTTTTATTTATTTATTTATTTATTTATTTTTTATAAAATGCAGCAGTACTCTTTTCCAGACACAAACCTAAATACATTTTATCATATCAGCCACCCGTATTTCATCCCAGTTATGTTTGGTAAGGAGATATATGAACTATTACACTGACATACTTGTCACACCAAGTTGTTCAAAGTTTTTGCCATGCCAAGGTATCAATAATGATGGCAATAATATCAATATCAATTATATTGATGTATTTACATGACGTGTAAACTGGAATTTGAAGGGATGTTGTGGGTGTTGCTGAGGGATAAAAAGAGGGTTAAATCACAATAACCATAAAGACACTACCAAATGGGCATATTGCAATTAGGCTAATAACGAAATTATAACGTGCACTTCTTTGTACAAGTCACAGTACCCACTATAGGGCAAAAAACATGCAGATTTTTTTTTCTGTTCCGCAAAAACACTGGCGCACAAAATAAACACCTCAGCGTCATCTGCCCCTGATGTGGTTGCAGCCATTTGGCCACTGGAGCCAGACCAGGCCATTTGTCTTCGTGAGGGGGGTGGTATGGGACTATTAACGTCCAGGACACATTCCTCCAACAAGACTCAAGCAGCTGAAGGTACACAGTCTCCTTTATGTGAAACCAGAGACCACATGGAGCCTGCTGCTAAACATAATAATGATCCAGCCTTCCACCTTGGTGCCTGTATATCGCTTTATAAACAAAGAGCACACATGAGCTAATCCTCAGCTTCTTGTCTCTCATAGCCTACAAGACCCAATAATCAGTTAACCTTTAACCCCCACTTCTCATTTTTCTTTTCTCATGACTCCTTGAGAAGTAGGTAGCGTTAAGATCTTGGACAGGCCTACACATCACGTCCATGTTTCTTTCTCCTGCCTGTCCTCACGCACACAGACACCACTTGTCCTCCCTCAAGGCTCCGGTGGGTCTGAGTGACGGGTACAGAGGGAGCTGGGTTAAAAGTCTGCCCTTTCTCATCCCTCCTGTCGAAAACACCTGTCCGTCTGCTCAGAGCTCCCCTGCCATGCCTCCTCCATAGCTCCAGTTTGTTCTCCTGAAGACACTTCATGTGGTTCACTGGTTCATGCCAGGTTTTATAAGTAGGTTCTGTAACCGGATGGTAAAATCCTACTATTGTTTTCTTGTGGCTGAACAAAAAGTCAGTCTCGGGGCATGCAGGGAAACAGATCATGTAACTATGTATTATATAAGAGCATGTAACAGCAGGGCACATATTTCTTTCCCAACAGAATTTGTTATTCTGAGTTGATCCCATCATAGATTGGTTGGGGAAAAAGTGTGGAATGAAGGTGATGCACATCCACAGTAGACCTTAGGGTTTAATTTCCAAACAGACTTTTAACCTTGCGCTAATGTCTTAACACACAGTGAAGAGAAATAATTGTTCGGACACTTTTGGTTTTTGTTATTTAATACACTTCCAGTGCATTCCAGTGTATATTTAATATACTTCCAGTCTTTTGACATTAGGTGCAATTTGCACAAGAACATGTCTCTTGTGCATGCAAGTTTCACACAAGTAGCATCGTGGAGAAGGTGAAGGAGCTTCATAAAGTTCACTGGTGCAACATTATTAAACAACGCTGAAAGGAAAACGCTACAGAGCCATAGCAAACACCTTGGACATCCCTGTCAGGACAATTGGTTCAATAATATGCAGGTGGAAGTTCATGGAACCACAACAAATCTTCCTCAGACAGCTGTGCCACACAAGATTTCACAACACGCTCTCAAGGTAAGGGAGAAGCTAGCAGTCACTCGAGTTGCAGGATGAGCTGAAAGCAGCAGGAACAGCATTTACACAGAACAATCAGCAATGAACTGTACAGCAATCATCTCTGTTCCATCTCTGTTCTCATGCAAAACTCCTCTGCTAAAAAAAGAAGCACAGAGGTGCATGTCTAAAAGCAGTTAGACAATTCAGAACTATTTTGGAACAGTATACTCTGGTCAAATAAAACAAAAATAGAACTCAATAATTCAGCTAGTTGTGTTTGGAGAAAGAAGGGTTGTGTGTATGATCCCAAGGGCACTGTAACCACTGTGAATATCATGAAATGGAGCTGCTTCGATGCAAACGGTACTGAGATATTACGCATCATTGAAGGTAACATGAATGGAGCGATGTACCGGGAGGAGAATTTAGAGGAGAATTTAATCTCATCAACCAGGAAAATGAATCTGGGGAGAAGATGGATGTTTCAACAAGACACAGACCCCAACCACACAGCCAGAAAAAGGCAGAAGGCTTTGTATGGCCAGGCTGATCTCCTGACTTGAATCTCATGAAATATTTTTGGAGGATTTTGAAATTGCAAGTCTATCAGAGGGATCCGCGTAACCTTGGGGAATTGAAGATGATTTGCCAAGAGGAATGGGCCAAAATTGAACCACGATGCTGCAAAAAGCGAATTACTTCTTACTGTAGACATCTCAAAGCTGTAACTGCAACAAACAGCTTTGCAACAAAATACTAGAGTTGGTAATTAGTGCTGTCCAAATTTTTGTTCATCAGTTTAGTGTTTTTGACATATCTTTGTCTACGCTTGTAAATACATGTTATTTTTTTTTTTCATATTTGTAAGTAGAATTATGACATTAGACAGAGACAAAAGACATTATATGTGGATATATGCACTGAAAGTATATTAAATAACAAAAACAAAAGTGTCTGAATACTTATTTCCCTTCACTGTATGTCTGTTGATCTCTAGTTACGTATAGTAACATGATGTGTCATAGGAAGGCTGGGTGATCCATAGGGAATGAAACACGTTGTAGTTTGCTTTTATAGGAAAATAGGAATGATAGGATATGATATAACTATTTTCATGTTGGTTTTAAAGACTATTATGCAAGTTACTGAACGGAGCAACCAAACTAATTTCAATATTGATGAAAATATAGCTCTATAACTATAGATTAATAGATTAGTGTATAGATTAAAGTCTGGTTCATAAAGCAAATTGGGGTGTCATGCCTGAGTGTTTTCAGTGCAGCTGGCAAAGTGTGTTTAGTATCATGATGCTCACGATCTCCCTGTAAAATCTCGATCTCCCTGACCATGGAGACATTTTACTTGTTCATGATGTTCATGTTCATGTTCATGTTTCCTGCGTCAGAAAACTTAAAGTTACAGTTATACCTCTGGTCTTTAAAAAGTACTGACACTGAAGACTCCTTCCATAAATGTTAAACGTCTCCTTACAGAAAACTACACCATATCTAGAATTATACACGTGTTTTGATCTGCTTATGTGGAGCGTATGCCATACAAGTCCCTGTGAATAAGAAGTTCCTATAGAAACGATAACAAAAAAATTAATCTACTACTTGTTACTATGAACAAACAATTTAGTTGGTCATTACTGACAATTCCTGCAATTTGAGAATTGTGGCTTAATGTGATTTATCACAATATTGATATATTATAGCCCTAGCTTACCCAATGTATTATGACAACTGCGATTTTTTTCATTGAGAAATGATCTAATGTAATTTGTTAGGGTGCTTATTTGGCCAATATTGTGATACGATGAACAAACAGTTATATTGTGCAGCTCGCCTGGAGGTGACCAGCTATGCACAGTGAACGGAAAGTGTGTATAACCCCGATGCCCTTCTGCACATGGTCACACTCCTACATGCCTGTCACACCCTGCAGGTGGGGAATGTGTATTAAAGGACAGCTGACTAAAGCAGAATGGGGAATAGATGGACTCCACTGGGGACTTGGTGTCCTTGCTGTCAGCATCACCGGCTCCTTGCACTGTCCTTACCTGTCTTGCGTTATTGATTTATTTATGTATGTGTATGACCTGTTATTTTGTGTGTGTGCGCGTGTAAACGTGTGTTTACTTCATACCTCATATACATTGTCCTCAGCAAGCTTTATAGGACTATGGATTTTTTTTCCTGGAATCCTTTATGAAGTAGTTACCAATTTTTGCCCCTCGAAATTCTGGCAAAAATATTAGAGGAGAAAAATATTACATCACTTGCTGTATATTTAAAGAATAAAACACTTTAGAGCATGCTATTGCAGGAAAATCATCAGTGACAGGGTGGTGTGATAAAGCAGAGTTACTGTTACTAGTTGATTATTTTCCTATAGCAATATTTCCTCTTATACCACAGAATTTTTTTTTATTTAATTATTACACAAAATTTTTATCCTTTTATAGATACATTTAATGTTGTGGAAAGTCTGCGAATGTCACGTACATTAAAGCAGCTATAAACTGTCATTACCTCACCGGCCTCTCTTTTATCTCTCTCTTGAAGTCAATAGGACTAAAAACACAGCTTATCATGTTAACACAAAATCACAAAGTGTAAACTCCTCTGACCTGAAGACTCTATATTGTTTATAAAACTTAGTTACAGCTCTACCTCTGACATGTTGTAAAGTGCTGATGACTTCTTCCATACATGTTAAATAAACACTTCCTGATGGAAAACTTCACCAGATCAATAATTACACGGTTTTTAACCTGTTTATATGGAGCTTCTTCCATACTGTGAATGAGCTGTTACTATCGAGACAATAACTTATTAGAAAATTTATACTATAGAAAATTGTTGTAAATTAAATTGTTGAAATTTAAGTAAATGCCTAGTGTACCAGACGTTTTCCCCCATAATGTATGTACAGCATGAAAAACTACATTTAAGAGACCGTGCAGTTTAGTGTTTCTCATTGGCACTGTATTATTTTCTGAGCTATGGTTGTGATCTTAATCCCACCGTCAGGCCTGGAAAATATCTGTCTGTGTATCCTTATGGCAAAGTCATTATATAGCAGTGTTGAATGCTAAAACATTGTACTTCACTTTATATGCGGCTTTTGTTTGTCTGAGCGCAAGCTAACGTGGCTATGAGGGAAAGCCAGGTTAAAGACTTTCCCATAAACTTCCTGTAATTTTTTTTTGTCTAGAACCTCAGCAAATTCACACCATGGTTTATAACCAGCTACAGTTTGGTCAGTCAGTATCAAATTTGATTCATACGACAACTAGCCTTTTTTTCATTTCTTTGAGTTGAAGTGCGTAACACAACTTTAACAATATTAGCCAAGCCTGCCAGAAAATATTAACCAGATAACAAGCTGTGTCGCTAACATTAGCTGTCCAACATCAAGTGTGCTAGTGATTTATTGAAGACTGTAGATTTGCCTGTGTAATTAAAACCACGTTTTAAAACCATGTATAGCCATGTTCACTACACAACCATCTAATCTGTTATGGTGAGGTTAATTGAACTTAAGCTCCGCCCTTATGCGTCATGGACGTCTGTCATTCTGCTAAATCAGTTTGTATTAAAACTGTTTTCATGGTCTCTCTGTAGCAATGTCTTTCTCAGGGTGCTGAAGCATAATTGGAGAAACAAATGTTCTGAGATGGATTAAAGATTAGAGCTCGTGTAGTGAAAGCAGAAAATCATCATCAGTAAGAATATTTTTAGCCAAATTTACAGGCAAAGGAAGACTAATTTCTCCTGGGGTTTGGTTATTAATAGGGCAAGTTAACAATTGCAAGACAGCTTTGCTGAAGATCTTTTGTTCTTCACTGTCGGTGTGCTGCTTTCTGCAGTAGCCAGTTTGATGATAGATTTCCCCCTCTATGTCTTTAGCATTAACGTTAATTTTTCTTCTTTTAGAAAATCTCATGACGAGGTGAGGATATGCGATGATATGCAGTGGGATCAAACACATGCTTGGTGAGGGTGGGGAGTGAGGGGCTCAGCGAGGGGCTGTAAGCAGAGCACAGTGGATGAGAATGTTGTTGTAACCAGGGTGGGTTGAGGACAAGACCTGGGCTTTTCTCCCAAACATACAGTCCAGTTACAGCAGGGAATTCTGCTACAGTGTACAGTGTAAGAATGTAACATTATTTTGTCTTGTTAATTGCTTTATTGGCTGCTGTCTGTCTGTCTGTGTCTGTTTTTGTCTGTGTATCTATCTGTCTGTCTTTGAAACTGTCTTTCTCTCTGATACCAGCAGTCAGTCAGAGCAAACCTAGAGGCAGAAATGATTGCCAGTTGTTAAGCTCAGCATGCAATGGAAATAGAGAAGGTGGAGCTAACCACATCTTAAGGTTTTAATAAAAAAAAGGCCAAGTCTTGCCTTGCACTATTTTAGAAGTAAACTAAAAGCAGTTAGACTTACTTTTACTGACCCATCTACTACTTCATATTTTTTTAAAAAAAAACTCAAATTTGTTTTGAATTTGTTTAATTTATAGCCAACCTGAAATTAAAACTGACTTAGTGTTCTGTGATTCCATGTTTGGTTTTGCAATCCAAATCTTGGTGAATAAAATCCAGCTATAACATTACATTACATATATAAATTAAGTTAAACTATTATACAAATATCCTATTATAATAATGTAACATGATTTCTGTTTCACATTGTGTATTTTTTTTAACCTGTCTATAGCTAGTTTAGCACTGGAGAGAGTCAGGCCTGAGTTGGGTGTCTTTGTGCCCATGTTTTGCTATTTTCTCTTTTGGCCCTTCTGCACCACTTGTGTGGAGTAATGCTTGTGCTATGCAGAACTTGAACTCCTAATGAGGATGTCCCCTTCATTCCTTTCCTCCTGCCTCCACCTTCTTTTCACATTCTGCAGTCTCACTCTTTCCCTGTGCTCATATTGGGAGTGTTGAGTTTGAGAAACACAATGTTTGGAGACGGTCGCCAGGCAACGCAGCAAGGTCCGATTTGCGCTTACGTCTTCTGACCGGCAGCTTGTTGCAATTAGTGGTGTGTGTGTGTGTGTGTGTCTGTTTATTTGTCCAAGTTCATTCCAGCCATGCTTTTGTACTCCATTTCCTACTGATTTTCACACAGCGCCATTAAATTTGAGTCTTCATTTTGTCCTCATCATCCTCCTCGCCTGTTTCTCTCCCTGCTGATCGGAACATGACGCGGATAATCCCAGAGCAGACGGGGAAAGTACAGATTGAATCCAGATACTTTTGAAGTGCAGTGCTGAGTGGCCCACAACACAGCAGTTCCACGAAGGCCTGGTTTCAATTCTGCGAGTGAGGTCAGCTCTCGGCTATCCTGTTGAACGCAAATACTCTCATGTAAAGAAAACACACACAGATGAGGATGGGTTCTCTTGAGTGCAGCGATTTCAACAGAGATCAAAGCCAGTTCCCTTGGTGAGGAACAAAACACCTCTGTATGGTATTCACTGTAGCTTCATGGCCTGTAGTAATAAAGGGCATTGCAACAATAGGTGTGTATCCACTCCAAGATGGCCTTCAGAAACGTAGGAACTGGGGCTGTTTATGACATGAGAAGTCAAGAAACACTTTTCCATACAGTGGATTAAATTCTTGAGAACATTGGTGCTAGCAATTGAGCTAGCTAGCATGTCTTTTATACACTGAAAACCCTGTACTCAATTGATTGAGTAAACTTGTTCCCTCAATTAAATTGAGTAATGGGGTCTCCCAAAACTTGTTTATTTAAGTTCAGTTAACTTGATGCCCATGTAGACTGTACTCAAGTTGTTAAGTTCACTTAACTTGGTGTTCATATTAAAGTGTACTTAACTAAGTTCCCTTAACTGATTGTTCATGTAGCATTTACTGACCATGAATCGAACCCGGGCCCCGGCGGTAAGAGTGCTGGATGCTAGCCACTAGTCTAGCAGGGAACCAGGGAACTGAAATAATTCAGTTCCCTTAACTTTGTGTTCTTTTCAAGTGTACTTAAATGCAGGGTGTCCCAGAAGTCTCCATAAATAGAGGAAATGAACACTTTTTTAGCAAAATGTAACTTTATTTACAAAACATCCTCTACATCCTCCCTCAAACATCCTCTGGCTATTTCTTTGTAAACAAACACGGAGTTGACGAGACGAAGAGGACCGCCTTTTGCAATTATCTACCAATCAGTGCATTAGTTCTCTTGTCGCCAGGCAGAACTCATTGCATGGCCAATCACATCAAAGAAAGACCAGAGTGAGCTATTTTAATGAGTCATGATTTTGAGTTCATAACACTTGAAATCTTAAGTGTATGTATTTTGTAGGTAAATAAGTTAAACAAAATTAGATTTTTGATTAATGGGTACAAAACACAACATTTTAAGGAATGTTTAGTCATGATTACTTGATTGTTTAAGTAAAGGCAACATTAGGGTTTACAGTGTATGACAATGAAAAGGCACAGTGAC
Source organism: Pangasianodon gigas (assembly GCA_022758105.1). Lineage (NCBI taxonomy): Eukaryota > Metazoa > Chordata > Actinopteri > Siluriformes > Pangasiidae > Pangasianodon > Pangasianodon gigas. The sequence goes on along the minus strand of CM040468.1, from coordinate 13,248,720 downwards.
TATGGAAGTCCTGTAACCCCTCCATGAGAGATCCTGAACCATGTCCACAAGAATCCTGTAACTTGTCCATGAGAGTTCCTGAACCATGTCCACAAGAATCCTGTAACTTCTCCATGAGAGTTCCTGAACAATGTCCCCAAGAATCCTGTAACTCCTCCATGAGAGTTCCTGAACCATGTCCACAAGAATCCTGTAACTTCTCCATGAGAGTTCCTGACCCATGTCCACAAGAACCCTGTAACTCCACCATGAGAGATCCTGAACCATTTCCACAAGAGTCCTGTAAATCCTCCATGAGAGATCCTGAACCATTTCCACAAGAGTCCTGTAAATCCTCCATGAGAGATCCTGAACCATGTCCACAAGAATCCTGTAACTCGTCCATGATAGTTCCTGAACTTGTTTAATAGATCCAATAGGTGTGAAGGCAATGTCTTATTAATATTAAGTCCTGAAACAATAGTATGGAGTACACAATTCCTCTATGGGGTCACTGAGTGTGCATTACTGTTTGACTGAAATGTCCTGCAAATGACTGATACATAAAAGATGTGGGAATGTATTACAGACACAGCTCTGATTTCGATCATTCTCTCCACATCACCACATGAAGAGAATGCCTGTGCGTGAGGGGAAGCGCGTGCGAGGTTGTGTGTGTGTATGTGTTTGCGTGTGTAAGGAAGGTTGGACTAGTTGGAGTGTAATAACACACAGGTTGTCCCTAATGTGGCCCTCGTTTCATGTGCCTGTTGCAGCATTTCGCCTTTCTTTCGCTCCGTCCACCTTCATCTCCCTCTCACTTTCCCTCATCACTCTCTTTTACACAGACATAATTAAACTTTTGTTCAGCGAATGGAAAGAGGAAAGACTGTTGGAGGGTGACAGCGTAGTGGAAGGTAGCAGATGGAAAGGAAGCGAGTGGTTAAAAGGGGGAGGAAACGAGGGATGGGGAGAACAGAGAAAACTCTGTGGTTGTATTCCCATGTTAATTTTTTTCTGTCATTACTGCTCTGAGACAGCACGCCCGTTGTTACACGATATAAAAACAAAATTAGCTACGACCAAGTACAGCACCAATCAAGAGAATATAACAATGGAGTATTTAAATTTTGTGTTCTTTTAATCACTAACAATTATTAATTACTTTTACTTAACACAGCTACTGTGAAAAACACCAACGACTGGGAAAATTATAGTTAAGGAGCAGACAGTCCAACTGTGAATAAAAAAAATGCCT